>CM042014.1:37781448-38348948 GCA_023525715.1 Cichorium intybus | reverse complement strand
TATATATATATATATATATATATCTATATATATGTGTGTGTGTGTGTGTGTGTGTGTGTGTGTTGTGTTGTGTTGTGTTTGGTATCCTACATCGATGCACAAAAGAAAATATAGAAACTTAACCTATAAAAAGGAACGCTTAAGTATGACATCAATGAGTAGTGGATATTCATGGACCTCTATATGAGAAAAACAACAATTTTTAATCGGTTCAACCGAGGTTTGTACACGATTTAGTTTTTAGCCGAGTCTTGGGACCTTATAATAAACTAGTTTTTTTATTTGATTTAACTGATAAACCAAACTGAATAAACCGAAACCGATTTAATCGAACCTTATTTGGTTTGGTTATGGTTAATTTAGAAATGTTAAAAAACCAATTTAACTGAAAATCAAAACAACCGACCGAATAACATCTCTAATTTTGGTAGGTAGAAGTACAAAATATTATTATATGTAAACATAGTTGATATGAGAAATTTTACTTTGATTGTAATATTTTTAAAAAGGTTAATATATTTTCGAATTGAAGCATATATAGATATTCTAGTAGAATGATATATATCGTCAAATTTGTAGCACTTTTGTATGCAAACATATTTAGAATCTAGAGATTTAAAATTTGAATGACTAGAATATTCTACTAGGCAACATCAGAATGACTAGAATATTATATTAGAAGCCAATATAAGAAACAGAATGACTAGATTATTGTATTATAGAAAATTCAGAATGACTAGAATATTATACTGTAATATCAACATGACTAGAATATTATACTAGAAGCAAATATACATAACAGAATGACATTCTGTCAAAATGACTATATTGAAATCAAACTCCAAGGCTTCTTCTTTATTTCTTGTATGTTTTGAATGTACAAAGAATTATCCAGAAGCTGTAATAATCGCAATCCATCTCTCCATAAAATTGATTCCCGTGTGTGTTTCCACCCCAAGAAGAGATCGAGAAGTAGGGGACGCAGGTGATAGTGAATCGATGGTGTCGCCTGTATACGAGACGATGACAGCACCCACAAAGTAATCGGAACAGAAATATAAGTTTCTATAAATAGATTAGCAATTATCCTGTAAAAAAGGATAAATATGTGACCGTTTTCCCTATTGATTTGCTGGTTTCTAGAAAATGTTGTTGTGGAGATGGTGATCGGTGGTGGTGTTGGTAGTTTGATAGAGACTGATGATGGCAAGAATGAATGTCAAAATTATTAAATAACATGATTACACAATATTATAAAAATAGTCTATAATTATAGTATTTTAAATTTGAATATTATTTAATCTATATGGAATATTACTAAACTAAGTTGATAACAAAGGATATTATTCATATATTGATTTATATTAATCGATATACTTCTAACTAGTATTAATCACTATTCGGGGTTATAGTTGGTTTTATTTTAACGTCACATATCATAAATAAAACCTCCAGGCGCCAACCACTATTATTAAACAAAAAGTTTCCTTTTTCACACCTGATTAATCTTTAGTTTTAAGAAAATGACAACCTAATTAATCCCTCATATACCTTACGTATTGATTCGGCCGGCAATTTTGACAGTATAGATAGCATTTATCAATAGTATATGACTATACGTTTCAGCATTCAAAAAATAACATGGATGATTCACAAAGTTATGAAACATTTAATTGCGAACAAAAATTCAAGATTGGCGCTCAATCCCTTCAACATATACGCACATGGGCCTATGCTAAGCATTCACTCATACTCTCATAGAAAGAAAAAAAAAAAAAAGTGAAATCCAAAACAATATAACTTTTTACAGTTTTAGCAAACATTTAATAATAGGATACATCCTAATTAATTCACATATAAATGGTAATTGTATCCTGATTTTTCAACAATTTTTTATCATTCATATGTGAATTTTAAGCAAATTCATTTGTGGTTCTGAATTAATTCATTTGTCTATGATCAAAATGTTCAAAATAATATGCATCTAGTTTAATACATATTAATTCACATATGAATGATTATTGTACCCGATTTTTTTTCAACAATTTTTGATCATTCACTTGTAACTTTAAGTAAATTAATTTGTGAATCTTAGTTAATTCAATTGTACATTATCAAAATGTTGAAATTGTAAAGAATATAAATGAAATTACTTAAATTCAATATGAATTTAGTCAGATTCATATGCAATTCTAAAAGTTTATTTAAATTCACAAGAGTTGTTATTGAATGATCAATTAGTGTTGAAAAATATAATTTCAATGATCATTCACATGTGAATAATCTTCTATAAAAACTTGTTATAGTTCAGATTCATATTAATTAGGTGTTGTGAATCTGAACAAAATTTTTGAAGATTCTTTTTCATTTTTAGTATATTGATCTAGGTGTCCATTGAAATATAATAAAAAATTATGAATTTTGATATATTCAGTTTTTTATGTCGATAAAAAATAAGCTCTAAAAAAATGAAGTGAGTTTTTTGTTATGATTCGCTAAATGCGCGTCCAAGTTAAAATTTACAAATTTATCTCCGGCCGTCGATAAATTGCATTCTGACGCTCACGATTGGTTCTTTGGTTCATTGTTTTATTTTGGTTCTCTATTAATCTTTTAAAAAGTGTTGCATCGGAATTGAAGCTAACACTTTCTAAAGTGTTGTATCACTTTTCCATTAGACTTATAAATAATACTGCATTAGATTCATCACACAACTTTATGTAGCACTTTCAGAAAAGTTACAACAGACTAGTCTTTTATAAGGATCAACAATTAATCTATCCTGACAGTAACAACCTTCGTAAAATGCAATATATAGGTCATGTCAGTGTCAATATTAACTTGATCATTATTTAACTTGATCATTATTGACAAATTTGTCCTCACAACAACAACTGCAACTAAAGGTAGCATATTCGTTGCATCAACATAAGCATTGTGTGACAAAATCATATTTTATGCAACTTTTTTTATTAAAATCAGTTTATGTGACAACCGTCAATTTTCGTCAATGGAAGTCAACGAAGCGTAAATTAGGATAGCACTTTAAAATATATTTACCTCAACTATCACAATGTATTATTGGCATTATAATATAATTTTCACTATTTTGAACATATATCGAGTATACAATCTATTTAAATTTGCTAGATTACAGACAACGTAAAAATTCGATACAATATACAAATATTCGTTTAGTATAAATAATATTCATAACACGGTGCATTCGTGATTACGAACTAGTGGACGTAGAGAACGTCGAAAACGGAGTTCGTATGAAAGAGTTATGACAATTCGGTATATGAAGACTACTGAAAAACAATAAACGTACACGGGATAAAGGCTATAAACGTGGGTCAGCGTGCCTTAAACGGTAAATATAAAATATCAGAACACATTTTATAGAACGTAGTACAATATAGTATTTAATTCTATACTCCTATTATTTTTCCGGAAAAATGTCAAACATGCGATTCTGAAATTTACCGCGATTCGACACTCATATTTTTGTATACTTAATATGATTATAATATATTATATAATTAATTTACTTGAAATTAATTATGACACTTAGAATTTACTTATGACAAATTCCAATAATTATAATTCAGAATTATAATATTATAATTATACATACACAACACCTACACCATTTATACACACACACACACATATATACACCATGAGGTTAATTAAATATAAATACAATAAGAAATACATGAATTAGATGGAAATACATATATATATATATATATATATATATATATATATATATATATATATATACCATGAGGTTAATTAAATATAAATACAATAAGAAATACATGAATTGGATGGAAATAGATGCATATATACATACATATATATATATATATATATATATATATATATATATATATATATATATATATATATATATATATATATATATATATATATACATATATATATATATATATATATATATATATATATATATATATATATATATATATATATATATATATATATATATATATATATATATATATATATATATAGACAAGTCATTCAAACCATCCCTTTACACATGCCCTTACACCACCATACCCACCATCTTAACCTTTCACTTCTTCATTCAGCCAAAATACACTCCACCTCCCATCTTTTCCCCCTTGTGGCCGAGAGCACTTCACACACACACAAAAGTTGGAGATTTTTTTCTTTGTTCTCTCATTCTTCTCATTTTCAAGGCTTTGCATCGAAGACATTTTTCAAGGATTTTGGTAAGGTCCATGCTTCATTTCAAGCTTCCAATACCTCTTTTATCATCATCATTTGTTGCTCTTTTAATCACACTTGTTTCATCCAATCCTAGACAAATCTCGAATCTTAAAACCATTCTCTAGCTTCCAAGCTTTGGTTCTCTTATCTCATACTCATCATCTTCCAAGTTAATCTTCAAATTTGAGTTCAAACCTCACTTTTCCATCTTTTAAATGTTTTATGGGAGAGAATGCAAGCCTCAAAGTGTTCATATTATGATCTTGTTATATATATATATATATATATATATATATATATATATATATATATATATATATATATATATATATATATATATATATATATATCATCAAATGTCTGGTAATCTAGTTTTATATAATTTTATATATAAGATTATACATAATGAACCAAAATGTTAGTTTTGTGTACAAAAAGATATGTAAGTCTTTATATAGCAAAATGGACTTTTAAAGCTGATTGTTATTATATGCATGAAAAATTACCAAAACTAGTAAGTTGCCATTATTTGTAAGAAAAATGATGAAAACAAGTATGATGTTATTTTTACTAGATAAAAGTAAAATAAGTATCTACTATAACTTAGAGTACAAATCTAGAAAACTAGTTATCAAAAGCGCGGAAGCGTTTTAACTAGTTTTATATTTACCGTTTACCCGTTAACATTGTACATTGTTATTTTGTCATTACTAGATGTAAGATGAATGTTGTTGGAAACATCTAATATCACCTAAGTATACATAAAATAACGATTGTAATGGACGTGAAAGATTTATTTAGCAAACTTGAGTTAAATAAAAATAGCGACTAAAACAAACAATTTAATTATATTAAATATAATTTAGACACGAACGACGACGTAACTTTTAAGCAAACAAAAAGAAATAATTATATTGATATCTATAATTATTACACTCCAAAGTATCATAGATGAATTATGATAGTTTCATATACGATAAACACTTATATAAATTATACTCGGATAATTTTGATACAAACGACATTGTTACGACAAACAAACCACAAAGATAATTATAAAGAGATATGATTATTACATTTGATTATCATGGTTATATTCTGATAAGTACAAATACAAATGATCACATTTCATTTATAAACAATGATTATAACACGTTGAGTAGTTATGTGAGACATTCTTCATCGTACTAAGTGAAGTACCCAATAAGCCTCGAATTATAACCTTAATAATTTATGAGTGAGACAGTTGTGTGTAGATCTATACAGGATTGACAACCTCCACCTATGGTTGTTAGCTACAACTACGACCGACGCGTCAAGGGTGACAAATGTCTACCAGTTACATGACGTTCGAAGAGCGTTGTGCTGTGCCATCTAGTCATTAACGAGGTTATAAAAACTCACATGTACCAGCAACGAATATCCATTGTTTGGGGGATATAAGTATGATTTTACTTATACATTCGGGTTGTTTGGTTTTAAAACTACAATAACATTGAAGAAAATATTATTTTTCTTGTTACAAATACTTACGATTATACTAAGGAAAATACCGATTTTTCTCACTACAAAATCTTATGAACTCATCAACGTAATGTTGACACTTGAAAACCCCTTGCATTCTTAGGGAACCATTAGTCAGGTACGACTATCTTTTGGGATGAGACGCAAAGACGTCATTTTGTGTTTTTTTTGTTAATCATACTGTAATTGGGTTGGAACAATAACATTCGAACATGTAACTTTCCAATTATAATGTATGATGGTTGTTTATTTACTTATGTTTCAATGTATGCAATGTTTGTGATACTATATGACGTTCCATCCTTCTATGATTCCGCCATCGTGGTTTGGGGGTGTGACAGTTTACATACATTTTGACACTTAAATTGTGTTTTTATGTCTCTTCAAAATTAAATAGATATTTAATAACATAAACATATAAAACACATTCGTATAACTATTTGTATGGTTTCCATGTTAAAATCATCCAACCAATCATATAGAAATAAATCAACACATCCATGAAACAAGAATGCAAACTCATTAAATACAAATAAATTGATTTTTCGTTCTTTTGTTTAAAACAAATGAAATCGATGTATATATATATCACATCCAATTTCCCTTTGTGTGTAATAGGATCAGACCTCATCAATCTCATAAAAACCGATTTTTGTTCTGTAAGAATCATTAATGCATGGCTCTGATACCATTATTTAATTTTGATGGTTAGTCTAAATATAAGACATAGCATGCAATGGAAGAAAATCTAAAAAAAATCGTTAATATCAACAAGGATATGTGTGTAGGGAATGTATATATAGAACTAGGGAAGGTTTATAAAATACCAAATTGACTCAAGAATCGTGTAGACACTGTCCGAATTTGATATTTCAACCTTATGCCTAGGTTGCACGAAATTCAAATTATAGGGATAATTCTTGAAGAATCAAACTTGTAGTCAGGAACAATTGCAAGTTCACGATTTAGATGGTTAAAGAGAATTTGTGTTCTTTTTGTATGTCAAATTGAACGTTAAAATGATCCTTTTGACCAGAAAACTGAATCCATGAAAGTAAGACCCGTTAAAGGGGGCGGTTAGAGGCTGATCATTAACGTCAGCGCCAGCTTGTCCATCAGCGTCAGTAGAACCCCGGCCAAGAGCTCTACCCATTGGACCACACTGGGGGCGAATGCCCATAGGACCCCACAAACGGGCACAGCCCCCTTGACCCTCGCTATTTGGTCATACTAGTATTAACATAGTCTGATACAAGTGTGCACTCCCGCACCTCCTAACTTGTATTAGAGCTAAAGTGTGTACCTATTTACATACTTATTATTTCCATTATACTAAAATGTAAAGGTGACATTAAAATCACCAACAATGTATTTATCAAATTCAATTAACAAATTAAACTACAAGAAGGGTTTGCATGTTTACCTATTGCGATGCTCAAAAAGAAAACAAAAAAGATTCAAAGTAGAGTCCCTCTATTTCAGTTATACCCACAAAGTAACGATCCAACCAATAAAGCAAGCACAAGATCAAAGCTTCATTTCTTGAAGAATAAACAATATGAAAAACCTGTTGGATATATATCCAGGTCATCAACTGTGGTGATGTTTCTAATAATACCAGTGTCCTATTTAGGTTGCCCTCATGGCCCAGTAAAAACAATCAGTAGCAGAAATAAAGAGGATTGATCAGCTTATTAATTAATTGAGAAATTAATTAATCAGAAACTGGATCAAGAATTAATTGGGAAATTAATTTATTAGAATTAATTAAAGGGTTGAATTGTAATTAATTAATAGTTTAATTAATAGAACAAATACAGGGGTGCGGCCGCTAAAAGGCTCCTAAGTTTGAAACCCTAGGAGTTCATGCTTTATAAATAGAGGCCTTAGGCTGCAACCCTAAGGCATCCAAAACCCCTAGAGGTGCCTCCACCTCCAAGGAACCCTCCCCCTCTCCTCTTTGTCGATTTCCTCAAACCATCCAAAGGGTTTTCTAGATCGATTTCTTCACCTAAATAAGTTCTGTCTGCTTGTTCTTCTGGTGTCCTTGGGTGTGAATCAATAAAGGGATTCTGTTTTGGATCCTTAACATCCAACCACAAAGGTATGATCGATTTTAATGTTTTGTTGGTGCAACTATTATGAACATATGATCTTGTTATGAACATGTTATGATCTTGCTCAGTTTATGGGATTTGATCTGTTTTGTCTCCCGTTGCCTGTATGATTAATGTTAATCTATAGAAATCCAACAAAACCCTTGTTAGGGTTTGCGTTCTCAGTCACACAAGAGAGGAAGACAAATTATCAAAAATATTTATGCTCTCTCAAGAGATTTGGATGCCTTGTTATATACTTGTTAGCCAATCTAAGTTTGAATTATGGTAATTATCCAAATAAGATAATTATTTTATTATAATCAACTCATTAGTTTAAACATGTTCCTAATTACAAGATAAGTCCTTCTATTTTTAGTTTCTAATTAAACCATCACATATAAATAAATAACAAAGTAGCCCTTGTATTGATATTTTCTTGATTTTAATCCTTTTATGAATTGTACCTTGTGTGTAACCCAATAGGCATATGTATTTATTAGCAACGTCACCAACTTATTGTGTGTGGGTGCATATCTCCAACAATAAGATGGCTCATCTTGGTTTTGAGCAAAACCATACTCTTTGATTTTCTCATCAAACTGAAAACTCAGTAGATGTTTGCTTTAGTCCTTAAAAGGATCTTTGAAGCTTATATTTCTTAGTGTACTTTAGATTCACAACCCCTTCTAATTACAGCACATATACATCCCAACTCAAGTGGTCATTTAAGAAAGCATTCTTGACATTCATTTGCCATGTCTCATAATCATATGTGGCAGTTATGACATGAAGATTTGACGGTCGTGACTTAAGAAAAGGTTTCCTCATAGTCGATATGATGAGTTTGTGTGAAATCTTTCAACCACAAGGTCGTTATTAAAGGCCTGTCCGTTTCTATCCATGTCGGTATTCGTCTTGAAGACCCATTTGCACCCAATATGATTGTTATTTAGTGGAAGATCAACAAAGTTCTAGACTCGGTTGTCTTGCATAGATTGAATTTTCATATTCATGGCTTCAAGCCACTTGTCAGATTTAGAATATGACGCGGCCTCATGATAGCTAGCAGGTTCATAATGATCCCCTAGTTTAACTTCTTCAACCTAAAGGATTCTGTAAGGGCCAATTGATCACATAAATTAGACATCACAACATAGAAATTTTGAACACTCATATCATTCAATTGGAGGGCATAAATATTTATTTCCAACCCGCACTATTTAGCAAAATTTGACTGACTATACAATTTATCTAAATGATCCAGACTTCTTTAATCATATCATACTTAGCTTATATTGGTATCAATTGATTGAATAACATAATTTTTTATCCATGTAATGATCTTAAAATCACCAGTTTCCCAATTATCAAGAGATGTTGCATAATCGACAGCTTTCTTATCAGTAGGTTTAACATTTGTACACATACGTTTCCCATGTAAAAAGTTCTTCATTACATAACTCTAACAAGCATAATTCTTACTATCAAAGACGGTTATAGTTAAGTGCCATTATAATGAAAGGGAAAAATATATTATAAATAGGAAAAATAACTACGCATAATTAAAAGCTACATAAAATTCCAATAAAAATGGTTAATCCCAACATATGCTAACGTTAACTACTAAGACAAACAGGTATGGTAACCCCTCACACCAAGGGATTCTGGTGCCACGTGGGCGCCACCTCACCTTCCCCTCACCTTCCCCTCATCTCTTAAATTCTAGGAAATGGTAACCCCTCACCAACCCGTCACTTTTTTATTTTAAATAAATAAATAATTTAATTTCACCACCAAAAACATTAAATTAACCAACTAACATTTAATTAAAAACATAACATTTCAAAATAAAAAACGTACACGGGAAATTAAAACCTAAATGCGATAATTAAATTACCTAAAACGACAATTAAACTTGTAGAAACGGGAAATTAAAACCTAAATGCGATAATTAAATTACACGAAATTGAGGTGAATTTTTCACAACATTCCACGCATCGAGGTGCGGGAAGTCTGTTTCGTATGTCACCCGAAACTGTGATTGGGCTTCCTGAAGGATCTCTTCGTCAGTTGCACCAGGTTGACGGTTTCCCCATACGTTTAAGTAAATTCGTTGAAATTTACTTATTGTTCGTGACATATTCCTCCATTTGAAAGAAAGGTGATTCATAGTCGCATAATTAACTACGCCTATTATAGTTTCAAACGATTATTTGACAAGTTTCCAAAATGAACGGTAGTCGTTGCCGTTGACTCTAAAGTTTTCGTTGACGTTGAGCCACGCGGTTGCTAAAGCGGCTTCGTGAGTTTGAGCCCATACCCAACGATTATTTCTGTTACCGACGTCAGCCATTTTTTGAGTGAGAAAATAGATGTAAAAACAATGGATTTTAGTGAGAAAGAGATGTGTAGTTTTTTGTGTGTGAATATGGGTATTTATAGTTGGAAAATGAAAAAAAATTAATTTTTTTTTCCGTTTAAAAGGAGCCGTTGGGAGGGGGTTATATTACAAATCCTTTATAAATCCAGGGACCAAAACCGTAAATGTTGCATCTCTTCCCCGGGCGACGAAGGAACCCATGCGGTGACCATCACCGCAGGTCACACCCCAACTGGGGCGGTGTTCCCGTGCGGTGATGGAAGCCACCTGAACCCCGCCCTTCCTTCCTCGCTGCCATACCGTCTGGTCTAATGGAGACCCAGCTGACCGGGAAAGATATATTATAAATAGGGAAAATAACTACGCATAATTAAAAGCTACATAAAATTCCAATAAAATTGTTATTATGAATATTACTCTTGTGTATCTTTACAAGAGTATCTTTACTTGTCTGACTTCTAATGCTGAGGTAGACATATACATGATAATATGATATACAAACCAAATTTGTCGGTATATTTGTGTGATTATATGATATAGATTTGAAATTTAGACATATTTCTTTTTCAAGAAGCTATTGTATGAATAAAATGTTGAATGAATAAATAATGTAATATTTGAATTAGGCAAAATAACACTGTGGCCCTATCAACTTTCACTTTCTGTTTTAAATGATCCCTAAACTTATTTTCTTGCCTTTTAAAGGCATGAACTTTATAATGACCGGACTTTAAGGTCACCCTTACGATATTATCCGGTTACAGTTTGCTTACAATTTGCTGACATGTACAATATAGACCACTCAGCAATCACGTGTTGCTGAATAGACGGTAAACAGTGCCAAGCTTGGGGCCAAGCTTGTGTACGTAGCAGTTGGCCCGTTACACGCGATCGATTTCATTTTCAGAAACGTCGTCTTCAATTAGCTCAAGAACACGAAGATTTCTTATTTCAAAATGAGGTATTACAGTCATTTAATCGATTAATCTTCACTACATTTAGACAAAAATCGACTAATTTGTTTATGAAATCAATGTCGAAATGGGAGTCAATTTCAGATCAACTGGCCCCCTTTATTTATACCCAAAAATGAAAAATTCGACTCTGTAATTGAAAGCGTAAGGAGAAAAGAATGTCAACAAGAAGTAAGAGGATCAAATCGCACCCAACAACAACACCACCTGGCCCCAAAATCATTAACTTACCTAGACGCAATGGTATTTGTCGGAGAAAACCCAGAACCATCGTTAATAAAAAGACCCATCTCAGGTTTTGTTGTTGAGAGTGAAGCTCGAGAGTTTTTTTTGGTGTTGAGAGAGACATGTAATCAGGTTTTGTTGTTGAGTTCAGAGGAAAGAAGAGAGAGAGTGGAACCAGAGGAGGAGGAGATTGGGGGTGTGTTAATGGAAATGAAGTTTCAGGCAGAGATTTGAAGAGAAATGGAGATTTCAGGTTGTCGACAGAGTCTAATTTCTTGAGAATGGAAATGAAGTTTCCGCTGAAGAAATTGGAGAAGAATGAAGTTCCGATTGAAAGAAGTATCAAATTTGCTTTACCAAACCTTGCTGCAATTGTTCTAACTGATATGGTAGATAAGCATTTAATAAGTTTGAATTTTAATTAATGAGGTGTAATTTTATTTTTCCACTTGGCATTTGATGTGGCACTTAAAAGATGACAATGCAAAGGGTAACCGGTTTACCCCTTCGATATTGTTTGAGGGACCATTTAAACACACAAAACACAAATTTGTTCCCCTAGAAAGCAAGAAAATTAGTTTAATGACCTTTTAAACCAAAGACACAAAGATAGTTGGGCTTCAGTGTCATTTTGCCTTTGAATTATTAAATAAGTATGAAAGAAGTTAAAGAAGTATTGTATGAAAAATAATTCCTCTCAAGAATAAGACTAAATGAACCATCTATATTTAGTCATCATGTCTTGAGAAGATATTGAATAAAAATGTCTCGATGTTTATTTGGAAATTTCTGTAAACAGAAATTCTAATTAACAAAAAAATTAAAATGCTCAAATGAATTTGTTTGATATAGATAGTGATATATAGGCGTAAATATATTTAATTGAACCTAAACTTAACTTGAACATAATACATAAGTAAAATATCATTAGTAACTTCAATTAGATATAAATATGAATTATAAATTATAAAAAGAAACTTCTATTATCCGGCCCGGCCCGGACGGTCTAGGGCCCAAAATATCTGTAAGTTTAGCCCATGTAATAGTTGTTTAAAACTGATATTAAAGGTGTCAACGTGTCATTGCTTCATGGCTTCATGCTATCAGTTTGTGAAAAAGTATTTTGGTTTAAACTAACAGAATATTCATCTAAAAGTGTGTATTACTTAAATAAAATATCTTATGACAAACAGCAAATGGGTTCACATGTAGATTTTTCCATTGTTTGTGCTCCTCATAAATCAAGACTTTACTTGCTGTTTTTATCAAATTGATATTAAAGATGTCGTGGTTTAACACATGCTTACTATTTCAAATGTAAAATCATTAGAATGTAGTAGTAGGTATTTTCTAAGTTCCAACAGTCTACTCACTAAATATCGTTATAGAAGTACTAAAACCCGCAAATTGCTTTTTATTTTTGTTGTCTTTATCATTTCTCAATGTTCTTGCATTGTGTAGCTATATTTTACTGATAATGAGATATTTATTTGTTCATTTTAAAAAAACAATAATATCTAAGATATCTTCTTCGGTCATTTTACTCGTATAAACAGAGTTTGTCAAATACTAAAAAACATATCTTCAACTTATTACGTTTTGGTACCGAGTAAACTAATTCAAACATTTTTTTCAAAAACTCCATTTTTACACCAGATAAGCTAATAAACACTTTTACGTAAGGTGTTTAATAAACAAATCCCAAACACCCCCTAAGAGTAGCTTTACACAACACAATCCAACCAAAATCACACAAATCATTTCAAGATATATAAACAATCACGGTTTTCAATCAAGAATCCTAACACAACTTACCCTCATACTTGAAGGTCAAACAAACAAACAAACATACAAGCATTTCATATAGTCATCACAATAGTCACATTTTCATTTCTTCATTTCCAAAACAACTATTCTCCCTTAACATTTGCAACAATATCTTGAGCCACCTTCGGCTCCTCAACTAAGCCTTGAGCCTCTTCAATCATCTTCACACACGCTTGTGGCTCCACCAAAGCTTCTGTCTCAGCTAAAATCGAGCCACCAACAAGCCTCTCCACCGGGATCTTCATCACATCGCGCCGCATCCCAATATCCGCAACAAACCTACTGACACAATAAATCCCGCACCCCACAACCGCCAAGCCAGGAAAACTGGTAGTCAGGTAACGAAGCGGCGACGAGAAAATCGCGCTAGTAGCTGCTAAAAACGACGCGGCCTGGCCGCTACGTCCTACACTGATAGTTGTGAACACTAACAATCCAGTTTTGCAATAAATTGCGAAATCCTCACAGTTGTTTTTAAAGATATTGTAGCCTCCGAAGCCGTTTTCGAGGAGGAATTTAGCGCGGTGGATGACATCTTCGGGAGGATCGGAAACGGCGAGAGAGCACGTTCCGCCTCGCGCTTTTGCGAGGAAAATGGCGGGGGAGACTGAGTATTTGAATAGATAAAGGTCGTCGCCTGATAGGAAGCAGTCTAAGCATGAAGCAATGACACCGTCTGCTTTTGATTGGTCGCCACATTTTGGGCACGGTTCGTTTTTGGAATTGGAGGGGGATGAGCTTAAGATAATGCGGTCTAATACTGTTCCGGTGCCGATTTCTTGGCCCCCACCCCGCGTGAAATGGATCACTTTTTCATCACCCACGTATATTCCTGTAACATTGAAGGAAAGTTTTGGTCTAAATGTGAGAGTTCTTGAAGGTTTGAGAATGGAGTAGGTTTTGAGTTGCAACAAGGATAATAAAATGGCCAAAAGAAAGAGTGTATTGCGATTTGCCTGAAACTGAATTTTGTGTTCTTGATCAATTAACGTGTTGTAATTTTCCCTTTGAGAACGAAGAGTATGGTGAAGATTATATCTTTCATTCTATGTTTGGAGGTCACATTCCAGGAATTGCATAGAAAGATCAAAGTTATGTGTAAATGGAGACTCGAAAGAAAAATGCAAGTTCAATTACGGGCCATTTATGTATAATTACACAAAATTCTGGATTTTTATCACTTGAAATTGGGCATAACTTTGATATTTGCAATTCTGTGAATGTGGCCCGGAATATGGAAAGAAAGGTATGGTGGTCACCACGCTATTCGTTCTCAAGGGAAAAATACGATAAATGATAAGAGTACCAAATTCGATTTCATGTAAATTGCAAAATACATGAATTCGATATAAATCCTAACATTCAAAACCCTATCAACCAATTGGCGGTGGCCATATTATCTGGATGAACATTGAGCACATAACATGACTTCTTTCTGATTACAATTTATTAGCAAAACATAACCTAGATTTACACGGAATAAACACAAAAATCGTATAAAAAAAGGCAAAATTAGCGCAAAAGGAAGGAGTACGGACCGTGATGAGCGTAGAGCCAAGCTGTACGCCATGTATAGATGTGATCGCCTGGTTTGATTTGAGATTTGTGGACTTTGTTAGACAGTATTTGCTTCATCTCTTCCATTTTCCTTCTACTCCCGATGATCGATTTTGAAGATTGCGATTGCGCGGTTGCTTCGTTAGGTGTATATCTCAATTCTCAGCACTTGATTTGCAATCGTTTTGACGTGTGAGGACCACGGGGTGCCTTTTTATTCAACTTCGCAGCCTTGTAACTTAGCGTATGGACTCAAAATCTTCCAAATCAGGACCGTCAATACCTTTCTTTACCGATTCTAAAATACTAGACTATTGATCTTGTGAAAAAAGTTGGAAAATAACGTAAAGGGTTTTGTTTTTACCAAAATAAGTTAAGAGATGACAGGTTTCTAATGTATTTATTTGATTGAAGTATAAAAATAAAAATTTTAAATACTTAATAATGACATACAACAATCATGAGTGATAAAAAGGGAAACATTCGTTGATCACCCATTCAAAGGATGATGTACACGATTGAATATCAAACAAAACTTCACCTTTGTTGCTCACTCGTAGACTAATGGACAGACTCAAGTCATAAATCGGAGTATCGTGAAAGGTTAAAGATAAGCCTAGAAAAAGCTAAAGGAATGTGGGTCGATGGATTGCAGAGTTTTCATTGGGCATATATCATACAACAACAAGAACCGCAACTAATAAAAGGCCATTCAAGTTAGTACACAGATCAAATGCTGTAATCTCTAAAAAAATTGGTTATGCAACATTTCATCCCCGAAACACACAATATGGATATCCACATCAATCTATACATGTTGGAAGAAAGATGAACAAATGCAACACTCCTACAAGCCACATACAAGACCCTTACTGAGGCTCACTACAACCAAAAGGTATGTGAACGTGAACACGTGATGCAACATGCAAAGTCGGAAATATGGTATCGAGAAAAATAAGGCAAGTGGAACTAAACACATGGACAAGGTAATACCAAATTGTGAGTGTCCACATCGTGTAATCTAAAGGGCGGACCTATGAAGGCGCATGGGGTAGCCCTTGCTACCAAATTGAATTTTTTTAAGGTATAAGTGCTACTACTAAACTATATTTGGGCAACCCCTTCATTTTTTTAAGTCCAAAATTGAAAGTCCAATATGAAAAATTAATAGCCCAAACTTAAATCTTCAGTCTAATGAATGTCCAATTGATATGGGTTGTGGCTGAATTGGTAATTGGGTTTGAAGACATATGGACTTGGGCCACTGAAATACCTTAATCAATTTGGACTTTGGTCTCTAATGAGTCATATGGACGAGAACAAATAACAGAAGGTTCTACCCCTGCCCTCTTCCCTTTACCTTTTCGTCCTCACTTCTTTGATGGTCGTCGATGACGGTGCAGCTCCGGCGGCCGGCAACTGCGAATTCCACCTCCATCCATCTCAATTTGTTCAACAATGAAGCAAGTAAGCCTCCAAATAGTTAAGGAGTTAGGGTTATTTTTTATTTGCTCAATTAGTCGATTAGAATTATTTCAAATTTTCAATGTTTTGTGCCTTTGTTTTTTCATTTAATTCTTAAGCAATTAGTTGTTGTTATCTACTTATGTTGTTGAAACTTGAAATTAGGATGGATAATTGGATATTTTTTAGAATTAGATGTCTTATTATAGTTTATTATTGTTTATAATATGAGTATGATACTAATTTGTTGAACTATTGGTAAATTTTTGGAAATAAGGTTAGATGTTGGTAAAGATGAAATCGGTGGAGGATCTTCCAAAAGAGACAACTCTAATGAGTCTAATGATAATCCACAAAGACCACAACATACATCTACAACTACAACATCTCTACGACTACTCCAACAAGTAATAATGTGAATGATCTTTCTTCAGACCTAGGGATAGGTCAAAGATTACATTTTATCTTCGAAATCAAAGGGATGAAATAAAGAGGGCAAGTTTGATTAAAAAATATTGTCAACCAAAAGGACATAATTTTCCATCAACACTTTTGGTAAGAAGACAAGACATTTTGTTGTTGAATGGTTTAATGAATTTTAATGGTTAGAGTATAGCATAAACAAGAACAAAGCATATTGTTTGTATTGTTACTTGTTTTGACACGTTATTGTTGGACAACAAGGTAGGAGTGATGCATTTGTGACAGAAGACTTTTGCACTTGAAGTAAAGAAAAGCATTATACCCTCATTTGGGACCATCTGACATAACGGAAAGGGTGACGAATTTATGAATGATGTTTTAATTTGTAGTGAATAAAAAGAAGCATTTATGGATGTTTTATTGAAAATGGGATGAGTCGCTTTAGAAAAATGAAAGAGTGCATATCTCAACTTTAAAATGTTATGTGTACTAGTCTAGACAGTTTTTATTTTGTCATATTAAATGAATTGCCCTTTCTTATTTTTTTTCTTATTATATATTTTGGAAAAAAATGTGTGCTACCCATGATGTTTTTTCCTAGGTCCGCTAGTAGTTGAATCAAGGCGAAACATGTAACGACCCAAAAATCTCGAATTTATATTCGAGAAAATACGTAAGGAAAAGACCAAAAATATTTTGAAAGTTTTAAAATAAATTACTTAGAAATGTGGTAAAATACCAAAAGTTTGGAAAAAGATGATGGAAAAGGGCAAAATGGTCATTTGACATCCAAATGACTTCTAAGTAATGAAAATATGATTTTGGGGTTAATATGTAATGAAATAAACTTAAAAAGAAGAATTTTGGGTTTTTGGGACAGTTTTTGCAAAAATGGAACTAGAGGGGCCAAAGTGTCATTTCTTGAAACTAGTGGGCAAATTAGTCTTTTACCATGTTTTGGACTTTGATATAAAGTATTTTAGTGTTTGGGGTAAAATGAAGGAAAATGAAACTTATAATGATATAAAAAGGGGTTTTTGTGCCATTTTGGGAAAAAATGAACTTTAGGGACCAAAGTGTAAATTAACTAGGTATAAAAAGGAGAAAATATCTCCTAAGTGTGTAGAAGCTGGAGAACTCTCCAGAGAAATCGTGAGAGGGCTAGAGAGAGAGCTGGGAGGATCGGGAATTGAAGGTTATGAAGAATTGGAAGCAACTAAACTTGGAATTGAAGAATTCCAAGCCAAAGAAGGTTAGTAAACTTGATTTTAGAGTTGTTTAACCCATTTCCCGTGAGTGAGTTACTGTAGCTTCGGGATTTCAGTGGCTAGAGGAGAATTATTCTATGATTCCTAGCCTTAATTTGTGTCTTAATCACTATCTCAACTTAATATAACCATTGAAAGTGTTAAGAATCAAGAAAATGAATCTTTGGCTCAAGAACCCTAGTTCACGGGTCCTTGTGATCAAAGATGGTTTTAATGTTTTTATGAAGTTCAATATACTATAAAAGATGTAATAAATCAGTTGTAAGAGATAATTTCAAGAAATTTCAGTTTTTGGACCAAAAATGTCAAAAACGGGATTTCTATGATTTGTTAAGGATTTGAATGATTCCATGGGTTAAAACTTGAGGTAAACTGAAGGTTTTCATCATGGAATGATTCTATAAGTATTAAGTCAAGTATTAAGTCCTTAATAGACCAAAACAGTGAACTACAGCACAAAAATCGGACTAAACCAGGGTCTGCAGCAAGAGCACGAGTCGTGCTCTTTTATGCACGAGTCGTGCTCCCCTGTAGATCAAAGTACATTGCCATACAGATCATGCACGAGTCGTGCTCCATACAGACCAAATTATGCACGAGTCGTGCATACCTTCTGTTAAGAAAATGTCATTTTTGAGTTTGGAACTTGGTGCTAGACTTGTCCGATTGGTCTAATATTCATACCACAAGTCTAAAATGGTGTGAAAACACATGGAAAATTGTTAAACCGGGAATACGACCTCCCGAGGTTACTGTAGTAAAATACGTATAATATACGGTTTAACTAAAGTTGGTCATCTAAAAGTTATATAATTGTTATGACACAAGATAGCATAATAAGGACTCTAATGAGTTATAGAGTCAGTTAGCATGGATGTTAATGTATAAAATGTTAAATATAGGTCCATGCCAAGTGACTAATGGATCAAAAGAGTATAAATACAAGGAACGTGTAGCCAATTTCCTAGCAATACGTGAGGTGAGTACATGCAGTATTTTTACCCATTCTGGGGTACATGACAAGTAAGTATTTTCAAGATTTCTTATAAAAGTTCTATATGTGAAATTATATGCAAGAATATTATTTCTAAATTGTTTGTGAAAGTATAATGTTATATTTGAAGTTATGTTTTGGTCTATGAGCCAATTATGTAAAAGTATGTTTTGGTCTATGAACCAATTATGTGAAAGTATATTTTGAATATAAGTTATACATGTTTGAAAGTATGGATAGGCATATAGCCATAAAATGTTTAAGAAGTATGTTTTGGTTACAAATTGTATATGTTTTCAAGTATGAAATGGCGTATAGCCACAAGATGTTTGGAAAGTATGATTTGGCATTAAGCCTAAATTGTTATAAAGACATGTTTTAAATATATGGTTTATGTGAAACGAAAGTTATGTATTTGGCATCTAGCCATAAAGACATAAAGTGATGTAGTTTGGCACCTAGCCACAAGTTATATGTATATGAGAAATGTTCAAGCAAGCAACAAGTATTTTGTATGACTGGTAATTGTAGCAAGCAGCGTTAGTAAGGGAACTATGTTCCAACCTACCCGGGTTAGGTAAGGGGTCTACTGGGGAAAAGCCCCATCGCGAAGTAGATCGCCTCAGCACTTCTATGGTGAGGATTGATCCGTTCTTTCTAGCCATAGAGACTTGGGGTATCACTTATGGTGATTAAAGCCCTAAGTATAAAAATCCAGCAAGCTTATAAAACCAGTCAAAGAAAGTAAGAAAGAAGCTATTTTTGAAAAGTATATTATGAAGTGAATTTGAAAAGTAAAGAGTTATAGTATGATACTACTATAAGGTTTGAAAGATGTTATTTTTGAAAAGTATATTATGAAGTGAATTTGAAAAGTAAAGAGTTATAGTATGATACTACTATAAGGTTTGAAAGATGTTATTTTTAAAAAGTATATTATGAAGTGAATTTGAAAAGTAAAGAGTTATAGTATGATACTACTATAAGTTTTGAAAGATGTTATTTTTGTAAAGTATATTATGAAGTGATTTTGAAAAGTAAAGAGTTATAGTATGTTACTACTATAAAGTTGTGAAAAATGCTATTTTTCCAAAGTATGTTATGAAATGATTTAGATAAAAAAAAGTTATAGTATGTTATTACTATAAAGCTTTGACAGAAGTTTTATGATATAAATTTTATAAAAGTTGGAAAAAGAAGTTAAAGGTTTGAGTCTAAAACTCATGTAACTCACGAGACATTTTTGTCTTACGTATTCTATGTTTTGCCATGTATTCCAGGTTAAAGTAAATTGCTATAGATGGGATGAAGTTTAGCTGGAGTGGAGCTTGAGTTAGCTCCTATCATGGACGCAAGGTTTAATCCTTTTCTTGCTTACTATGGTTAGATTTGGTATGGATTTGTAACACCCACAGTTTTAAAGATGTAAATAATCGGTTTTTGATAAACTGTATTTTTGTATTCAAGTATTTATACGAAAAACCATGGTATTTGCAAACAGTAGAATTTGGGTGTCACAAAACATCTCATATGTGTTATCGACAATCGAAGGGAAACGTGTTCCATAGACCTGGAACATGAGGAACTTACTTAAATTCCAAATTTTTAGCATGAATTTAAGATAGGATTAGCAACAATGTTGTAGCCAACAAATTTTGTTAATTACTAATATATATACCCCAAAAAACAAAGTCCAGACAATGGGGCAACTCACCACTACACCTTTAAAATAAAAGGCCTAACTTGTGGCTAACAACAAGAAAATGGTAAATGAACTAGACCCACACCACTACATGGGGTAGGGAAATCTACATATATGGTCAAATAACCACGTTTTAACTAAAACTCATTCAAGCATAATATCATTTCATCCTAGAAACGAACTTCGTCTTAAATGTCAAAATGTGAATCATAAGGATCCTAACCATAATAGGTATAAACCTGATTTAGTCTAAAAGTGTTAAGCAATGAGTTTACATGAAAAAATCTTACATCAAAATGCCATCTGCTAATGAAAATGACAAAAAGGAAAAGTCGAATAAGTCATCAACGTGACTAAAGACGCTCCAAATAACAATGCTTACATATTGAAATAACTTAACGAAATAAAAGCATATTAGGATTGGGGACATAAACCCGAAATGTCTAAACAACAAATAAAGTGTGATACAATGCAATAGTATGTTGCATAAACATACTCATATCATACAAACCACTTCGTTACCAATGTTACCAACATATGCCATTAGTTCATAACTACAAAAGGAAATACAAACATAGGTCAACCAATTAAAGGTCAAACACAAAGAATAACCATGATCATTTATAGCTCCAGAACCAACTTCATCGCATGCATAATTTCGTTCAACATCATGCAGACAATCAATTATATATATAGTCTAATCTAGTTTTGTCCGGTCTAAGTCCATTTTTATCTTTGTGCCAAACGCTACTTTAATATTCATATGAAGTCGATCTAACATAATCTGTAAATCATTAAGGCTATAAAAGAGCATCAGAAGTAAAATATGAAAAATAGATTAATGAGTGTTTGCCACAAAGAGCGAATTAATGTGTTTCTACCAAAATAGCCATTTTCTTTATATTTTTCACGAACAACCATCAATTTTGCAATAATACATTGTAAATTCACTATTTATTGTAAAGTTTATTTTCTGTATGGTCCTCACTAAAAACATATTTTAAAACTAAAATTATCCATATAGTGCAAAAAGTTTCTTGCTATATTCGGAATTATTCTTCATATATTGCTGAATGTTATAAACTTTTTTTAGAGTTTTTTGTTGTAAAGATCCTCAAAGATCATTTTCATAGAAGAAAAAAGGTCAGCAATATAAAAAAATGCCAAGTTAAATGTGGTGTAGAAAAAACATAAATAAATAAATGAAAACTTTTGTGATAATTATAGGCTCATGTGCCAACACTTTATCCTTTTTCTATAATAATCATTTTTCTTAATTGATTTGTCTTTTAACAATGATATTATACATCATATCAAGGTTGTGTTTGGCACATCTTATTTCGGGCTTTTTTAGTTTAATATGTTTGGAAGACAAAAATCTAGCTTATAAGTTACCTAGTTAGCTAGGTTTTTAATACGCTAGTATCAGTAACGTGTGGAGATGGTTTCTCAATCTGTTCCTATTTTACCCTTTAGGAAATCGGATATACAAATACGCTTCATCTTCACAGCTTATCTAAAATTCCCTCCAAAATCGCTGCCAAGTCAACATCTATTTGATAATATAAATCACGGAGTGTAAGTATCATCCTAAATGAACCTCTTAGGATCCATAATATTTGCGTACACATGATATATTTACATACACATGTTAAATCATGTAGGTTTATTTATGTAGGTTTATTTAACATCATAAGTAATAAAACCGAAAACATGATATAATAGATTGATAGATGATGACGCAACAATTATCGTTTTGACAGCTAATTTTCTTTTATTTGTTAAACATATGATGTACAATATTCAGTGTTACGTATTGGTATACTCGGATTGAATTTTTTTTTTTTCCACAATTAGATTTATGAAACTTTGGTCGTTTTTATCAATTGATTGTTGAGCACAAGAATACATCTTTTGAGGAACCAATTAACCACGCATTTATCCCAAAGACCCAAACCTCACATGCAACCTCCCCAAATTGACTCAAATCAAAACACCTCCAAGTCTCCTCTCCGTCAATGGCGTCCACCACCTCCCGTCGCCTACTTTTCCCATTCTTCATCTGCGTTTTCGCAATCTCCGCCGCCGCACGACCTTGCAAAACCATCTTCTTCATCACCACCTCCTCCCAATCCATAGACCCGGCCAATTCCCCTCGTCTCACCTTCTCCGTCACCCAAATCCGCCAATTCCACCGCTCCGTTGACTCATCCTCAAACGATGTCGTTACTTCACAAACCTATTATTCCTCGTACGCTTCTTCCGTCAAGACCTCGATTCGCGATCGCACCATGGACATCATGAGCATCGTTGGCGCCCTGCTATTTGGTGTCGGGTGCGGAGCCCTAACTGCGGCCACCATGTATTTGATCTGGTCCCTTTTTTCCGCCAGATGGTTTGATTTCGGTGGTGATTCCGACGAGGAGGAGTACCATGATGAAGAGCCTCACATCCGCCCTGATGAGATGGCTTGCGTTGATATCCCTGACGCTACGAAACCTGTACCTCCTTCTGCAGAAGAAGTTGAGGCGATGAAATGGACGAATCGGTGATTTGGCGGTATCTGATTTTGGTAGGTTTTCTGAAATTGAAACATTTGTAACATTTCCGGCTGTTACTATATATTACTATTGAAATAACGTGTCTTATAACAGTGGGATTTGTTGTTTCTTATGGCGTATATGTGATACATTTATACAAAACGATGCGTAGTGCTTTGCCTTTGTTTTTGTTAAGATTTATAATGATGATGGTGTCATATGCTATGGCTATATACCAATATTAGTTTCCTTCAATGCAAAGGTCTTGTAATTTAAGTACTTATAGGGGGTGTGCATGTCCAGCTTAAATATATTAAATTAAAGATAATACGTCGTTCCCTTGTGTTGGGGGAATACGAACCATATAGTTCAAGAGCATTGATAAATAGATTAATAGTACAATACTACAATGACAATACTCTTTTATCAATAGAGATGAGAAAAAAAACAAACTGTAAATCGAAAAATCGTAAAATGGAAACCGAACTTCCAATTCATTTCATGTGGGTTCCTCTTCCTCCAATTCTTTCCATTCTACTAATGAATAATCTATAATAATTCGTAAATCTAGATTGGCTAATTGTTGTATGATAGAACCTCCCCCGATAGACATCTCTCGATTTCGAAATGTATCGAAGTTATAAACCGATGGTACGGTTTTTTACTATTTAAAAATCAATTATTTGCTGTGTGGTGTGGTTTTGCATTATATATTGTACCATAAAAACCGCACCGCAACATTTGTAAAATCAGATACCAAAACCGCACAATATGATATTTTTAATATTTAACTAATATATATTTAATATTTATAAAAAAGATTGTTCTTTTTATGTTTTTTAAATAAAATTGATTAAACAGAAGTTAAAAATCCGATTTCACTTTCAATCTAAGAACCTAATATAAACGAATATTTAGTTTCAAGACTTAAAATATGTATTTTTTATCACGTAAATATTATTTTAAGTCTTCTCAAATATGTTTTAACTGCAGCTTTGACTTTTATTAGAAATTTAGCAATTTATTAAACACAACTTCGTTTTAAATTTGTGTTCAATTTATGATAAGTCCAAAAAAATATGAATATAATCTATCGATTTTGCGGTTTATAAACCAAACCGAACCACATAAAAATCAAATTGCACTTAAACCGCAAACATCATTAAATATAAACAACCAAACAATACGGTTTTAACAATCTAAAAACTTATCTATGCCTAAAACGGCATAAAACCATACCACATATACCCATACTTTAATCTATGTGGTATCATGTATAAAGTGTATACGTTTTCAAGTCTTTCCCACCGTCAACTAATTTATATTTGTTAACAAGTATTTTCAATTGCTTATATTAGTAATTGTGATTAAATACTAACAAATGTATTATAATTTATAACTAAATTAATAGACATTTAATGAAAGATATACCAATTTAATAAATATTATTACTTATCTTAATTTAATTTATTAAAACTTGGATAATTTAGATATAACAAAATAGGACTCATACAACAAACATGCAGGGCCGGCCCAATAGGGTGTGGGTAAACTGGGCGACCTCTCAGGGCCCGTCAAAATTTAGGGCTTCAACTTCTACTCTTTAACATATGTTATATATTAAACTACTCAATAAAGACATAAAAATGTATGTAGCTTGCTTGGTTATAGTATAGGAAGTAGGGCTGTCAAAAATATACCACAGACAACCAACCAACATGCTACCAACCGAACCAATTAAATTGGCTACCAATATGTTTGGTAACCAATATGTTTGGCCGGTAATACCGTACCAATCGAGTGATCTTGGCATGGTAATGGTACTAAATTTCTAATACTGTAATTGTACCGTACCAACCAATTCAAGTAATTTATTAGATATAAATTTAGCTTAATCATAAATTAAGTAATTTTAACATATAGATATATTTATTAGAAAATAAAGTAATTTAATAAATACAGATAAATTAAGTAATTTTAACATATAGATATATTTAATAGTGTCATTAAGTTATGATACAATTTAGTATTATAAATAATATAAAATTGTAATTTAAAATAATAAATAAGTGGGACTAACCGACTAAATGTGGATTTGACGAAGCCACCTGTAAACATCAATGTTGCAAGAACGGGCAACAGTTATGTCATTAGCACTCTACAAGTTGTATATGGATAATGCAATCTAATCACCAACGGTTTGATGGTCCGAATTATTACGTACTTCTTGTACTATATTCTTTATTCTTTAAAATTTTATTGCCTACTTGAGAAATTTCGTTCTTAAATGTCGGCCGATTAAGCAAATGGCTGATAGTTTCCTAGTGCTAATTTTTCCAAATTTTGTATTTATAGTATTTCTTGTAAGCATAATAAAAACACACTTTATTTTAGGCCGCTACCTTGGGTTTGTATAACTAGCCTCTCGTTAGTTTCTTCCCGAGTAATATAAGCTTTGGTGTTCGAAAAAAATAAAAATATATACCAAGTTGGAAGACCGTAAACGATTAAATAGTTTCTCAAGACCATTTCCACCGGCCTTGCAAAACATTTGTAATGGTGCCAACTAATCTATCGACATATATTGAAAGGCCATTTCTAGTGGCAATTCATCGTTTGGTCCCTTCATTCCTTTAAAAATCAATGATTTTTTGTAATTTAATCATTGAATTTAATCGTATACTAATTTATATTTTTAATTGAATCAACTAAAATCAGTTTTATTTTATGCAAAATTGAAGGACACAGGGATTGTTTTTTATCATTTGATATAGATACCATTTTCATAGATTTACATATTATAAACCAAATCACCATTTCTGTAATTTTTTAAAAATTAAAAACACATGAACCATTTATGTTATTTCATCATGTTATTATATTGACTATTTCTATAATTCAGGAAATTAAAAACACATAGATTATTTCTGTAATTTTTGCAAAATTAAGAGCACATGGACAATTCATGTTATTTTACCATTTCTCGATAAAGAAGCACATATGTCTTGACTGAAAGCGTCTGCAGATTTAAATGAAACGTAGAATTTAAAAAAAAAAAGTCCATAAAAATAAGACAAAACTTCATAAATGGTCCCCATGGTTTCAATTTTTGTCGTGGTTGATCTCTCACATATATAAAAGACTTTTATACCATTTTTATTTCTGGTTAATGAATAATTTATATTGATTTTTATATTATTATTAAATTAGAAAGGCTCCCACCATTACCACCATCATCCACCACCACCCCTGCTGTCACCATCCACATTTCCCATCCTTTTCCCTCTCCAAACATCCACCACCGTCTATGTTCTTGCTACCGCAACCACCACACCCACCTTCCTCCCTTCCATGTTATTAGATCCAATTACCACCACAAGTCACCTCATGTTCACCTCCAGTCACCTCCAACAACCACCACTGATAACCTCTATTGAATCACCAGTTACCTCTAGAAACCACTATTGGTTACCTCCGAAACCACCACCAGTCAAAATCAATCCTGAAACATGTAATCATAACCAAATCAAAATCAAAACCAAACCAAAATCTAAATCTAAACAATTCAAATACCAAAGTAGATCAACCAAAAACCAAAAAGGAAACCTAAAACAAAAACCAAAAACAAAACCTAAAACAGTCCCGAGTTCCCCAAATTGAACCTGAAACAAACTTGAAGACGAATGGTAAACGGGGGTGACGAAGAGTAAGTGAGAGAAAGGGAGAGAGACGTTGAGAAAGAAATGGGTGGGGCTGGGGGATGGGGTGGGTTTATGAATTTATTTCTTTTTAAATTAGATTTAGTTTAAGAAATATAAAATAAATTAAATCGGCATTTTAGTCAATTTATGTGGCTTAGGATCATCTATGCAACAAAATGAAACCACAATGCCTATTTATGTTAGGGTAAAATTGCATAAAAGTCATTAAGTTTTCCAATTTTCTCGATTTTGACACTGCATTTTTAGTTTTTGCAATTAAGTCATTATGTTTTCAGAAAAGTTGCAATTAAGTCATTATGTTTTCCAAAAAGTTGCAAAAATGACCATATGACCGGATTACCAGGTCATATGGTCAGATTTGCAATTTTTCAGAAAACCTAATGACTTAATAACAAAAATAAAACATAGTGTCAAAATCAAGAAATCTGAAAAAGTTAGCGACTTTTAGGGTTTATTTCATAAAAAACCCTAAATTTTCAACTTTTTTCTGTTTAAACCTAAAACTTTATTTTTTTTTCAAAAAAAAACCTAAATTTTGGAGAAACTTTTTAATTTATCCCCTTAACCGGTTTTACAGGTTATACATACTTTTTTTTTCAGAAAAAACCCTAATTTCTTTTTTTTTCGGAAAAAAAACCCTCAATTTCAGTGATTTTTTCACAAAAAAAAAATGTTTCTTCGTTTTTGTAATTGACATAACTTTTATATACGATGTCCAAATTCTACGAATTTTATATCACTGGAAAGGTCGTAAGTAATACTACAACTTTGCTTTACTGACTTTTGTTTGAATATGTTTAGATATTTCGCTACACTGGCTTGTATTCGTGTTTACGAATCTGTCGACTTATAGAACGTCGAAAACAAAGCTCGTATGCAAAATATACAGCTATTATAAGAAAACAAGCCAGTGTAGCGAAATATCTGAACATATTCAAACAAAAGTCAGTAAAGCAAAGTTGTAGTATTACTTACGATCTTTCCAGGGATATAAAGTTCGTAGAATTTGGACATCGTATATGAAAGTTATGTCAATTACAAAAACGAAGAAACATTTTTTTTGGTGAAAAAATCACTGAAATTGAAGGTTTTTTCCGGAAAAAAAAAAGAAATTAGGGTTTTTTCTGAAAAAAAAAGTATGTATAACCTGTAAAACCGGTTAAGGGGATAAATTAAAAAGTTTCTCCAAAATTTAGGTTTTTTTTTTGAAAAAAAAATAAAGTTTTAGGTTTAAACAGAAAAAAGTTGAAAATTTAGGGTTTTTTATTAAATAAACCTTAAAAGTCGCTAACTTTTTCAGATTTCTTGATTTTGACACTATGTTTTATTTTTGTTATTAAGTCATTAGGTTTTCTGAAAAATTGCAAATCTGACCATATGACCTGGTAATCCGGTCATATGGTCATTTTTGCAACTTTTTGGAAAACATAATGACTTAATTGCAACTTTTCTGAAAACATAATGACTTAATTGCAAAAACTAAAAATGCAGTGTCAAAATCGAGAAAATTGGAAAACTTAATGACTTTTGTGCAATTTACCCTTTATGTTATGAAAAAAAGTTAGGGACTAAACATGCAAATTTGAAAAACCATAATGACCTTTTAAGAAGTTTTCTTTAAAAATAATCTGTTCATTTCCTAAAATAAAAGTTGTAGGGTTCATTTCCTAAATACTAAACTGCAAAATTGGTCAATGTGGTTTGTCAAAAATTGTGAATAACGTCCAAAAAAATTTCAACTTTCATGGAAGGTCCAAATCGTGGTTTTGGTCCCTAGCATATGTGGAAAATACTAAATTACCATTTTAATTTGTTTTTCCTTTTTTAAAAACTTATTCCAATATTTTTTGATTAAAAATGAAAACTCACCCACCCCAACCCCTTCCCACCACCGGTCACACACATACACACATACACACACACACACTCTCTCTCTCTCTCTCTTCTCTCTCCATCATATATATATATATATATATATATATATATATATATATATATATATATATATATATATATATATATATATATATATATATGTCTCACCCCAACAATTGATTTCTAAGAATAAAAACATCTTACGCATCTGATGAACCAAGATTGTAAACTAGTGAACCCTAAACTGCAATCGTCATCTTCTTTGGCTCTGAAAAAACCCAAATCATTTCCCCTTCAACTCTTTCTTTCTCCAAATTCTATATCTAGAAAATCAATCTCATTCTAAGAATCGATCCGATTTTGGTTTTGGGCAATCTTCATCTTCAAAAATTGATTTCGGTTTTGGTATCAGGGGTTTTGATTTGATTAAGTGTTTGGTTTTGATTTCAGGATGTTAGGGATCGGTAGGGTAGAAGATCGAATTTCGGTTCTTTAACTACATTGGGAGATGGAGTCAACGACATTGAAGATCGATTTCTTAGATATCGTATGACCGTATGAAAGGTTTTTTTTAGATCAATTTCTCATAAATTGTATCGGTATATGAAAGGTCTCCTAAATTGGTATCTGAAAGGTTTTTTTATTTTTGAAAAATGTTTAAATCTGAAGGTTTACATATGAAATTAAAGATTTGAATATGAAATTGAATCTTTATTTGTGTGGTTTTCATTTTTGGAAATCGATTGTGCGTGTGTGTGTGTTTGAATATAAAAATTGAAGGTGGATAACGGTGGTGGTAATCGGTAGTGGTGGTGGCAGATCTTTTTTATACCTTGAATATGGTTTGAAGTTTTTGGGGAAGAACCATAAT
The DNA here is from genome assembly GCA_023525715.1 of Cichorium intybus. NCBI lineage: Eukaryota > Viridiplantae > Streptophyta > Magnoliopsida > Asterales > Asteraceae > Cichorium > Cichorium intybus. The sequence goes on along the minus strand of CM042014.1, from coordinate 38,319,240 downwards.
CAAGAGAGAGAGAGAAAGAATAGAAGGGGCGTGAGAGACCGGTGGAGGGGCTAGGGGTGGATGAACTTTTATTTTTTAAATTTTTAATCAAACATATTAAATTAAGTATTAAAAATGGAAAAAGAAGTTAAAAGGGTAATACAGTCTTTTTAAATCTCTCAAGGACCAAAATCACGTGAATTATATATATATATATATATATATATATATATATATATATATATATATATATATATATATGTGTGTGTGTGTGTAACGGTTAAATGAGAACCAAAAATAGTTAGAAGTCATAAGAATGATCATTTACAGGTGAATAACCGTATTTTTATATACTTACCTATTATTTTAAAATATATCAGATGTAATAATTTTTTAGTTTTGAACACTTTACAATTTTCATATATGAATAAAAAATTATGTTACTAAATTGTGAATATAGTAGCGCAAATTTTCTTTCTTAAAAATATATAAATATCTATCTTTAACCATAAATAATTATAAATTATAAAATTTGTATGTTTGGTATTTTTTTATTATAAAAATATAAAAAATTTAAAATATAATATTATTAAACTATAAATAAACAATTTCTACGATGTTTAATATTTTTATAGTTCTTATTTTAACCAGAAACACCGCTTGTATTGGTATTACATTATAATATAACTGGATAAACTATATTTATATTGCATTGATACACATAATATAAGTGTCTGAATCAAAACACTATTGATTGTATGGGAAAAAAGGAAAAAGAGATAAAAAAATAGTAACATAAATACATCATTGTCTTCGTTATTAGCATTAACTATCATTGTTTGTTATAGTACAAAAGTCGTTTTCTGATAAAAACATGTGAATTACGATTAGTATCTTCATCGTATGTTTGTATAAATATCATAGTTTAATAGTTTTTTTTCTCATAGCTGTTCGTTTCCCAAAACTAATGTTATTTAACGATACGAAACAAATAAAATGATAAAAAAAAACAACAATTTAGTTTGGTATACTTTATGCATGTAGTAGAACGGGTGTTCTTAAGTACAATCAATTGTAACCAAAGGCACATTGCTACGGGTTACAAAATTTCTTATTTGTAGTAAACATAAACAATGTAACATATATAACCCATAAACTCTTTGGTAACAATAATACATACTTAAGTTACACACTCTAGATTCATCCCTGATAAAGATCCAAAGATTTCGGACCAATCCAAAAATCAAAATGTTATCAAGGATCAAGACAATGATTGAGTTCTTCAATGTATTTGTTTAAGTGGCCGTATATGGTGGTTAAGTTTCATGGACCACATACTTCATTTTGGTGTCGTAGTACTTTGACGGACCCATTTCATTTGGGTTGGTCAAACATGACAAATACATGGATCCTTGGTGTCCCATCATATAACCATCTTCCCTTATTGATCTTTGTTTTGCAGATTTTATTGTGTCGGTGATAATGGTGGTCGTGGTGGTTGTCTATTGTGGGTGGGTCATGCAGTGGTAGGTAGTTGTTTTCAGGCTGGATTTAAGGTGAATCAACGGCGAAGATTCATTAACATATATGTATTAATGTTCATTGTTGGATGTATTGGCTGAGAGGGACAAAACGTTGATAGTTGAATGGTTTAATATTCCATGGCATTAATAATCCATTTGCCATAAATGTCGTATGCACATAACACTTATTGTCATCAACTAAGGATACAGCTGTAACAAAAAATCAATATATCAAGTTATCAACTATTAGAAGAGATTTATGTTTATCCGATTTTTCTTCATGTTAGCCATATCCACAAAATAAAATTTGAATAAGTGGAAACTTCAAGTAGTCTCGTTTTGCCCATTTTATATATTTGAGCACAAACAAAACACGATACTAAACCCAAAAGTTGGATCATTTTATTATCATCATGATAATCTCGAGTCTCTTACAAGTGATATGCATAAATATAAGTTTTGACCAGTGAGATCAAGCAAATTCAATCTTAACCCATCCATCTTTGAACAAGTTATATTATTATCATTATTATTATTTGCTTATCCAGGCTTTTATTGGATCGAACAACGCAACACAAGCTTTTCTAGGACTAGACTTGTTTAAAGAAAACCTAATTTAAAAGTATTTTTATTAAGATTCAAAGTGAATTCTCTAAACATTTAAAACATAAAAGTATTCTTAGTCCAATACAGCAAATGTAAGGAGAAAGGAGAATGCACATATGTATTTATAAGAGGAAAACCACATCATTTTGCCTTTTGTAGGCTATGTGCGACAAGGAAGACTAAGGGTGGCAAATTGTGCTATCTTTTCGTGTTTTTAGCTAACACGACACGAATTACTTTTACTCATCCCGATACACAACAAAATAAGAACACGACAACACGACAAAAGTTAACAAAAAAATCATTTCCACAATGTCATCCATAAGTTATCGCAAAAAATATAATTTAAACACGACAAACACGAATTTAATGACGAAAAATAACATAAAACGACATAAAATAATGTTAAATGTCTTCAAACTTGTGACTTCATCGCTTCATGTGTAATGTTTCCCTTGCTATCAAATTCCATAATATATTTTGTAAGATCGTGTTATATTTCGTGTTATTATCATTTCGAATTTCAGACACGAACACGACACGACACGACACGACGTCGTGTTTCTTTTACACGAACATGACACAAACACGAATTCGATTTTCGATTTCGTCCCAATTTCGTTTCGTGTCACGTATTTTTGTCGTGTCGTATAAACTTTTGCCACCCCTAAGGAAGACTAATACTAGAAATTGCTAAGAGAAAATATCAAGGAAAGGCATCCCATCTCATTCTTTTACCTTCAAATAATGAAAACCCCACTTTGAAAAAGTTTAAAAAGCTAACCTTGAAACTAATAATTTCTTATAACGATATTTTTTCATTAAACAGGAATATATAGTCACAATACAAGGTGATTATGGGCCGAACATAAAAAAGAACTTGGTACCCAAAATAGTCGTGGCATGTCGTAAACAAATAAGTAGTCAAGATAATTTCAATGACGTAAAGAAGAAGATAGGTTGTGTGAGGACGCCGATGATAAATAAGTAATGATGAATCACCTTGACTGTGAGCAAACCCAAGCCAGTATATAAAGTTAGCAAAGAGATTAAACCACATATGAGGAGCATGTTTTACGGAGCCTATTTTAAGCCATATAACAATATATGTAAGAGATAAACATGATTCGGGAAATTGTTGTCCTAGAAGCCTATGGTTGATGGATGTATACTGTCTCCTGAAGGTGGCCATGTAGAAACACATATTTCACATTAAGTTGTCACACCGGCCATTTATGTGAAACGACAAAACTGAGGACAATGCAAATGGTGATTAGTTTTACAAAAGGATCGAAGGTCTCATCACATTCAATGTTGGGTATTTGACTGCGACCGTTGGCAACAAGCCTAGATTTATACTAAGCTGGAAGCCGTCTGCATGATGCTTCTTTTTAAATAATTAAATGAAATTTACAGCATTTGCATTTGTGTGTCATGAAACAAGTACCCAAATTCTATTAGTGGTGCATTATATTCCTCTTTCAAAGCATAAAACTAGCTAGTGCAATAGTCTAAAATTGTGGAATCATTAATAGCGATATTACATACTTCATTATCTAACTGGATAAGTTTTGTTTCCTTGTTGTCTTAGAATAGTGTTTCAAGATCCTTCCAAAATTGCCTGACGATCACATTTTTCTTTGAAACCATATGGAGAAGTGACTATGAAATAGTTCTATAAATCCACATCTTGACAATGGAATTAGTGTGGTTCCAATCAATCTTGTTAGATGCTTTTGGGACTTTGTCATTGAGTTCACTGAGGTAATCCAACACTTTCGAAAAGCTCACACCATGCATCATAGTTTAAGCAATCAAGGTCTAGATTGATGGGAATGTACGATTTGATGTTTGTTATTATGTAAAGTTTTTCAATAGACATGATTTATGCGATGAGAACGAATCAAAGAAGAAAAAGAATCGTCGGGATGAGAAGTGGTCTGCGGATAGGGTAGGAAGTGTGAGATAGAAGAGAGAGAGCTTTAAGAGTTATTGTTTTGCTCTTATACCATGATACTTTAATAATTTCCCATATTGATCAATTCTAATTGAACGAGAACATATACAGTCATAATACAAGGCAATTATGTTCTACGCATATAAACAAGGGCTGATATACAAAGCACAAACCGATACAAATAAATATTAAAAAACATAATTTACTAACATAAAAAAACTTAAACCGCTCTTGGCTCTTGAAAGTTTGGAAATTTGGAGTGCAATTTTTATTTATAAATGGAGATTTATTAACTCGTGATACATAATGTGGGATCAAAGTGTAGAAACCAAAAAGAAAACAAATACACTAACAATCAGGCCATCAGAAAAGATTTTACACCGCCCCACATATCTTTTTATCCTACATCACCAGTAACTTTTTATACCACATCCCACTCACGACTATAAAGACATGGCTTTTGCCTGCAATGTTAGTACGACAATGACAAGAAGTTAACCGGTAGTGAGGCTTGATTTACTCACATATGGTTCCATCATCCATAAAAAAGCACAAATTATTGCGAATAGATTTTCTTAGTTTGGAGGTGTTCACTATACAGAGGCTTTTAGTCATGTAGTCAAACCCATCACTATTCTTCTAGTGTTATCAGTTGATTATTTTCATGTGGTTGGGATATCTAACAAGTCACTCTCATTAATGTTTTATATGATGTGTTATTGCATAGAAAGTGTACATGATACAACTACATGGATATTCGTCGATTCAACTTTCTTGGACCACGTGTGCTTGCTCATGAAGTCCTTATATGGATTTACCAAACTCCTAATTCTTGGTTCGCAAAGCTCTCTAAGATATTACTATCTTCTGGGTTCGTCGAGTCCATATCTAAAATGTATATATCTATACATTTAACCTCTACATTTCTTACATACATCCATGTGTATGTAGATAACATCAAAATTACTATAAATTTATCCTAATATACTATGCATTTGATTTGCAATCTTCATTTTTAGTTTACTAGTAAACTTAGTTATTTTTCGGGTATTCGGCTCATGATTATTGTTTTCATTTGTCTCTGTTAGTGCATGTTATACTCGGCCCATATGGTATAGTCTTAGCACATGTTGTATTGTTCTCTATATAAGCATGGTTATAACGAGTAATAATCATGTCATCAACATACAAAGATAGTAGAATCCATCCTACACTTGTGCGTCTAACAAATAAAATTGAATCATTATTACTAGGAGTAAAACAATAAGGAGTAATCACCGTAGAGAATTTGTCAAACCAAGCACAATGAGCTTGTTTGAGACCGAGTAAAGCTTTCCAAAGATGACAAACCTCACCCAACTGGTGAGCAATACCTTGGGGAGGAGTCATATAAACTTCTCATGAAGATCGTCATTCAAGAATGCATTCTTGAGATCCATTTAGAAGACCTTCCACTGACGAATGTAAGAGACTGCAATCAGAGTACGAACGATCGTTATTTTTGCAACTGTAGCAAAAGTCTCCTCAAAACTTATACTATACTTTTACGAGTTCCCTTTGCATCAAGTCTGGCCTTATATCGTTCATTAGACCCAAAAACTTGGTTTTAATCTTGTATACCCAACGACAACCAATCATATGCTTTTTGTGTGGAAAGACGATGTATATTTGCAATAAACGATGCAAATGATGGCGAATAAGAGGAATATACAAACTCCGGGAGCTTGGTGGATTACGAGGTAGGATTTCGTAGTGGCAGAGGATTCAGAGACACAACATGTGTGGGAGCGATCGTAGTGGATAAATCAATATGCTATTTGGAGTTTTAGGAGTATCATGAATCAGGGCATCAAATAAAGTCTCATCACCGTCAATACTAAACGGATCAATAGCCCTAATATTGTATTGTGTCATGTTGTGAGACTGAGCATGAATGGAGAAGGACAGAATATGTTCTAGAAAATTGACATGTCGAGAGACATACAATTTATGACACCGGATCAAAACATTGATACCATTTCTGGCTAATATCGTATCTTAAAAATACACACAAGGTCGAATTTCGAGACGACTTCTTCGGCTTAGCGTAAGGTCATAAAACAAAGCAGGTGCACCCAAAAAAATATGCAATGAGGAATAATCAAGTAACTGTGCATACAGTTTCTCATAGGGAGGCATCCCATAATTATGTGCACTAAGGATGCGATTAATGAGGTTTGTCAGCTTTGGGGTGCCCAAAATGAACTTCAAATCAAACCTCGATGCTATAACACCACTTGTTGGGGAAATTATCCAAATGTTATCCAAGATTTCGGTCAATGACAAAACACCACGTTAAACCCTTAGTCCCCATCATAAAAATCAACCATACAGCCAAAAAAACTAACATGACGAATAACAAGATAAAACTGTTTACCATGATAAAAAGAACAATATAGCAATGGTCAAACAAATAAAAGAATAATCACATGACTCAACCAGGGAGAAAAAATATTTGTATTTTGCAAAAATCAAACGAGACTACAAAACTTATCAATGTACAGAGACAATCAAAAAGCATAAGATTCACATCTAAAAGGGACACAAGAGAAAGGGGGAAAATGAGGCAAAAAATGACTAAAAGACACATTAAATTTTCCATAGAAGCCCAAGCATGACATCAAGTTGTTCTGTCATGTTGCCTAGAGCGATGAACTGTTGAATCGTCTATTAGCCATCTAGCGAGAACCTATTGGAGGCAAAATTGAACTACAATTCAATTCACAGTTGCATGGCAGTGAGATCATGTAGCTGCCATCTAACGGTGGCATGAATTTTTTTTCTTTCTTCCAATGATGTCCGGTTTGTTGCGATAGATATATTCGTTATCATCAACTACAAAATTTGTCTTTCTTATGTTAGTTTCGGAGAGTATATAAACATTAGTTCGTAGATTGTCCAATTAATTCATGAAAATATACAACACCAATTTCTCTTTTCTTTCTTTCGACTCCATTTCTTTATTATCAAATCCTTCATACCACATCCCACACACCATCGTTTTAAACTCGACGTTGTTTGTTATTAAAAATGTTTCCAAAAATCCCTTAAAAACCAAAGATCGAATGGTGGCAATTGCAATCCTTGTTCAAGAAAATTTTAAATCCACCACCGACCATACATGGTCATCGCATAAGTTGTTGCGGTTTAATAACAAAGTAAAATTATGATAGTTACCACTTACCAATATGATCAATGAACTAATCATTTTTGCCCCTTCCAAAGAAACTTGATGTAACTATGAGAATAGATAACATGTATTCACACATTTTTTTTCATAAAGAAACTAGAATTCCGAAAACCACAATTTTTTATATTCAAGTATCAAGAGTATAGTGTTCTTTTTTTTTTGATTCACGAGTATAGTGCCTTTTTGTGATTCCTCCTATCATGATGGTTCAATTAAAGATAAATTCAATATAAGTGGCTCAAATGTTACAACAAATGAAAAAGGTGACAATTAGTGCTTGCTTCCATATGACTATGGTCTATAACCCACATGTTATACATCATTATCAACCCAATAGGATCTCAAGTGCTTGTCAATTCCAAACGACAACACTTCAATCTCCTCACTAACCACCTTCTTTCCAGCAACAAATTCACACACCACACCATCCACTTCAATCAAACTACATCCAGGATCTTTTTTCACATTCTCATCTTCCATCTTCTTCCTTACATTTTCCACATAACCCCATTCATCAACAGATGCATAAATATTCGAAAGAAGAACATGAACTCCACTAAAATCAAGACCCCTTTTCACTAAACCCTCCACCATTTCCCTACCCAATTCCACATTCCCATGAACCCTACAAGCATTTAACAATGCACCCAAAACATAAGAATCAGGCTCCATTGGCATCTTATTCACCACCTTTTTAGCTTCTTCTAACATACCAGCACCACCAAGAAGATCAACCAAGCACCCGTAATGTTGCACACGTGGCGAAATCCCATAAACTTCACTCATTGTTTCAAAAACTTTTAAACCTTCTTTAACCAATCCCATACGACTACATGCGTTAAGAACACAAATGAATGTGATCTCATTTGGTCTAATCCCTTCTGTGTTCATTCTTGTGAGTAATGTGATTGCTTGTTTGCTTTCTCCATGGTTAGCAAGACCCGAAATCAATGATGTAAAAGCGAATACATCTCTATGTGGCATTTCCTCGAACACCCGGTAGGCTAAATCGATGCAACCACATTTCGCATACATGTCTACAAGGGCGGTACCCAAGATTACGTCCAGATTCATCTTCTTTTTGTCAATGTATGTATGGATCCATCTACCTTGATCTAATGCACCAAGAAAACCACAAGCTGAGAGTGCAAGAACGATGCTTGAACGATTAGGATGGAACCCAGAATGTAACATGTCATTGAATAGGTCAAGAGCCTTCTGAAATGACCCAACTTGGACATACCCGTTGATCATGACACTCCAAGACACGTTGTTCTTCATTGGCATTTCATCGAACAGTTGTCTTGCGGCTTCTACTTGGCCTGATTTCACGTACCCGTTAATAACTGCAGTCCATGTGATGATATCCCTATTTGAGCTACTATCAAACAGTCTACGACAGCAGTGTAAATGATTACAAACAGAGTATAAATGAATCAAACCGTTTTGAACAAAATCGTAACTTTCCCAGCCCAGTTTAATTGCTTGGGCATGACAGACCAATCCTAGTTTAAGTTGAGAAAGATCAGAACAAGCTCTAAGAACAAAAGAGAAGGTGTGATTAGTCGGCAAAAACCCACAACCGAACATGCGCGTGAACAAAGATATGGCATGTTGAGATTTACCCTGCTCGGTAAATGCTCTGATCATGGTGTTCCATATGTAAGTGGATCGATGAGGTATTGATTGAAATACGATGTATGAATGTTGGAGGTCAGTGTGGGTCGATGATATGCACGAGAACAGGAGTTTTCCGGCGGCGTAAGGGTCGGAGATGGAACCTGAGGCGATGAGGTGGGCGTGAATTTGGTTGATGTAGGACATTGTAAGGCATCGTTGGTCCAGGAGGGAGAGTGCCTTCTGACTTGATTTCAAGTATTTAGAGGCAATGTGAGATCCCCCCATAACATCTTAGCAGTTGCCAAATTCACCTGAAAATTGTATAGAAATTACAAGTGATTTTAGTGTACGTATCTAATAGAACTATATTCCAAAGCAAGTTTCGAAGAAATTTGATACGAATCATTCATAATTGATATCACCAGTGATTCGTCAGTTGAGTTTGAGTCCAACACACCAAATATGCATCCACGCATTCTACAATTTATCGTCGATAAGTTTCATTAGATTTTACCATAAAAACTGTTAGCCCCACTTTGTTTAAGGGTTTTTAATCGATCACTCTTCCATTGAATTCTATTCAACCCCCTCCATGCCTTCAATGCAAGTAGCTAGCTCTTTAAACTTAGAGGAGGTGAATTGATGACACAATTAAGGAATTATGATTCAGCTTTTTAGGGTATACTCAAGAAGAATTAGAAAATAAGTAGGCAAGTCACCTTCTCAAAGCATTAAAAAACCTTACCCCTGTCGGAGCAGCACCGTGAGAAGCAGAGGAGACTGGAGAATGAGCAGCAGCGGAGGTGAGCAGGCGGCGGACGTAGCCGGCGATCCCCAGGCGGCGGAAGCAACGGAGGTGAGCAACAGCAGTGGCGATAGCCAGACGGCGTTTAGGGCGAACGCCAACGGCAGCTGGAGGCGGCAGTGGTATTGCTGGTGTGAATTTTTTTCGTGTCGAGTTTCGGGTTTAGACATTGTAAATATAGCATGTCACTTTTCGAGTTGAAACACTAAGTATGTTGAAAGAATAGGAGTTTGAGGCGAAAAGGAAAACATGAAAAACTAGTAATATAAGTATTCACACTAAGTTTATAGAGCAACGTTAAAAGATTAGGAGTCGAGGAGATGAATGACGAGGTTGAGAGGAGGAGAGAGAAGCTGAGTGAAACTGTGGAGTATGAGTGAGAAAGTAGAAAAGTAAAAATGAATTCATGACCTAGGTGGCTAAGCGACTTCCACATTATAAAACACGTCAATCAGAAGTTTTTATTTTAAATATGGTATTGATTTTTGACCAGTCCAATTTATATATGAATTAGAAAAACTTGAATATAAATAAACGGGTCATTTTCGAGTCATTTTCGAGTTGAAAGTTTCAACCCTGACCTTACCCGTTTAATTATCGTGTCGTGTCGTGCCAACCCGTTTAATTAAACGGGTTGAAATCTCTTACCCAAACCCGTTTATTTTGTGTCGAGTTCGTGTCGGGTTGTCGTATCGTGTCAGGTTTTGCCACCTCTAGGAAGGAGGGCTCGTTCACGCTGAAGATAAGAAAGAGACGCCTTGAAAACTCAAAATCGATATAGTAAATTAGTAATCTATTTGAATGAAAATAAAAAATAAAAAAGATTAGTCAAAAAGAGACGAATGAAACTCAAATGACATGTCAAATTGTCAATCATATGCATTGGTAAATATTGTTTTACTTGGTGATGTGATGCAAGTGAAGCCCAGCCTAGCTGGGTGGATGCACTCGGGTTATATACCCATGTGGTGGGAGGTCTGGAGTTCGACTCCGACTAACCCCATGTGGGGGATTTTCCTGGAAGGCGAATTAGGTGGAGGGGAAAGGCCTTTGCGCCTTAGGTAATCGTCAACCGCCCTGGGTTGCGGGGCTGATTACCCTCAGGTGAAAACATATATCTATTCGGCCTTAGGTAATCGTCAACCGCTCTGGGTTGCGGGGCTGATTACCCTCAGGTGAAAACATATATCTATTCGCTGGTTCCAAAAAAAAAAAACTTGGTGATTTGATTTGTATTACCCTTTATATTAAAATCCATCGGGTTTCTAGAAGATTTGGTAGGGTGGGGGGTTTTGGGAGTTTTAGGGGGGTGCCTCTTTTTTGCGAATGGCATTCCGCCACCGCTGTTTCCACCGTTCCTTCTCTTAACCATCTGAATTTCTATTTCCCCCATCCACCACCTCCGGCTTCCTGCATCTGAATTTCCTCTCTCAAAAACCATCTCCCCATTTCCGATTTCCACTTTCAAACGAAAAGCTTCTCCCCTCCTCCCTTAGGTCGTGCCTCTTTCTTTCTTCTTTACCATCATCATGTACGCCGCTGATATCGCGTAAATTATACACATTTTCCGGGCGATATCAGTGTCATTTTAGTATAGTTTCATACATTTCATGAACTAAAGATACCTGATATGCTTAAAATACATTTTGTAGCTAAAAGACACGTATGGAGCAAAAGATCGGATTTTACAAGAGATTTGAGCTTTAAAAGAAACCAAGTGCAATAGTGAAATCGACCAGGGCGCACCCCGCCCAGACCCTAGGCGCACCGCGCCTCTGAAGATGCCAGTTATCGACATTTTTGGCTACTTGGCATTAAAATAATGAAGCGTGGGTTCTTCCAATGATTCAACCGGGTTGCCTAACATGTGCATAGGCGCACCACGCCTTACTTTTTGGCGCACCGCGCCCTAGATCCAATCTTAAAAGCGAACTATCACGTGGCATTTCCAGCGATAAAGTCAGCCAGCTCTCGTCCACCAGGCGCACCGCGCCCTGAGCCTTCACCAGCTATAAATACAAGGCCATGCACGACCATTTGAAGGACCAATGTTAAAAACCAAGAGAGAAATCAGAGAATTGACATTTTAGAGTTAGTATATTTCGTGTATTTCATAATTTCATGTATGATAAGTGTTTTTGAGAGTTATTTACATTACAAGAAGGAGCTAAGATCTTCATTGTAGCAAGGATTCATCGATTATAACCGGTTGGTATCTTTTATCATGTATTCTTCATATTGTTGTTGTATATTTGATACCATGCTAGGCTAGATCCATGTAGCTTTTGCCTAGGTAATGTTGATTCATTAATATAAATATGTGTTGATCTAGTTCTTGATTCGAGTTAAATATCGGTTAGGATATATAATTTGCATGCTATACATATTGAATGTGATTAAAGTTTGTATTCTTGATAGCCATCTTCATATTATTAAGTTTATTGACCATTTAAACGTATTGATCATATGAACCATTTTGATGTGTAATTGACAACTATATATCATTGGACTAGTTATTGACCATTTAACTAGGGAAGTGATTTTAGTTATAAACTTGATTAGTGAAATAAAACTTATATCACATTTAGTTGCAACTCATGACCATTGATTGTATGAACATATCACTATAACCATTAGGGTATGGACTATGTTTGCATGCTAGATTATATTAATATTTCATGATTATAAGTTATTTAGTTACATGACCATTGTGCTATATTAACTTAGAAATCATAGAATTGGTGACTTGACCATATGATCCTACCACTTAATGCAACCTATTTTAACTCATTGCACATAATCAAAATTAGTCAACATAGGTTTATATGAATCAACAAATCCTAAGCGAAAGCTTCCCTTGTTATCATTTGATCATATTATCTCTTTATTGTCGTGTTGTTACGATAGTTGTTATTTATTATTTCGCCTATTTTACAAGCATCCAAAACTTAGTTTTACGAGTTTTTACTAAAACTCGCCTCTAAATTGTTTGATTGATAATTGAAGACTTTAAGTTAGTTAATAACTCCCTGTGGAAATTTGATACCTTTACTTACCCAAACTATACTATTAAATGATCGAGTAATACTTGCTCGTAAGTCTAATAGTCATATAATAAGGTAGATAATTGGATTAAGACTTTAGAAACATAATAACTACAAGTGAGTTGTTTTGAACACAACAAGTTTTTGGCGCCGCTGCCGGGGAATTCGGATTTATTTTTTTAGTATAGAAAATTAAATTATTAGTTAATATTTGTGTGATTGTACATTTGTTTTTGTGTGTTATGTATTTGCTTTGATTGACATATCACTAATCATAAAATAGATATTTGCACACCTTAAGCATATTTTAAGTGTGGGGTGAATATTTCGGGAAAAATGAAGTAACAAAACTTTGAAGTCTTTTCTGCTCACGCAATGCGACGTGTATGCCATCCGGTCGCGATGCGTCGACAATCCGGATCGCGTTGAGAAAGAGACAACTTCAAAAAAAATATATATATACGCGACATGGAAACGTGCATGACGCGTAAACACCCGAGGCAGATACTGGTCTTACATAATGATACATGGCTAAAAATCAGCCACTACTGAGAAGAGGGACGCTTCTTTACAGTGGGGGCAGCGATACTGACGACGGTCAAAAGTCGCACAGCCACACCACACACGCAAACCAGTCGCCACGGATTTGAAACTTCAGGGACCACAAAATGAGTGATATTTTTCTTTCGTTGTTATTACTTTTACTTTTGTGATTTAATTTTTGTGTGTTTATTTGTCTGTGAATAATTTTTGTCCGAGTGATGCATATGCAGATTTGCTAAGATTCAATGCTGGCAGCATGTTCAATGAATTCTTTTCTGTGGAAAGAGCCTCATATATGACGTCGACCGGTACCCAAGGGGAGTCTGTTCCATTTTGCTCCCTTTACTGTTTTGAATTATATATACAATAGAATTATTGTATAATATAAGTGTAGGGTTAGGACGTCATACTGCAATGATTAACTGAGCCAATTAAAATTTTTGTTATCTTAAACTTCTTTTCCAAAATTGAACGCTAAAAAGGTAATTGTTAAGAAAAATGTTTTGAAAATAAATTTGTAGGTTACATTTAATTTTATGTGTGTATTTTTGTTTTTCATTGTCTTATCTAAAGTCTAGTTTTGTAGAGGACAAGTTTTTAGGATGGTAGTTACAAAATGTTTTGCATAAATAATGAAATAGACCCATTGAAAATTTATCAGTTGTTAAAAATTGAGTTTTTGTCAAAACAGATTGAGTCAGTTTCCCTACTTGCAAAAAAATGCGCGAATTATATGCTGTTACTAAATTGAGGAAAATAAGCCTCGATAAATGAACTTAAAATGAGAAAAATTCTCAAGAAATCTGATGTGTTAAAAAGCAGAAGTCAAGTAATGTTATACCATAAGATTGAGACTCAGGAAGGAAAATTCAATCAGTGGCCTTTGGCATTCGAGCAATGAGACATAAAATGGGGCCTACGGGCATTTCTACTCCTTATTACCTAAAACCAACTGGTTTGGGATAATATTATCGAAAGCTCGCTACACGGGTGTCATCGAAAGTCATGGAATTTCCTTAGTGGCCTTTAAAATTTGAATTAGTAGACTCTGTACAGTCTTGAGTCGAAAATTTGTAATCAAGAGTTCCATAGAAAGTCACGAGTTTCAAAGGTACAAAAAAAAATGGAAATAATAACTTAACTTGATAAATTTAGTCCAGCATGATTTTTATTCTAAATAATGGGAAATTCGACAATAAGTCTTGAGGTAGAAGAATATTTTATGGGTGTATTCGATGTTATGTAAAAATGGGTATTTATCAACCTAAAGACTTGTAATTTATAGAAAGAGAGTTTATTTAAGATTTTGGAAAGTTAAAAATACGTACATAGGACTAGGTATAATCTACTATGTTTATTCTTAATTCATTATTCTTAACATCAGTAATAAACGCTAGATCTGTGGGAGCGTATGAAAAGTTGTTTGGATATCAAATTTTTGGCTTGGTTATAAATTGTAGTTTGCTTGAGGACAAGCAAAGTTCAAGTGTGGGGTATTTTGATATCGCGTAAATTATACATATTTTCCGCGCGATATCAGTGTGATTTTAGTTTAGTTTCATACATGTTATGAACTAAAGATACCTAATATGCTTAAATATTCGTTTTGAAGCTAAAAATACGCGTTTGGAGCTAAGGTACGGATTACACGAGCATTTGAGCTTAAAAAGAAACAAACTACAAAACTGCCAGCAGCTTGCGCGCACCGCGCCCATATCTAGGCGCACTGCGCCCATGAAGATTCCGGAAATCGCTTTTCGTCCGACTTTTGAGTAAAATAATCAAGCGTGCGTTCATCCAATGATTCAACGGACATGCCATGCATGTGCAAGGGCGCACCCCGCCTACTTTTGGGCGCACCGCGCCTCAGATCCGACATGAAAGCTACAGACCCACGTGCTTCTTCCAGCGATAAAGATGGGAGCGTGCTGAGATCCACTTAGGCGCACTGCGCCTCCTTTTGGGCGCACTGCGCCCAACGCCAGTGCAGCTATAAATACAAGCCCTTCTCCTATTCTTTGAGAGATCAAAACCATTCTCTGCACCTCCACAACACCAAACTCGGCATTTTGCCTCCTGCATCTGCCAGAAGGCTTGTAGAATCAAGGGGAGACGGTACGGAACGTATGGAATCGAGAGCTTGAAGAATGTTCGGCCGGGACTTCATTCGGTTTGCTTTATATATGTTTAGCATTCTATTATGATTTCCTAGGCCGTGTTCTTCAGATTATGTTATCTGCATTATTTATTACTTAGATTTGATTACTATCTTGTTATGATTTGATTGTTATTTATCGGATATTGAACGTTTTATATTTTATCTCGCATAATTCATTTGACTATCAGATATGTTAAAGAACCTTCCTTTTGGACTTATTGCTGAGTTATTTTAGTCTAGAGGACCAATCTGACTATATGACTTTTATCATAACTGTGCTATGACCATTAGGCAGATATGACTAGTGATGGACCAAATCCTAGGGTTAAGTCACGAAGGTAGAATCTTGTATGTATATGCAAAGTTTGTACTAGAGGGCCAATCTGTACAAACCAATTTGATTGTCATGACCATTGAGATCAAAAGCTCGAATGAACCTTGTATGATACGAACCAATACATGATTATTTGAAACATATAATCGCATGACTTTTGCCATTAATGACCTTATAATAATAGGATTAGGTAGTTGGACCAAAACATCTAATCACTTTAGAAATCGGTATTTAACGTTCAATATTCATTGCACTAATAACATATCAAACATAACTAGATGGTTTATTCGAATCTAAGTATTGATGTTTACTTTTATGTTTTGTAATTTATATTTCCCGTAACTTTTGCCTAGGTGATGTTGATTCATTAATATAATATGTGTTGATCTAGTTCTTGATTCGAGTTTAACATCGGTTAGGATATATAACTTGCATGCTATACATATTGAATGTGGTTAAAGTTTGTATTCTTGATAGTCATCTTCATATGATTAAGTTTAATGGCCATTTAAACTAATTTGATCACATGAACCATTATGATGTATAATTGACAACTATATATCATTGGACTAGTTATTGACCATTTAACTAGGAAGGTTATTTAAGATATAAACTTGATTAGTGAAATAAGACTTATATCACATTTAGTTGCAACTCATGACCATTGATTGTATGAACATATCACTATGACCATTAGGATATGGGCTATGTTTGCATGCTAGATTGTATTAATACTTGATGATTATAAGTAATTTAGTTGCATGACCATTGTGCTATTTTAACTTATTAGTCATAGAATTGGTGACTTGACCATACGATCCTACAACTTAATGCAACATATTTTAACTCATTGCACATAATCAAAACTAGTCAACATAGGTTTATATGAATCAACAGATCCTAGACGAAAGTTTCCCTTGTTATTATTGTCATGTTGTTATGATCATTTATTATTTCGTCATTTATTTTATAATCAAAGTTTTACGAGTTTTCATTAAAACTCGCCTCTGAGTGTTTGCTTGAATAATTTTTAATTGATAATTGATTTTCTTAACTTAAAGATATCCGTTTTCCCTTGGGTCCGACAACCCGGATTTACCATTACTATACTACAATCGACTAGGTACACTTGCCTATTGTGTTGTTCTATTCATACATGGTATTTCCCTGTTTAAAAATGTAAAACTAATGTGAAAATCATTTTCGAAAATCATATATACGCTCGTAAGACATCAAGTTTATTGGTGCCGTTTCTGGGTGTTTTATATGTATGTTTGAAAACATAACAGCCGCTCACCACCATCCTGTACGTCGCGACTACAGGTACGAATCTGTTTCTGAAATTGTTTTTTTGGTTATTTTTCTGCTTAACGACACCATAAAACCTTAATTCTCCTTCTTCTGGGTTTTAGGTAGGCGATTATATAAATCAAGACGAAGGGTTGAATGGTAACGTTGGTGCCCCTCACTATCAGGAACCATTAACCAAGACGCGACTTCCTTGAAGATACGATTTCTCCGGCCACGCCAACGCCGGCGGTTTCCTTATCCGGCCACGCAGACTCCAAATTCTTCAGGTAAAATCGATTTTTCTTTCACTCCCTTGAAGATACGATTTTTTAAACAGGTGGCACAAGCCACAAGACTTTATTACATGCACTTTTTTCTATCTGATTGTGTAAAAAGAATTGAAATAGAAACTATATTCAATGATCAAAATAACTGTTTACGATTTTTGTTTCTAATTCCTTTCTTGTTTTCTAAAAACAAGATAGAATAGAAGGGTAACATTGTGATTTTTATCATTCAACAAATTCAGTCAGATGCATAATCAAACAACATGGTTTCAGTCAGAGTCAGAGGCTGACTCAGTCCGAGCTTCTGAATCAGTCAGGGTACCCATGAATTTAAACCCATAACTACAAGTCCACCACCACACCACCCCCGGAGCCAAAAGCAAAACCCCCGACTATGGAAGCGACTGGTTGCCGTCTCCGGCCTCTGTTACGGCTACGGCCGTTAATATCACCGTCATCAGGAAGTCTTCGCGCATACAGACTTTTATCATCATCCTCCGTCCTGCGGTGATCGGGAAGAACAAGGCACAGGAAGTGTCGTTTACCGGCACACTCTCAAAACGCAACGCCCTTCTACAATTCCGTGGCAAAAGGAGTTGGAAAATCACGCCAGCTTCATTGGAAGAGTCATTTCCCCTATTAAACTGTCCACCAACCGATGCGGTACACGCTGTGCATATACTCAGCTCAAAGTCGAGTCTCCATCAGGCTCGAACAAATTTCTTACGTCAGTATTCGTTTCTAACCTATAATTTTTTCCCGATGCATATTTAGGGTATTAGAATTTATTTTCTGTCTTTCATTGTGTGTTTTGTGCAGGATATTCTTGGATATGTGGGAAGATATGGCGGAGATATCCATACAACATCTAAAACCAAATGATTATATATATATATATATATATATATATATATATATATATATATATATATATATATATATATATATATATATATATATATATATATATATATATATATATGGTCGAGATCATGAGAGAACCTAAAAAACCCTAGGAACCTAGGAACTTTTTTTATACACAATATTTTTCAAAAAAAATTGCATCCAATTTTTTTATTTAAAGCGTCTAAGAGATTTCTAAACCCTAAACCCTAAACCCTAAACCCTAAACTTAAACCCTAAACCCTAAACCCTAAACCCTAAACCTAAACCCTAAACCCTAAACCCTAAACCCATATGAAAAAATAATAATAATAAATGATTTTTTTTTTGCATCCAATTTTTTTATTTAAAGCGTCTAAGAGATTTCTAAACCCTAAACCCTTAACCCTAAACCCTAAACCTAAACCCTAAACCTAAACCCTAAACCCTAAACTCTAAACCCTAAACTCATATGAAAAAAAAATTTTAAAAATGATTTTTTTTTGAATTTTTTTTTTTGAAATCTTCTAGACGCATCATAACAAAAATTTTGGTATATTTTTTTTTGAAAAATATTGTGTAGAAAAAAAGTTCATAAAATGGGTTCTTAGGTTCCTAGGCTTTTTTAGGTTCTTAATTGAACTTTACCCTATATATATATATATATATATATATATATATATATATATATATATATATATATATATATATATATATATATGTTTCAGGGTATTTACAATCATATACAAAAGCTTGTGATAACGGAAACATCATATTGAATCACAAGGTTTGTATCTTGTACCCAACTACTCATTCACAATTCACAGTCACTCGATACTTTACTATCTTCATCTTCCAACTCTTGTGATTGCAGGTTAATGTGAAAGAAATAAACTATGTTACAGATAACAATAAGAATACCAATATTATAAAACGTATATTCCTTGAAGAATCAGGTTTAGAAAAACGCAGAAAACGTCTTCATTTGTGGCAAGTATTCTTTTCCAACCCACTCGAGTGGCGGGATTTAAGAAAATCCAAGATTAATCCAAGACAGCCTGATTTTACACACAGGGGTACCGATGAAGCTCTTTGGATTAGTATGTATGATCTGCCATGGGTTATGAAACAATTACAGCTACAGGATTCTTGAATGGGTGACGTGGGTCTTGGAGAGCCTTTTAAATACCGTTCAAATCTTTCACCCTTGAGTTATGACGATAGTTGAAAATGTTGTTTGTCTTTTAGGTAGTAAATACATGATACGGTTGTTAGTGATTATTCTAAACAAAGAATAGCAAAGTTATCAATTGTTTGACGTTTGGTATAATATTACTATATAATGAATTGCAAGGGGTTTTCTAGAAGGTTTGGGAGGGTAGGGGGTTTCCGGTTTTTAAGCGGGGTGCTTCTTTTTGCCCTCTTCCCGGCTGTCACGTTCTGGCTTTGGTATTTACGCTTTATCCACCTCCTGCTTCGTCCGATACTTTCCCGTCCGCCACCTCTTCCCTGTGTGTCTACTTCATCCTTTTTGCTCTGCATCTTCCCAATCGTCATCCATTACAACCAGAACTTCCCACTATTATCTGTAGACGGCGACATAGCGACAGGGTGGAGCCGACGACGACTTGGGAGGCTGATGATGGCGGTGGCGGTCATGTGTTCTGAATCCCTTGACGTGGGCTTTCTCCCTTTCTTATCGTATTCTCCTGTGAAATCTCTTTGTCTACAGCAGCACACAATCATTCTCCCTGTCTATCAAAACCATAGAAGAGAGGCCAAAGAGGAATTCCGGTGATGACGATCGTCCGCCGGAGTTTCTGGTCAAATCGAAGAGGAAATCCGAAGACGGCCATAGTGGAGGAGACGCACAACAAATTCAAAAGGAAGACTTGGAACTCCAGACGAAATCGTACAGCGAAATTACCGAGTGTATTGCGAGGATTAAAGAAACCTTGCTGACCCTAACTGATAAGTTGCATGAAGGGTGACTGAATTGTTCTTTCAATTTTGTTGACGTTGCTTCTTTGTAATGCTCTCTTTTAGATTTCTTGGTATCAACCTTTGTAAGTTGTTTTTCTACGATTAGCAAGTGGGAAATCAAACCGAGGGGAATAAGAATCGAATCTTTCTCCGATTTCTGCCTTCAGATTCACAGTCAATTGATTTTTTCAGGTAAACTCTAAACTTCTAATATCTTTATAGTGCGTTCTTTTTACATATTTTGCTGTTTCGTTGCAATTTACTTTGAACTGAATCCCTTACAAATTTGTAGATTCCATTATACGAATTACCTATATATTGGTTTGTATGTGACATTGCTGCATCAATTTGGTTGTGATCACATGATTCATTAATTAACATGTCGGACTGGTTTTGTCGATTTATATGGAAATATAACTAAACTTATAAAGGATTTGTATTTTTATCAGAAACAAAAGGATTAAATCCTCTCAATTTCCGTATGATCCTTCCAAATCCTCAGGTTCGTGTTTGAAAATTTTAATTGACTCATGTTCCACAATATATTTGTGCTTTAAATTCTAATCAACATGTTTTTTTCCGCTAAAGGAAGCAAAATGTTGAAAAAGTCAGCATCACATCTCATATAAGACCAAAATCACAGGTAAAAGATTGCAAGTACGTTACTACTATGAGTAAACAAGTCTTAGTACATTGTTATTATTGGTAAAAAAGTATAAGTACCTTGCTATTATGAGAAAAGAAAGTATAGTACGTATTACATTATTTTTATATTTTTAGAACCACAAAATGCTCAGCCAGAGGGATGAAAGTAGTAAATCGAATTACTTGCCCATCCGTTTTTGCAAAAGGTAAACAGTTTTTTACCTCTTAAACAACATATTAAAGCTTACCACATACATAAACACTTTATAATTTTATCAATTAAGTCCTCTGATTTGATGTTAGTGATTACTCTTATAATTACTTTGACTTATTAAAAATTATATAAATATTGTCAATATAAACGGTAATATCTTCAAAATGAACTATTTTCAGTAACAATATATATTGGTCGCTATTTAATAAACCTAACATTTATATTGCTAAAATGATTATAGTATACGACACTTTTCTATATTTTCCCTAAGAAAGTGTATATTGTAATACCGACTGAAATGTTCACCCAATTATACAAAAGAAAAACAAATACACATTTTTGTGAACCATACATAATTAGTTGTAAAAAATTTTGACATTATGCTTAACATATTTTTCTCATTGTTAGAGCATAAGACGGTTGAATTGCTCATTCACCCTCATTCATGTCGTTCATTTAATTCAAAGAGTAAAATGTCTTTGCTTATACATTGTGCAGACATACATTATCCATCAATTAAGCACTTTTAGTCTTTTATCATACAACACATAACAGAAATTTTAAAAATGCATAAAAATTTAGGTTTTTCTATTGTATATTCATATACATATGCTTTTGTTATTAACGAAATCTCTTTCCACATCTATTGCAGTTCTTCTTAGAACCTTGGTGGATTACGCACCAAAACCACTGCCAGGAGGAATTTTGAACCCTAGGATGGTCAGGAAAAGATGCAAATATTAAAAAAAACCCAAATTTCTCTGTTTTATCTCGGGATTTTCTGTAATTCTCCCTGTTTTCTTTTGTAATTTCGATAGGTTTGGCATAATTTACTAATTAGCTTATCAAGACTATCTTGATCTCATCAAGTTGATTGAAACACTAATGAATAAAGTTTAAGAGTAATATGAAGTAAGAGGTCCGTTGAATTCTTCAAACATTTTCAATGTGTGAGTCTTTCTTAATGTTTGTTTGGTTGGATAGAATGCAATGACAATAGAATGGAGAAGAAAATAGAATGAGTTATTACATTCCATAAATAAAATTATAGTTGGTTGGCTATATTCTGAATTCTTTTCATCATAATTGAAGGTACCGTATTTATGAATCAAACAATAATAATGCTGTGGTCTAACTCTAATGTCGTAATTTTGTTTAGCAGTTACTTCTTCTGAAGAATTCAGGCTATCTGAACGGACCGAGTTGCTGCCTGGTAGAAGCTTATGCCACATTTGCGGGTCCTCAAATCAAAGCCGTTTTTTAACTTTTATTTTATTTTGTGATCAGGTTTATTATAATTATAGAATTGCTGCTGCGGCAGTTGATGTTGAAGTACTTGCTAAAAGCACAATACTGAAGCATAAAATGGTGGATCAGGTTTGTTTTTCCTCCAAAATAAAGCCTTACATAACATATCTCACGGATAGGTCAAACTTCCCCCTTTTCTGTTTCCTGTAATTGGATCACTTATTTAGGTTATTTTGCAGATTAAAAGAGAGATCATTTCTCTAATGTGACTATTCAGTCAAGAATTTTCTTGCAACTCATCCAACCCACTTACAAGAAAAGGTACCCCCAGATCCAATCAATCTCGTGCGTAGCACGGGTCGAACCTAGTTTAGAAGAATTGTAAGTATGTTGATTTATTGTATTAAATAGTCAAAATATGTGTTCTAAAAATTCGATAAAATGAATATTATTTTTAGTTTGTTAAATACAACAACTTAAAAAGATCTCAATACATAAATTAGATGTGGTGTGTAAGATAATTTTAGTGTATTTTCACATCATAATATCTATTTATTTTGTATAAATCATTATAAAATTTAAATATTATAATTATAACAATAAACTTAATAAAAATTATATAAAAGAATAAACAATAGTTTTATACATGTAGTACAAATAATACAAGAGTTTGAACAATGCATATCTAAAAATATAATAAACTGAACATGATTATATAAAAATACGTAAATAATATATTTTTTTATGGTTAATATAAACAACGATGAGCTGCTCCTCGGAAACCCTGAAAAATATTAAATAGAAAAACAGAAGTCGGATGCTATAACAAAAAAAAAATGAAATTAGAATAATATAATACACAAACAAAATGGAAATACATTGCTATGTTTCCCATTTAGCCCGAAACTTATGAGATATATGGACAATGCCCCTGTATCATATTTTAATATTTTTTTCATTTAATATATCATGTCTACCTTCGGTTCATGTGTTATTCATGCAATGTGGTAGAAAATAAGTTCAGTTATATTGCATAAAATTGATAGGTGACATCAACATTAGATACTCATCAGCCATATCTTTAACCTTGTTTATCCCCTTTCCATTTGTATAGTACATGTTGTTGTCCTACTTCGTAAATAATGTTGCATGGTTTTTGTCACTTGAATCTTCAACAAACCCATGAACTTGTGATAAAATGACATGAATATTACATTTCATTTAAGTGTATTTTAGACTTTTTGTTGAGGACCCCTTTCAAGAATATATTGGGTTAAATGCAGAAAAACCCTTCCATTTATAGAGATATATTCAGAAAAACCATTAAATGATTTTTTTAGTTAAAAAAACTCATTTATTTATTTTTTACCTATCATTTTAAACCAAATCATAGGTATTTACTGCTAATAGCCGGTGGAATCAAAGAGGTGGCTTTGAAAGTGAAGTCTATTGACAACGTGGCATACATGGACATATCTTTGTTTAATAGCAACAGTACCGCCTCATCTAGTCATCTGGATATCTCACAGCAAACACCACACACAATAATACACACAGTAATCCCTCACACTCGGCCTTTGCCCTTTCAATGTCCTTCTCGAAGCACCAAACCCTCGGTTCCCCATAATCACAGCACTTAACCCTAGCCTTTCAACCTCCAAACACAGTCGCTCCTTCATGTCATGATCTTTCACAATATGGATCTTGAAATTGATTTGAGCATCGCCCAATTAAGGCTTCGTGAGATCGTTCGATTTAGTTGTTGTAAACGAATTGAAATCGTCTTGAAGCTTTTGATGCGATTCTTCATCGGTGGCGGTATCGGGATCCATGGCGGAAACCATGGAACCGTTTGGCAACCGTGGGTATGACCTCTCTCTCTCTCTCTCAAACATACAGTAAAAACACAGAAATATAGGAGGGTAAGAGAAGTATCGGAAAGCTGTATGGACAACTTGTTAACAGAGATTGTATCATCGTATTGCAAGCGATCCTATGCCGATAAGCCGGAGCTTGCTGCTCGGAGAATCGAAGCAATTGGCTACCAGGTTGACCACCAGCTCTCCTAAAGCATGTAAATCACCTAACACACACATAGAAGATTGATTTCAAGCTCTGGAAACTTGTCAGCTCTATAATCCATTTAAATTTGAAGACCGAGTTCCTTCAACAATGCCCGATTGCCCCCTACTTTAAAATCTCGTTAATCAAACTTTTTAGGTATATAATGGAGCCCCTAAGGTTTAGTGATCACCTAGAAGCAATCAAGTTCATCTGTAAGGATTTTTGGTCTAAGGTTTAGTGAACGATATGCAGGTTCACTTATTTGTCAAATGTCCAAAATACCCTTTGATTGTAAACGATATGCAGGTTCACTTACAAAGTACACCGGTCTGAGCTCTTCAAGAAACAGAAAAGTATAATGCTAAGTCATGTTTTTGGCTTAAATCGGTTCACTTACAAAGACAAAAGTTTTGGCTTAAACAGAGTCGCTTTCGTATTACCACGTTTTCGCTTTCAGTTAGACTTATGCAACCTTTGATAAACTGAGACTGAACAAATATATCTTTCGGATGAAACCTTTCGAATCGGAGGTTAGAAAGCTACGATCCTTTCTTCAAATCTCGCCTCAAACAAAACTGTCATGAAGGGTATGCGTAAATGAGTTCTATATAACCCTAACTATTCAATGTATCATGTTTTTTGTCCACGTATGAAAAAAAAATTCCACGTATCAGCCTCAACCGGTTAATTGGAGTAAAAGCCGGTGATTTGGGTAAAAGTAACAGGTAAAACAAAAATGAAAGGTTTTTTTAAAGCAAAATAAAACTGGAGGGTTTTTTTGAATATACTCAATAAATAGAAAGAGCTTTTCTGTATTTATCCCTTCTTTTAAATCTAAACTTGCAAGATAACTCAATTTAGGCTGGAGGGAGTAATGGCCGCCAAAGAGGTCGCCAACCCTCTTGGCGAGCCACCTCCACTCGCCATGCCTACTCCGGCCATCCTCGCCATCATACTCGCCAAAAGAAATCGCCAAGCCGTTGGCGAGATGCCAACGGCCATTTTCCTTTTTTTTTTATTCAAAAATATTTTATCTCTCTCACACCACAAAAACTATTTAATCTCCTTGGCCATTGGCCACCACTGCCTACAAAATGGCCAACGCCTGCCAACCATAGTCTGGTCCACAAAAACCTCTTGGCCATCCGTTGGTCATTGGCCACCACTCCGTGTAGCCTTACCAGATATATAAGTTTTTGAAAAATAAGATTATATAAGTCTAGAAAAATATGAATACAAATGTCTTTTCATGCATCACTCCAATGAAAACACACACAATCAGAGACGACACGATAATAAATGTCTTTTTTGATTATTCATGTAGCTATAATTATATTTAAAGTACACTTCCTTGATAAGCAAATGATGTTTACATAATATTTTTTTTCTTAGAATTTATTTATTTTTCTATTAAGCATCTACCTAATAATGGAGAGATTGATAATTTTGCATAAATTTTCCATAACACTTATTGTACTAAGAGTTGTATCTTTTCGTAGATATATTTAATAATATTTTTTATATATTTGTTACTAATATAGCTCTTTAAATTGGTATTGATATGTATTTAATATATAAAAAAATCTATAACATTTTCTACATGTTTATTTCAGAATATTTTTTTCATTTTTCTTGTTTAATTTGGTAAACACTTCATTTCATCTATAATTTTTATCTTCAACAAATATTTTAATGAGTCACTCAAACTAAAGCATCTATATATCATTCTTGTACATGTTCATGTTGTTATAATTAAATTGACATCTTAAAGAAAAATGTTGTGATAAAAAAAACATTAAAGAATGATGTTATAACAAACAAATCGATAAAATTAGGCATTATAATTTCTATCTTAGAAAAAAATGCTCGAAATAGCAACATCCATTTGTTATGTTGGTTTGGGAGGCTATATAAACATTAGTTCATGTATTGTCCAATTAATTCACAAAAATATACAACACCGATTTCTCTTTTCTTTCTTCCCACACCATTTCTTTGTTATCAAATACTTTGCATCACATCCCACACATAGACCAAATTGAATATGTATATTCGGTCCCGGTTCGGTTTGATTTCATTTTTTTTCTTAAAAACCAAAGACCAAACTAAATATGTATATTCGGTCCCGATTTGATTTTATTTTATTATTTTCGGTTCGGTTTAGTTTTTTCGGTCCATATGTTGATCCCTAGAAAAGAGAGCGATAACTTGATGGTAGGGGAAAAGGAAGATAGATGGTGGTGTCTAACTCCGACGATACATTACTAATTCTTTATAGATGTCCAGACAAGTCGTGTTGACATCAAGAGCAAAATAACGGGAAGGGCCAAATTGCCTTCACAAAATGACGTTCTTTGGGGCATGAGGTTTAAATGTAAACAATGTAGAGAGATATGGAGACGGGAGAGAAACAAGAGCTAGGAAGGAAACAATATCAACAGGGTAGGATTGATAGGATCTGTTCGAGGGTTATTGTTAGAAGAGACTCATGGATGAGTTTCCTATGTACTTTTCAGGATTAAGAAGATAAGAGTTACACGATAGACAGTTTTGTTTTTCTGGAAAAGATATTCCCATGAAAATCGTGGTTACTCGGAGTCTTAAATACATACAATGTGTTTTGTGTGTGTATATGTAGTGTTAGCTCTAGTCGTATGAGTTTTGACAGCAATGAATCGATAATAAATTAATAATGCAATGAAAGTTTGCGACTTCAAGTGTTATTCTGACCAGAGAGCTTTTGAAGGCATTCATGCATTCATTATTGGTTTATGAAATTTCCAATTTACTCTCCTAATGTTTCATTAGTCTCGTAAATTAAATTATTTTCAATAATCTTGGCATAAATGTCATTAGTTATGCTCTTACCCTTTAGTCACTACAAATATCTCAATTATAATATCTATCTTACTATTTCGACAACATGACTCTTTATTCATATTTTATTTATTTTTCTATTTTCTATAATTTAAACTTTTTTGAAACATTTCTAATTAGTTTTTGGGCAAATTTTAGAGACGCTATGTTTTCAGAAAATTACGATTTTGACATTCTTATTTTTTTCAATTAAGTCACTAAGTTTTCTGTTTTTTTTTCAATTAAGTAACTATGTTTTTAATTTTGACATTTAGGTGTCACATCAACATCACATCATTAAAGACTGACACGTCATCATGTCACATCAGCTGACAACCAGGTTGACTGGTCAAATGGTCAACATTGAAACAAAGTTGAAAACATAATGATTTAATTGAAAAAAATAATTGAAAACTTAGTGACTTAATTAAAAAAATAACATAATGTCAAAATCAAACTTTTTTTAAAACTTAGTGTATTTTTTGGAATTTAACCTCTAAACAATAGTCTTGTCTTCTTTATAACTAAGAAAACATAATCACGAAATACAAAAGTTATTATCCCTAATTTTGTAAGGAGTCGGTGGGGATCGTAGTAAGAGTTCGTTTTCAATAAATTTGGAGTTCTTTTCTTTTCACATTCATGTAGAATGGGTAGCTTTGAGTAATGTGTTGGCCTTTGTAGTTTTAAATGATAAGATTAGTTTTATCATGTTGTATAACTTACAAGAAAAAAGAAAAAAGAAAAAGAAAGAAACTTTTATGCTAAACACAAACTAAGGTTGTGTGTTTAAGTGGAATAAGAAAGGATATGAAAGAAATGGACCACATGTTTATCGTTAAATCTGCTTGATAGATTGTTTATATAGTTTATTCAAATCACTATACCATTAACAAGTTGTATACGAAAAAAAAAACTTGAAACTATGAAGTACTTCAAGAGTTATATTAGAAATGGTGTGCAAAACACTAAATAATCGATGCTAGGAAACATCTCTAACACGTATAGACCTTTTGAAAGCTATAAATGAAGTAATGAACAAAGTAATAAGATATAAGTCATAAACATGTTAGAAAATCGAAAAAAGGCCGTAAATTTTACGAAAATAGCTTCATTCTTATCTAACGTAAAGTAAAGCAAGTATAAAGCAATATTATTCTATTATGTGTTGATAGGTGTTGGTAAAGTGGATTTATGGTTTGCTGAGTTGATTTTGAGATATTTTAGTAGTGTTTGTTAGAATATAATGCGAATCTTGTAGAATCTAACAAATTTATAATTTATAAATTTTAACTATTTATAATCATATTCAGCTTGAATATTCTTTTGAAGTGGTTTATAATCATCTACAAATCAATAATTTAAATTATTATCAGATTATCTAATAAATTTCCAATAATACATCAATAAATACGTAACAAAAGTTTCATACTTTTAAATATAGTTTGTATCTAACGATAAATTTGGTGAGATATATGTTTTTTCCCTTTTGAAAACAAAAGGACAAAGCATTTTATTTTCAAGGGTCGTGCCTTCCGTTGATACACATTGCCATTTCTACCAAAAGTCCATGTGCAATGTGCGCCTAAATTCACAACTTTAGATCATGGAATTAATAACAGCCCAAGGCCTTTTTTTTATTGTATATTTGTCTTCACAATTTTGTAATAAAAACATTAATATATACAAAAGCAAATCATTCAAACTATTTTATTTGTAATTTGCTCCAAATGAATTATCATAATCACCTACTTTTGTTATGACAAGTATAGTATTAGCTTGCATTTGATCAGAAAGCGAGTATAATCAAGTTTCACTTATGTCCAAGCCATTTTTAAATATGCATGAACACATGCAAATTGTAATTTGTAAATATAGTCAATTGGATATTTCAATTATACCAAAATCAAAAATGATAAACAACCATTTTTCAAAGCCCAGCCGGATAAAGGTCTACTTAAAGGTCGGTTTAAGTAGATCAATCATGTATTAACTTTGCGTTTAACTATTAGCTTCTAATATTTTTTAACGTTAAATAAACTTTAATATATAACAAAATGATAATAGAGATTCGTATAATATTTGAAACTTTTTATTTTATACAACAATGCAATAACTCAAGATAAAAGAACCTATCACAAAACACTTAACATGCATAAGATCGAAGTATGTTCATACGATGACAATGACAATGTGGTTATTTGTTTTGATTTAAACTTGACCAATATAAGGATTGTGACTCGCATGTGTTTCACATTTCATCAATTATACGAAAATCATCGAATCTCTATATCGTTATCATCCTAGCGTATGTTTATAATCCTCAATAACGAATGCAACATTATAAATCAAAGAAACAAAATATGGACCATTTTCCGCTTTTTCATTTCTTTTTCATACCATGCGGTCCACAACGAAAACGGTACAAACAATTCAAGAATAGTTATTGAAATTGAAATCCCGAAGCATACTTTTTCTACACGCAAATTATTTTTTCAAAATGCAAAGAAAACAAAGACATTACGTGTTACGAAAATGAATAGTTTTGCACCCAAAAAAAAAGGAGGGTGGTTCTATAGAATTGTATAAAATGTATACCCTTTGTCTAATAACTCATCTACAAGGGATCCTTTTTGTATTTAAATTATATACTCTATCTGAAATCATTCGTCATTAGATATTATAATTTTGTTTTGATGTTTGAAAGAGAGGTAATTAACGATAGCAATTTTTTTAAAATATGAGAAAAAAAAACAGCCTAAAAAGTGGTGACATGGTACAATGTCTTTCCACAAAATCCACCTAAAAGAGTTTGACAAAATGGTCCCCTGTAGTTATGGCGGAGGGGTATGTTGCCTAAATAGCATGGACCACACGTCCCAAACAATTGGGTTATCTTACCATTATGTACAAGTTTATTTTTTTACATATTGATAACTATATATATCTATATCTATAATAAGTTATAAAACACGTTATATTATTGAAATCATGTGCCACACTAGTAATCGGGTATGTTTATATCTAGATTTTGATTGTATTATCATAACGCATATGTAATTAAAACGTGATTAAGCTTGATATTGATAACATAACTTAACTTATCTATTGTGTTGTCTATTTATGATGATACGTTACATAACCATGTATGTGCTTGTCGTCACATGCATACACATCGATGAGTATCACATAAAAAATGTTGTTCTAGCTACCTTAGAACTACCACCATCAAAATCGCTAATATTGTTGGCATCAACTATCATTTAAAAAAAACTGCCATGGGCCATGGTATTGTTGATATGAGGACTACCAATCGTCCACCATCATCACCACTACCACAAACAAGGTAATACTTTGATTCATAGTATCATGAGGTAATGTGATTATTATTGAACCTAATATCTAATTAACTTACGCTTAGTTCCCGAGTTTTACCGGAGAAAGAAAAGAAGGGTAAGGAAAAAATGTAAAATGAAAAAAAATGGAAGGGAAAGTGAAAGAAAAGTTGCAGTTTCGTGTTCTCGAGTTGGAAAAAATGAAAGAAATATGAACATTTTATGTGTTGTCGAGTTGAAAGGGAGAGAAAATAAATTTATATTTAAGTTTTATTTTTAATAATCAGATCAATTCTCTTCAAATCCTTCCAAATCGGAAGGAAAGTTAGGATGGAATATTATTCATTAACTTCCTTTTTATTCTTTCCAATTCCTTCCATTAATAAAAACTCCGGAACATCAAATTCTTTTCATTTCTTCTGGGTTTCATCCACTTTCCTTCTTTTCTTTCATTAAATGAAACTCGGGAACTAAGCGGTAATGTGCAATAGAATACGATGGTGACAAGAAGTTAAAATGAAAAAGATAGAAAATAAATGAAATCGTTGAGTTATATTTCATCAATTATCGAGTATAAAGTAACATGTATAACTAACTATAACAAATATTATAACCCTTGTAAGTAATAATACTAACAAACTAACATAACCATTGATTAATTAATTACATATAAGCTAAATAACTATATGTTAACATCCCCCACTCAAGTGGTTGTTTGAGGAATATCAACTAGGTTCAAATCTGATATCAAAGTTTGAAACTTGAAACTGCGAACCACATAAAGCCTTTGTGAAAACATAAGTTAGTTGTTGTATATTGGAAATATGCTAAGACGGAACAAAACCAAGTTTGTACTAATCTCGAACTATGTAGCAATATATGTTAAGATGCGTGGTGCGTTCATGGAAAATATGGTTCTGTGTGATGTGAATTGTAGCTTTACCATCACATTATAAATAAACTGGAACTCTAACCATGATCTTAAGATCTCTAAGACAGTAGCTTATCCATAAAAAATTAGTAGCCGCTAAAAATATTGTATTCTCAGTCACAATATGATATGGATACAAAATTTACTTCCTTGGACGTCCAATAGAGTAATGAACATCCTAAGAATATACAATATGCGATGTGTGATCTTTTGGTATGTGTAAGATGTAAAAGTTGCATCAATATATGTTGTGATCGTAATAGACGAAGAAGTCCTTAAAAACTACCCTTTTAGAAGGATCTACTTTAAAAATACTTGAGAATGTGTGTTGCAACTTGTCAATGTAAGCTTGTATAGACATGCGATAATTGACTTTATGTTGGATCATAAAATTGATATTGGTTATTATGAAATTATGATATAACAACATCCCTACAAGTAATGTGTACTTCTTTTAGATCAATAAGAGGATAGTCTGCATCAGTACATAGTTTCATATCCCTTGCTAAGGAGTACATGCAGGTTTTACTCCAGTTTTCTTTCATATACAAGCCATCTAATGTTCTTAGCAATTCAACCACAATAAAGTATATGGTGAGTCCTACGTATTTGACAATAAAGCCCTTATGTAGGTATGTTTCAAAATCATCAATAGATTGTATGCTAGTACATGTTATCATTACATCATCTACAGTACCAACTAGTGTAACAAAATTGTTATATTTGCCTTTACAGTAACCATGTGATGGTTACCGAAAAAATAAAAAGTCTGGCGTAGAATTTAATATTTCATTATCTAGCTGCTTACTTCAGTACATAGAGTATCTTTAGTTTAAATACATTGCCAATCTTTGATTTATGATAGTTTTTTTTGGAGGTTTTCTTCATCAATAAATTCATGTAAGATTGTATTCTTGATGTCAAGCTTATGTATAGGCCAATGAGAACTATCAATTTAATCAATACCATTGTTTTATTATAACATTTAGGTACTAACATCGCTTTCTCCTTTCCATTATGCTACTGCGGTGTAATTCACATTGTAAATCTAATCAAAACCAATTAGTTTCTTTTCTGGTAGCAGGGGCACTATAAATTACCTTTCATTTTCTTCTAAATCTGTAAGTCCAGTATATATTTCTTTTTCCCATTTTAAACTTTCACACTAATGATCATAATATAATGGTTCCTCTATTAACGAAATTCGATCTAAAAAACTCATGCAACATGGTGCAAATAAGGATAAATATAAACTATCAAAAGTGGATGGATAGTATGGTGATGAAAAAACTATTTAACATGTAGACTTATTAGGTGAATTAGTTATATGGTGCATGACATAGTCATTTTAACAAGAAGGATTATTCTTTGATCTTATACTTGTTGTTATATCAACAAAAGCAAATAGTGAGGATCAGTAATCAATGGTTTAGTGGTACTCAGAGGCATGTATAATGGCATTTTTTGAGTTTGAGAAGGGTGTGTGAAAGTTGAAGAGGAGTCATAAAAAATATCTATATGATTGGCTCATAATTGACAGGTGTCAAGAAGTCTATATGATAAACATGCAGGTGAAAAGATGATAAGGGATCAATGGTATCAAGAATAAAAATAGATAGAGATATAGTAGGTTACTCAATTGGAGACTCAAATTTTTGTGGAGAATGAGGAATATTGCATATAGTACAACACCTCTAGAAATTATGGCTCATGTTTATTTAAATCATACAACTTGTAATATTTATGACTAGTGTTATAACCAATGAAATAGCACAGAAGAGCTCAAAAGTCAAATTTTGTTTTGTGTGAGATAGTATTTGTAGAAAAACATAGGAAACCATACAACTGTAGAATGAATCAGTAGGACAGTTATGATTTATAAAGATGAATGAAATCTTCCAGTCAAAAAGGGTGTTGGTAAAATGTTGATGATAAAGGTAGAGATTAACATAACATGATCCCTAAATTTAATGTTGGATTGTAAAATGAAGGTTCTATCAAATTGGAGTATGTTGGTGCTTTCTTTAAACTATATCATTTTGTTAGGGAAATACGGATAAGTTATCTGATGGATAATTCAGAATAAAAGGAAAAAGCTGACAATTTTGGTTAAAAAAATTAATCGCATTATTACTTTAACTATTTTTATAGTGCTTGAAAACTAATTTGAAACATAGGCAAAAAATTGGATAATTTTAAAAGGGTTTGTGTTTTATATGCTATGAAGAGCTTCTAAGTTGTTGTTTTGAAATCATATTTTTTGGTCCAAAAGTAATGAGCTCCATTAATTGTTATGGTTTTATATGGTCCCTAAAGGTCAACATGTATCATCGTAAATTTGTCAGTAGTAGAAGACTCACTTATATGATAGGGTAAAAATTATATTTTTCTTTATCATAATATACTTATAGGTTTAAATCACATTCTATTTCTTTATGTATAAAGTTAAGATAATTCATTACAGATTGTGATGTATGCCCGAGCCTATGGTGCCAGTGAACAAATTAATGTTTATTTATATTAGTAACTGCATTACAAATAAGAGGGGACTGTGGATCTAAACAAGTTGCCTCTCGATCAAAGCAGTTCTTATCTCACCTGAAAGAGGATCTAAAAATCTTACAATGGTTAAGATGTTTAAAACATATATGTTTCTCATTAACTTTCCTTTAACAACAATTTCAATATGTTGAGGGTATTACAAAACACAATATGTAGTATGAAAGACTAATTTATTGTTAATTTTTGTAGTTTTTGGCAAGTACTAATAGACAAAAGATTACACTTGAAATCAAGGACATGAAAGGCTTTTTTTGAGGATAAGTATAGAATTATGTATTATTATGAGCAACATATTTAATAAAGACATAAGGCAATAACATAAGAATGCATTTAGATATAAGTTTGACATTGGTCATCGAAGACAAATGTGTACACATGTGACCAGTAGCTCTAATATCAAGAATCCATGTTTGGGTATTAATTAATCATAATATAAAGACTTGAAAAGATTGATGTTTATACCAGAAAAATATTCAAGATAAGAAAATTAGCAGATTGAGAATCCACTTTTTGATTTGCATGAATAAGGAATTGATTAAAAGGTTATACTAGGGTATATGTTGAAGCATTTTGTCTGAATGGTTTGACTAGAGAGGTTCTGCTAAGCCCTTTGAGGTGTATCTCCAAGATTATCAAATTTTCCACTAACCATGTGTGAAAAGTTAGAAAATGATATTTGTATCCTTGTAACTTATACATCATTATGGATCATACATTTAATTTGAAATATAAGTCTCATGTGTGTGTGTGTGTATATATATATATATATATATATATATATATATATATATATATATATATATATATATATATATATATATATATATATATATATATATATATATATATATATATATATATATATATATATATATATATATATATATATATATATATATATACTTTTTGAAGTCCAATCTGCTCTTAAATTCAGTTTGACCATTTTATTTGTTGAAATTGTAGCTATTGTTCAATCTAGAGGATCCAGTCACGTAGTAAAGACTTCTATAGAAATGACAAAGATTATTTTAACCTCGGTTTGCTTCTCAACCCTTAGAGCCATGAAATGACGTAGGACAAGAATTTGATTTCTTAAATGATCCACATTTTTGGGCCTAGAAGTTTGGACGTTAATTGCTAAAATAAATTCTACTTTTGGAAAAAAATAATTGAATAAAATAAATAAATAAGAATAAATTTAAAATTTTATATCATGACTAGAATTATAGTTTAAAGAGCCAAAATAAAGTTTTAATAAATGATTTGAATATTTAAAACCCATTTGGAACCAAAAATGAGAAATTAAGACATATGGACTAAAATTATCAGTTTTGCCAAACTTGGCTTACCTAACTTTTATTTGTCAAGGAAATAGAATATTGAGAAATTATTATGACGGGTCAAAGCGGGAACCTAGATTAAGTTAGACATTTCCTTAAATCAATTAGGACCTAATTGTATAAGTTTTAGTGAGAATGACAATTTTTGCCAAATTGTCAAACTATGTGTTATGTTAAGGTTCGCTTAGTCAATGACGTGGATGGAATAAATTATGTTCTTTGGGAAAAAATATAAAGACGAAACTTTTACTTGAATGGTTGATCAAATGGTGTTGTTAGATATAAGACTTGAACTTTAGGAACTATTTTTGCAATTTCTTGAAATAAGAAATGTATAAATTGGGGGTTTCTCCCTTATTTAAGGGCTATCGATTTTGGTTGGAGAAAGGGGAGGAGGGAAGTCTTGCAAAATTTATGTTCATTTTGAGATACTAAAGCTAGATCTCAATCCCTAATCATTGGATTGCTTGGTGATCTAAGGTATTCATCTTTCATTTCTAGCTTAAAACCCCATCCTAGATCTGAGGTTTGTGGTCAAATCTAAAAATGGATGTTGGGAGAGATAATTTATATGATCCCAAAGGTTGGGTTAATGTTCTAGTTTATTGGGTGATCACTATCCAACCCATAGATAGCTTGGAATCACTTTTAATGGAGATTTGATATTTATGAACCCTGAAAATTGGGTTTTTGTTGAATCTATGGTATATCTAGTATTGGATTGACCTTTTAGCATTTTTTGGATGGGTGGATTCATTTCTAGTTGTTTTCCAATAATTCCAACCCTATGAGAATGAATTAAACCCTATAGAAGTTTTGAATGGTGGAATTGAGATGGGAATTCCATAGAAGAAACCTAATGGAATTGGTAAAGGAAGCCATGGGATGATTCCATAGTGTATGACCATTTGAATAAGTTCTTAATATATGTAATAAGATGTATAGATGTAATGAGTGGCCTTGGTTTGAAGCATAATTCTATGTCTTGATAGTGAAATGTGACATTTAA
This sequence comes from Cichorium intybus, assembly GCA_023525715.1. Classification (NCBI taxonomy): domain Eukaryota; kingdom Viridiplantae; phylum Streptophyta; class Magnoliopsida; order Asterales; family Asteraceae; genus Cichorium; species Cichorium intybus. The sequence continues at coordinate 38,282,796 of CM042014.1, read as the reverse complement.
GCATTAAGCACCCAAAGATTAAGTCATGAACATTATGAGAATACGAGGTATGTTTTGGGTTAGTAAATATTAAAATTAGTCATCCCTTGGGTGTATAAGTGTTTGGGAACCTTGGAATGCATTTGGACTTGTTTGGGGTAAAAAATGTAAAGAAATAAGGTTTTTCGCATAGTACATACGTGACCACCTGCGTGGATTTTTGGTCTACATATGCGTGACCGGTGTGGATTACATTTTCTAGTTTTTGGGTTTCCTGATGTCTTGTGCGGCCTGCGTGACCTTTTGGTCACCATTTGCATTGTAAGGACCCAAAAATATGTCCAAATGGAAAGTAAGAAGTAAAGGAATAATTAGTAAGTAATTATTCATATTTTGAGCAAAAGGCTATTTTGGTAATTTCCAATTACCATTAAAAATGAAAAGAAATATATTTTCATTAAGGATGAAGTATATGAACTATATTATAGTTATAAGTATGAAGTATGAATAACGAAAAGATAAAAGTGAGTGAAAAGTATAAAATGACCAAAAGGGTATTTATGTCATTTTGAAGTATTTAACTTCATGATGAGATTTGTATGTGTTAAAATATTCTTAATATGTAAAATAAGTATAGAAGTGAGGCAAAACTCTAAGACTTAAAAGTTCCAAGAAATAAAGAGAGTTTTGTGCCTAAAGTGAAAAATAGGAAAGTTAAGGGACCAAATGGTCATTGTTGCAAATCATGGAAGTATAAAAGGAGCAAATCTCCCATTCTCCTTCATAAGAGACGTAAACAACTTTAGGGAGAAGAAACTTAGTTGAATTCTTGAAGATTCTAAAGAAATTAAAGCAAGTATCGAAGAAGCAAGCTTAGAATTGTGATTTGCAAGCAATTCAAGGTAAGAACTTCATCTTTCTAAGTTAGTAAACCCACTTTGAGTTGATTTGTATGGGTGAATCCAAATTCCAGTAGGTGGATGAGAATAATCCTATGATTCCAACCCTTAATTCGAGTTCTAGTCTTTAGGGGAACACAATCCAACCATTTGTTGTGATTGGAAGTCAAGGATTCAAGTTTGAACCTCAAGAACCCTAGAAATTGGGTTATATGATTTTGTATAATTATAATGTATTGGTGATAATAAGGGTTGTATAGGAGGTAAGAAAGTGCTCCTAGTAGTGTGTTTTAGTCTTCAATTGATGCTAGTTAGAGCTCAAACTTGACAGAACAAAACTTGCAAGTTGTGCAGGAAAAAGAACAGAGGGTCTGTAGCGTCACACGACCCGTGTGATGCTACACAACCCGTTTGGGATTACCTTGATATACAACCCGTAGGTCTAAGGGTCTTACACAACCCATGTGAGTCCTACACGACCCGTGTGACTTAAATTCATGCAATTCACTCCCCTTATTGCCCTACGTGTGTAGTTTGATCCCCCAACTTCTAGTATAAGCATAATATAGTGTGAAAACAGGAAAAATGAGTAGAGTATGACATTGTTTAAGTGGTCTTTATATGTTGTTAATACTTAACATGTTTTAATAAGAATGTTAATGAACTCCTTAGGTAATTAAGGAGTAAATTTTATGGAATGGAAGGGACAAGGGAATGGAGTAACCCTAATTAGACTTCTCTAACTAGCCAATGTGAGTACATGTAGTTCTAACCCACTTTGAGATACATGGCAAATATTATGAAATATTTAATTATGTTTTCTACATGAAGAAATGAATATGTGATAATACTTATATTATGTTGATAAGTATTATGTGGGATAATGATATAGGTGTTCTAACGAGAATACCATATTGTGAATATTATATAAATGATAAGTAAGATATAAATAATGATATAAGAAATTATATTTGGTTTGTAGCCTTAAAATACATAGAGGTAATGATGATATGATAGAAAGAGTATATGTAAAAGTAAAAGAATGGTATGAAATGTAATAAGTTAGATAGGGACATAATTCTCCATAAATAATGAGTAATGAAGTAAAGTATATGTGTTGGCATATAACCTTAAAAAGTATTATAATTGATATTGATGAAGAACTAAAACATTGGGGACATAACTCCAATCATGAAGTGAGATGTGATGAATTGGTGTAATTGGGGACATAACTCCTCGTGATAATGGTATAGTGAAATAAAGTGATTATCTTAGTTGTATATATATATATATATATATATATATATATATATATATATATATATATATATATATATATATATATATATATATGTTAATTAATTTGTATATAATGTAGGATACAATTGTAATGTATGCATGCAAAGAATGAATGAAATTTGGGTGGAATGTATTGACATGGAATACAATAGTTATGAGATTAACGTATTAAATATGAATTGTGTAAATAGTATGTATAAACTATTTATGTAGTTGTAGTGTTATGAGTTATGAAAGTTGAGTCTGTTAGCTAAAGACGAAAGTAAAAGTAGTGTAGTCTGAATCAGGATCTTAGTCGCGAGAAGGGGGGTCAACCAGAATCTTACCCGCTTGAAGGGGGATTAACTAGGATCTTACCCGTTTGAAGGAGGGTCAGAAGACACTATGGGATGTTATTTCCCTTCGCGAAGTAGTTGTCTTTAGCACACCCTTATGGTTGGATTTGTCTTATACCATGAAGAAAGATGAGTCTAGCACGCCTTTATGGTTGGATTTGTTCTATACCATGAATGGAGATGAATCTAGCATACCCCCATGATTGTTTGTTCTATGCCATAAAGGGAGATGATATTAGCACACCCTTAAAGATAGACATTTTTATTCCATGAAGGGAGAGGAAACTGAGTACACACTCATGGATGTATTGGTTCCATTATGGGGAGGGAAAGGAATACGGGGTTGCCCGTATATAAACAGGAATAGAAAGAAATTATAACTCATAATTGGTTTTAGTTTATTTATATATGTGATGATATATAGTCATACGAGCTATGTTGTACGAGCGGAGATATGCGTTATGGCATAGAAATCCTTAAAAGGATAAATACATATTAATGTTAAGTATATGCATATAAATATATAAAGATATATGCTTATTTAAAGAAGTCATCCATATAACTTAATAAATCATGTTTGAGGTACATGTATATGTGGTAATAGTTTAGTATTCAACCAATATATAATGAATTAATGATGTATGAGTTTCTGTGATAATTGGAGTATAATGTATAATATATATGTTTAATGTAAAATGAATTATTAGTAGAGTAATGTTGTGGAGTGACTTTCCACAACCTGGTGTGTAAAGGAGGAAGTAGTCGATGATAAGTAAATATGAATGTATTAATGAGATTTCACAAGTAAATTATATTTAAATAAGCATTTGTATAAAGATACTATGAGTCCAAACTCATGTAACTCACAAGACTTTATAGTCTTATATATATACATGTTTTATGTTGTGTATTTCAGGCATACAATGATTAAAGAAGATGAAGTAGAATGAAGCAATTAAGGAACTTAATGTAATTGTATTCAATCAGTATGCTATGTGTAAGTTCCGGTTCACTGATATGGTTGTAATGATATTCAGTTTGTGATTACCCATATTTTTATTACATGTGATAATGTTTTAAAAAGAGATCAATTAAAAAAAATCATAGGTGTCACATGCATGGCCCATATGGCCTATGACAAGGCTTATATGTACTTTGTCCCCGAAAATTTGATTAAAGTGGAAGAAACACTTCTCCTATTGACTTGTAAGAAGGGAGTAGAGAAATTACAAAGAACACAACGGGTAATTTTATTGAACACTCGATGTTCATAAAAAAATTAATGTGTAATTTCCCCCTATATTTTTTGAATGATAAGAAGCGAAAGAATGAGATATGATAAGGGTTAACCAGAGGAAGAACACGTACAGAACAACACACACCAATATTGAAGTAAAAGAATAATTTCATAGTAAATAAATACTAACCTTGAAATTCATTAACCTAGCTACAGATTAAGGATCATTTCCGACTGAAAAACATAACGTGTGTGGGTGTGTGTGAGATTTTAAACCAAAACAACAAAGTCCTATAAATCATATTCTTCTTCAAATTCAATTCATATTGTTGTGGCAATTAGGGTTTGGAGAAAAGGGTACCATGTGCGTGTGTGTGAAAGAGAAATAAATAGATAGATAGATAAGTAGATATTTAAAAAAATCAAATGCAGAGAAATAAATAGATAGATAGATAAGCAGATATTTAAAAAAATCAAATGCTATCGGATTTCTATCGTACACAGGAAGGAAACAATTAAGATGATTTGCTGAGATTTAGGTGATCAAAAGCTAGTTTATCAAAATAAAGAAGGGAAAATGACTTATAAGGGTAATTATGTTTCAAAACTGTTCAAAAAACACCATCCAAGTTTGGTATGTTCAAAAAACACCATCCAAGTAACGTCTTTGTACAAAAAACACCATCCAAGTAAGACCTTTGTACAAAAAACACTATCGAACTACATGTTTTGTTCAAATTTTACCCGATGGTAACCGGCTCTTGCAGGTTAAAGGATAACTTGGCCTAATACTTGGTGACCGGTCAAGTCATCCTTTAACCTGCAAGAGCCGGTTACCATCGGGTAAAATTTGAACAAAACATGTAGTTCGATGGTGTTTTTTGTACAAAGGCCTTACTTGGATGGTGTTTTTTGTACAAAGGCCTTACTTGGATGATGTTTTTTGAACAAACCAAACTTGGATGGTGTTTTTTGAACAGTTTTGAAACATAATTACCCTTATAAGTTATTTTTCTAATAAATAAAGGACCAACGTAACATATATTTGAGCAGAAAAATAAAAAAATTAATGTTATATAATGATAACATATTATCTATTGCCATTATCCTATTAAAAAGTTACATAAGATAATATGATATTATTTGAAAAATAAATATATAAGGATGGAGGGGGGTATATTTGGATTTGGAAGATGGAGGAATGTGGATTGTGGCGGTGGCGGAGGAGGTTGCAATCCAAAACCTTGGAAGAAATTAATAATTTCCGGTATGGCCTTGAAAGCTAAAATTCAAATCCAATTATTAAACAAAAATATCTCTCTCCTTCTTTCTCTCTCTCTCTTCGATCCTCACGCCCTCACTCACCATTCTCTCTCCATTCATTACACGCTTTCTCTTTCTTTCTCTCTCTCTGCAAATTTTTTCATTTTATTTTATATAATTCAAAGGTTCGTACTCTGACAACGACCACTGAAGGATGGTCGCACATGCCTACTGTCATGTCACTCCAAAATCAACGGTTACGATCTCCAGGTACGGTCCTCCCTACGGCCATGATCCTCCCTTTTCTCTCTTCTTCTCTTTCCTCCTCTCGTATGCTTCTGATTGCTATAGATACACTGATATATATCCACCGATTCCCATTTCTCTCTCATCGTTTTTATTTCTTTCTCTCTCTCTACTGCTCTTCAGGTCGCCTACGGTCGGGCCGGGTGCCGTGTATAAAAGCTCCCTGCGTCACCTTCCATCTTTCTTTTCCTTTTCCATTTTTTATCAGCTCGATAGCGATTGGGGGAAAAGTTGGAGAGAGAAGGGGTTTTCATGGCGGTGTTTGGGAAGAAGAAGAAGAACCAGTGGTTTGCTGAGCTTGGTTAGGGTTTTTGGTTTCGTATGCCTGGGATTTTAGTTATGCGGGGGAGGTTTAATTGTGGAATAATGCATGTCAAAATTACAAGTTTCAGAGCGAGGAAGAAGAGGTTAAGTTGATAAAGATTGGGAAATTTCGGGGTGGGGGTGGGGTTTTGCTTGATCAGTCGCGATTTGCGAGTATGATTTAGAATTCGAAGATTATATACTATCATTAAATACATATAATAATCCAAGGGTTTAGATTAAATATGAAGCTTTCAACATCAGGGTTGGGTCAGCAGCCTCATGAAGGTATCTCCTCCAAATCTTTCTTCTCGATTTCCCCCTTTTTTTAATCTGACTTTACATGTGTGTCTACTTTTCATTTATTCCCCTACATTCCATATCTCTCTAGACATTCAATATCTCTCTGGACATTCCGTGTGTTGATTAATTACTAATTAAGTCTCGTATGATCTTAATTCATCACTCGTTTATCATCTTCCATGAAAGGAGAAAAGAAATGCTTGAATTCGGAGCTATGGCACGCCTGTGCTGGCCCTCTTGTGTCACTTCCCATAGTTGGCAGTCGCGTCGTGTACTTCCCTCAAGGCCACAGTGAGCAGGTTCCATCAATTCATCTCGATTTCAATTTCATCTTGTAAAATTAATCGCAAACGGTGATTAATTTGTCTATTTTAATATTAATTGATCTGAATTTGAAACTGAAAGCTAGGTTGCTGCCACTACAAATAAAGAAGTCGATGCTCATATACCCAATTACCCAAGCTTGCCTCCCCAATTGATCTGTCAACTTCACAATGTCACAATGCATGTGAGTTCCTTAATTTTGCTATAATTTATGTATTCATAAAATTCAAAACTCATAAGAAAGATCGTTCCTTCTGGCTTCTACAATTTCAGGCGGATGTTGAAACGGATGAGGTGTACGCCCAAATGACATTACAGCCCTTAACCCCGGTAAATTTGTGTTTTTCTTTTATTTTTAATTTCCACTTATATATTCACCATGTTTGGTTGTATCTTTTTTATAGTAATTTTATGTAATACGTTTTTTTAGCAAGAACAAAAGGATACATTTCTACCCGTTGAGTTGGGTACACCAAGCAGACAGCCAACTAATTACTTTTGCAAGACATTAACAGCTAGCGATACGAGTACCCATGGAGGATTCTCTGTTCCTCGCCGTGCAGCTGAAAAAGTCTTCCCTCCATTGGTAAAATTACATTTCTACCCTTCCATAAAAAATCAGTCATTACAAATTCACACTCTGTTCTTTCCACAGGATTTCTCTCAACAACCACCCGCCCAAGAACTCATCGCGAGAGACCTCCACGACGCGGAATGGAAATTCAGACACATTTTTCGCGGTGGGCGTTTTAGTCATTTCCATCACCTACAAATCCAATATAATTAATCATCCGTTTTTTTATTTATATCATGTGTTTCCCTCACAGGGCAGCCGAAACGTCATCTTCTTACCACGGGGTGGAGTGTATTTGTTAGCGCGAAACGGCTTGTTGCAGGGGATTCTGTCCTTTTTATCTGGTATTATTTTATTAATTAATTATAATTCAACAAATACAAATTCGTTTTTTTTTAATATTTTTTTGGTTTGTGAATTAGGAATGAAAAAAATCAGCTACTTTTGGGGATACGGCGCGCGACACGTCCACAAACCGTAATGCCATCATCTGTTTTGTCAAGTGACAGTATGCATATTGGGCTTCTTGCTGCTGCTGCGCATGCAGCTGCTACTAATAGTTGTTTTACAATATTTTATAATCCAAGGTGAGAAAATAATGTTTTTAATTTTATTTAATTGTGACGTGTTTTGTTATTTTTTTAATGCAATTGTGTGTACAGGGCGAGTCCATGTGAATTTGTTATACCGCTTTCGAAATATGTGAAGGCTGTGTATCATACGCGTGTTTCTGTTGGGATGCGTTTCCGGATGTTGTTTGAAACTGAAGAATCGAGTGTTCGGAGGTAAACTAGTTGTTTAAAAGATTTTGTTAGAGCAATGTACTTTGAAATATTCATGGGCAACATTTTGGTTTGAATTACGATGACATGGCACAAAGTTTTTAACAGTTTTTTATGCCATATCTTTGTGCACATAGAATGCCTAAGCGTAATATATTGCTGACGTGGCAATTTTTTTTCTATTGAGCACTTTTATAGTTAAAGAATTGTACGGTTTTTTTTTTTTTAATTATGGTATTGAACTTTTTCTTTTATTATTATTAAGAAATGATGTATTAAACCATATATACTTGCATGAAAAATGATTTTATGAGGATTGAGGAGGTTATAGACCAAATTTAAATTGGCCTTGGAAGTCGAATTTTGCTGAGAAAATTCTAGAAAGAAAGAAGGAACAGAAAACGATATGTGGGAATTACTTTTGGTGTAAGCATATTTGGTTTACCGTAGGATTTCTTAATAAATAAATCAAATGTAAAATGCTGTAAAAGGAATTACCTTTGATGTAAGCATATTTGATTCAATGTATGATTTCCTATGTGGATAATGAAATGACACGCAAAGTTGTTAACTTGTGCCATTTCATCATAATACACAATCAAGTGGTTACCCATTGCTACAATGAGTAAATTCTTCCAAGTAGAATAAATAAATAGTAATTTGAAAGTACAATGCTGTAATAACTAATAAGAAAAAAAACATAACTACAATGCTATAATGAGCAAACAAATGGAAATTACATTTTTATTTCTTGCATTTGAACCTCTTTATTTTTCATATTGATGCAACCAACGTCAACAGTATATTGGTATATCTTATTTTAGGAGTCTTAATGTTGTGTAGATACATGGGCACTATCACTGGAATTGGTGACTTGGATCCTGTTCGCTGGCCTAACTCCCACTGGCGATCTGTCAAAGTAATTTCGTGAATATATCTTCCCTACTAAAATATTCTTATAATAATTTTCAATTTTCAATATTCACACTTTTTACGTTTCCAATCTCTTTCTGTTAGGTTGGTTGGGACGAATCAACCGCAGGCGAGAGGCAGCCACGTGTCTCCTTATGGGAAATCGAACCGCTAACAACTTTTCCCATGTACCCATCACTTTTTCCCCTTCGCCTAAAACGCCCTTGGTATCCGGGAGCTTCATCCTTTCAAGGTAAACTTGCAAACAATAGCAACCTACTTTACTCTCACTACCAATTTGACAATGTACTTTATTATTGGTATAAATATTCGATATATTTTTTTTTCTCTCAGACAGTCGAGATGAAGCGGTTAACGGGATGGCATGGTTGAGAGGCGAACCGGGCGAACAAGGACTAAATTCTCTAAACTTCCAATCTGTTGGCATGTTCCCATGGATGCAACAAAGGGTAGATCCGTCATTTCTTCAAAGCAACCTCAACCAACAATACCAAGCCGCATTAGCTGCTGGTTTACAAAATCTCGGAAGTGGAGATGCTTTAAAACAACAATTAATGCAATTTCAACAACAACAACAACAACCAATTCAATTCCCTCAACAACATTCAGGTACTTCCAACCAACTTTTCCAACAACCTCAACAACTCATCCCACAACAATTCATCCATGCTCAAAGTCAAACCCAAATCCCGCAAGTCAACACCCAGTCAGACGAACAACAACAACATCAACAACATCAACAACAACAACAGAGTTCATTCCCGGAGTCTTACTTAATCCAACACGAACAACTTCAAACGAGGCCACAATCTCACGCTTTTATGGACCAGAATACCAAATTCGCCCCTGGGATAGCTCCTTCGATGCAAAATATGTTGGGGACTTTGACTTCTGAAGGAAGTGGGAATTTGTTGAGTTTTTCAAGGGCGGGGCCCGCGCTGACTGATCATCATCAAACGAACCAGCAATCTTGGGTTTCGAGGTTTGCTCAGTCACAACCCAATGTGTCGTCCACGTCACCTTCTGTTTTGCCATATCAAGAGAAAAATGTTCAGGAAACTTCGAGTTTGGATACACAGAATGCGGGTTTATTTGGGGGGACAAATATTGATTCTTCAGGGCTGTTACTTCCGGCGACTGTCTCGCCGGAGACGGATATCACCACCACCACCATGCCTTCGCCGGCTTCCGGGTTTCAGAATTCTACTTTCTTTGGGTACATGCAAGATTCTTCTGAGTTGTTGCATGCTACTGGAGGACAAATTGACCAACCAAACCCTAATCGTACATTTGTCAAGGTGCAAAATCATATACCCTTATAATAGATTGTTTCTTGAGTTTACTTAGAGGGCGTTTGGATTTAATGGAATCCTTGGGTTTTTGAAGGATTTGAATTTAATATTCCGTATAATCCGTTTTTTGGTATAAAAAAATTAAAGGAATTTAAAATCCAAAAGCGTTTCAAAAACTCTTGTTAAACGGATTGTAAAAGACCTACTAGAGTACTAAAATTCTATCCATATAAATTAAATTAAAATATTCTTTTTCCAACTTATCCTTATCCGCATTGCGTTGACCACCTCATTCCATTTAAATTTAATTGATTTGATTCAATATATTAGTAAATAATATTTATAGTAATTAATTTTGTTTCAAGTTTTTCTTAAATAAAAGTTAAGTAAACAATCAATTAACAATAAAAGATAATTAATTATTCTACAACTAAATCAGTTTTAGATTTTAGATTGTTTATAATACATACTAATTCTTATAAAAAAAATAAAAAAAAGAAAGAAAATTTTGACATGTAATGAATACATTAAAAAAATGATTCCAATTCCGTTCCAAATATTACCAACCAAACACACCACAAATTTTAAATCCTTTCAAATAAAAATCTCTATAAATCTGAATCATTTAATGAATTCAAAATCCCAGAAAACAAATTCTACAAGGCAAACCCCCCTTAAGAGTAATTTTCATAGTTGTCTTTGATATTAGCTAGTTTGTTGCAATTTTGAGGTTTTTGAAATGCTTTGTTCCCAATTCTAAGTAATATATGACTATATTACCCTTTTAATTTTTTTTATTAAAGTCGATTTATAGTTATTGCATATAGCCTCTTTTTAACATATAAAATAAAGTAAAAAAAATTAGATAAAGGGTAATATAGTCATTTTTATGTGGAACATGGACCCAAATCGGTAGGAACAAACGCATCACAAAAACCTCAAAATAATGATCAAAATTGCAAGAAGAATACCTAGGGAGGAAAATTGCAACATGTAGATAAACTCAGGGGCTATTTGTGTAATTTGGTGGTGATTTACTTATGGGTGTGTTGTAGGTTTACAAATCAGGTTCGGTGGGAAGGTCACTTGACATCACCCGTTTCAACAGCTACCCAGAGCTGAAAGAGGAATTGGGACAGATGTTCAATATTGAGGGGTTACTTGAAGACCCTCAAAGATCAGGCTGGCAGCTTGTATTCGTTGACAGGGAGAACGATGTCCTTCTCCTTGGAGACGGTCCCTGGGAGTACGTACTTTTTAATTTTTATTTATTTACCTTTTCAGATACCGAGAATTAATAATAATAATAAAAAACATTGTTACAGGGCATTTGTAAATAGTGTGTGGTACATCAAGATACTTTCTCCAGAGGATGTTCAGAAACTCGGGAAGCAAGAGTTGGAATCTTTCAGTCAAAATTCAGGTGAAGGTAGCGAGCTTTCGGGGCTGCCTCCGCCAATGGGATCACTTGATTTTTGAGGAACCGGAGTTTGTATTTGTGTGTCCCTCTCCCTCTCCCTCTCCCTCCTTTTTGCTGTTGCTTTCGGTCCGAATCTTGTTGGTGCTATTGCCTATTGGTCTATGGTCTCATTTAGTAGAGGTCGGTAGTTGTATTCTGGTAATTTAGTAAAAATGTTAGACAAGACTGTGATTGGAAAATTTAGAACGTATATGGAACAAGATGTTGACTGTTGTGGAATTCTATCTTTTTGATGTTTGTTTGATTTACTTACTGCATTGGATAGAGAATTTAATCTTAATTTGCTTCTGGAAGTGGTGACGTGGAGACATTTGATGGTTACTTTATCAATGTTGTATGGTCAGTTTCAAAAGATAGAATTGTATATGATAAATGGAAATTTGTTTTTGCCAAATTTCAGAACGACTCGTAAATTTTCAGCCCGTGAAGACTCGTAATCAATGTTCTTTTGAGCGTTTTTTTTACCTTACTAAAATTGGTTAGTGTTTATAAATGCGAACAGTGATTTACGATTAACATTAAATCATATTGGACTGTTTTGGATTGTTTTGGGCTGTGTCCAAGTGGGCAATGAGCTATTTTGGACTAGATTTATTTGGACACGAGGAGAATGTGTTCATGTTGACTTATTTGACATGAGTAAATGTGTTCCAAGATATTTGTAAATTGCCGACCGATTTTAGTAAGTAAATAATAACTTAAATAATTTTTTTTATTAAAGTATCGTTGATTTTCAGCTAAAAGGTTATTCACTAAACTGGCGATAAGCGGTGGTGTATCACCACGTCTACTTATGAAGTTTAACAAAATTACGTCACAAACCACAAATGTGTGTTCATGTATCCGTAAGTATACATTATATAACTCATACAATTTATAAATTATTTTTAACATTTTTTTATATATTCCGTGAAATTTGATACATAATTGGTTCTAGACTAACGGTAAAGGCATCCCTCCCTCAAGGCCTCAACCTCATGACGAGCGTTTGAATCTTGCATTAAGCAGCACTATTAAAATTTTGAAGTCCACTATATTTTTAACCATTTAGAACCCTTCAGCTTTTTGCCTTTTTACAAATTTGACCCTACAATTTTCCGTTTTACAATTTTATACCCATAAGTATTTTATCACCATAAGTTTTTATTTTACACAATTAAGTTTTTCTTTTTACATATTTATGTCAACTTTCGAATTTTTTTTTTTTTTTTTTTTTGTCAATCTTGGTCTAAAGACATTTCATTTATTTTTACTTTTTTTTTCTAACTTTTATTTTCCTATACAAATTTGATCCAAACTTTTTTATTTATAATTTTCTTTAAGATTTCCTTTTTTCCCGATTGTTCTTTATTTTTATGTATCCATAGGTATCCCTACGATTTTATATGTTTAAAAAAAAATTGATACTTTATTAATATATTCACTTCCATATAATATTTTCAAATTGTTTAATACTTTTGTACTTTTAATTGCTTATTTTTACAAACTTTATTTACATATCCCGTAGCAATGCACAGGGTGTTACCCCCTAGTTTCTAACAAAGGCAAACCCGATAAATCTTCACGAGACATTTATATCATTTGCGAGGAAAGCTTTTAAATCATGTACTATATTAGCTTCTCCCCAGTACAATCCCATTATAAATGTCATAGTAAATGAACCTCGCTATCCAGGGGCGGACGCAGAACTCAAGGACTCTAGTGACACAAATTTTTTTTCCGGGCATACATAATAACCAAAAAAAAAAAAAAACCTATGAGTGCGTTGCATTTTCGGGTCGGGTCGGACATATATAATAGCACAAAAAAATAAAACATACGATTGCATTAAATATAACAAATTAGTGTAAAACTTACATTTTAAATATGAAATTTCCGTACTGACATTTTCTGGAAACGTTCCATAACATCTTCGAGTTTTACTTTCATTTTATTAAAAGTGTGGGTAGTGGCTAATTTATAAATGTGTGGGTAGCCCAAGTTTTTTAGTCTTGATTCATGAAGGATTTGTTTATAAAATTATAACTTTTTTTTTTGTTTTTATTAATTATTTAGTAGGATAAATATTAGGCTTATTTTTTAAAGTTTGGATTAATACTTGGTGCACCTTAGTTGGACCTAGCCTAGTAGCACAAATAAAATCTCTAGTGGCACAAATAAAATATCACAAATAAAATCTCTAATGACACTATAACATAAAAAAAGAATTCCCGAAAAAATTTACCATTACACAGAAAAAACGAGTAGTGGCACGGGCTACCCGTGCCCTACTATGTCCGCCACTGTCGCTATCTATTTCTACCATGATCCCTATATGGATCCTACTTGCCCACATTGTTCCGGAAATCATCCATTGCGGTTCATGCTTATGTGTCTAACCATGTGCTCCTACTGTCTCAGACTATCTATTCTTATGGTCAATGATGTACATATTTCGGATGACGAAACAGACTCTACCACCTCTTTCTGCTATTATTTAATGTTTTTTTTGGCAATATCGTTGTTTGTAACTTTTGATAATGTCGTTTGGTACTTTAAGAAATATACCGTCATTTGATTCAATTAAGAAATCGAGCCGTTGGTTAAATTCAAAAAGGGTTCTTTTCATCCACGATAACTCGCAATATATTTAAACTTCGCAATTAGGTTGTTTTGTTGATTTTTACAAATATAATCCTTATAAATAGATAAGTTTATTCCAAGTTCATTCTTTCGATCCATTCTATCCTATTTATGTTCTTGTTTCTTTGATTCGACAACTAATTCACAAAACCATTGTATCATAGTACATTAGTACTTCTTTATAGCACAGGGGCGTAGGAGAATCTTAATGACATATATGAGTATATGCCAAGCTACCTATTTTAACAATAAATGCCCATTTTAATATGCATTTGGGTTTTGCTATTCTGGGTTGATCGATTTATTGGCCAGAAAATAAAGTTTACTTAAATAATCAAACCATGTTATCCTAGGTACTTTGACATTTTTTGTCTACATCAATAACGAGGACGAGATAAAGGAGTACGTAGATATTGTTTGTTATGTGTGTCCACATACGACTATGCAGTAACTTGTCGATCTTAGTGGGTATTATTCAGGTGGATCTGGTGGAATCGGGTGTGTGGAAGAGGATTTGGTGGAAAGGGATTGGTAGCTGGAAGTAGTCGTCTCGAGGACGATGCTACCTTATACCGAGCCTTTGTATTATGGTAACCAACTGAATGTAAGAATGTTCTCAAAGAGGAACCTCTATATATGATATTGGTGTATCTAGGTCTTTGTAGTACTTCTTGTATAAGGTATTTGAAATAGTAATTTAAAACATGTTTTGATGTCAATTTTATAAAATGAGCATCATTTAAGCTAAAGAATTAGGGCAAATGCCCCAAATGGACAAGTCCTTAATAGTTAAAAGATTTAAATTGTCAAATCATATGAGGATGTAACAAAATAATCAAGAGACAAGGTAAATAAACACCCTTACTTACATCTTAAATTGCAAATAAAATAACTTTCAAGTATCCAAATTCTAGACCGATCTTCGGTCTTCAACTAAAGCATCTAATCTGAACACATGCCAAAATATGTAGGTTAGTCTTGGGAGGCCTAGTGAGCATCACCGAAGTCTAACTATTGTAAGTGTATGGAATTTTTCATATTCCAAACACAATGCAAATCCTTAAAAAGATTTTCAAAACTCAAAAAAATAGTGATACATGTTAAATGGGTAAAGAATAATTTCAAAGCATAATAACTTTTAAAATATACAACAATCTCAAATCAACAACTTTAAAGTAGATGCAATGAAATTTGCTTCTATTCCAAACCCCAAAGTCAAACTTAAGGTCCAAACATCTCCTAAATGAGTGTTCTATAGCCAATGTAAAGTTAGCATAGAGCATACTAAACACTCTGTAGGTAATTGCAAATCATCAAACATGTACTACATGAGGGGTAGCAAATTTCGTGTGTACATGAGGCATATAGGCTTACAAACAATTCTCAAAACATCAAATTAGGTACTCAAATCTCAAGTGTCCATACAAGTCTTAAACTCACCATAAGTGGATGCACATGATCTTGATCAAAGTCAAATCGCAAAACAAAAAGTTTGTCCCCATTAAAAAATTCGTATGAAATTCATTATGAATGCATACATATTACACATAGTATTTCAGATAGTATATGCATATAATAATTTTAAATAAAGAAAGTTCAAAGTATAATATATAATAAGGGATGCATGTTTTTCGGGTGATAAACTCACATTGAAGTCAACTGAGTAGTCCTCTCCCTATTGACATGTGAGAAATATCAAATCCTAGAAGCCTTATTGTCAATCATAAAATTATCCTAAGAGAACAAAAGAATAAACATAAATATACGGTCAAAACTATTTTACTTTATCTCTTAATTAACCAAAATCTCGTTTAATAGGTGGAAATTATCTTGGCACTATAAATTAAAGTCATCAAGTCCTAAAATAAGCATAATTATATTTTTGGAACCATCTCACTTATTAATAATAACCAACTTTTCACACATTTACCTTTTTTGGATTAAAACTCCCAGGAAATCCATTGTTAGCTTTTTGCTAGCATGCATTCCTTAATAAATTGCCCGTTGTTCCAAAAAAAATCCATTGTAATCAATTGAAACATTATTGTATTTAATTTACCGACCTCTAATAAATTCATCATAATTAAATGTTCATTTATACTTCTAAAATGAAATCCCTTAGACCATTCTTCTTACCGGTAAATTACATCAGTTGGACTGTTTTCTCCAACTAAAATGTATCAATTTATAAATAAGAAATGTACCTTTCTCTTCTTGATAATATTCCAACAATATTCATGTTTTTTCTCTTGTCACCATACCATTGCAACCATTCGTTTTATATGATATAATTTGTAAATTTTATTTAATTTAAACCACCCATACGTACGATTCTAAGAGTGCGTTTGGTTCATAGAATGTTTAGAAAGGAATTGTAATCTTTTGAATGAATGAGAATTTGAAGGAATTTGAATCCTAATGAATTGGAATCTCTAACACGTTTGGTTGACAAGGAATGAAATGGAATTATTTGTTGATTTCTATTTGTTTTGCAAATTTACCGAAGGAATTGGAATGAAAAGTATATAAAATGACTAAACTACCATTTATAAGGTTATATATGTCATTTTAATTGGAGATAAGAAAAGATAAACAATGGAATTTGAATTATTTGACATTATGCAAAGGAATGGTAAAGTCAATCATATATGGAATTTGATGGAATCTTATACAATTCAATTCCATCAAATTTCCAACCAAACACGCTTTAAACGAAATTTCTCTTTCCAATTCATTTGAATTCCATCAGAATTCTTAAAACAAACACGCCCTAAGCTTCCAATCGTGGGTGGTACATAGAAACGTGATGCACCCCTATCTTAATTCTAATTCCAAGCAACCGTTAAATCCACTTAGTAAACCTGAGTAAACATGAAGTTTTCATAGTAAATTACATATATACATGACCAAATCATCATAACTAACTTAACTAACTGAACAAACTTTGTAACAACTTAATAAACACATGTCAGCTATAAAACTAACACCCCGGGTAAGACAATAAACTCAACATGGAAACAATTTCATTTAAAACCAGACAATGATTTGATGAAGACATACGCTAATTGGTTCTCAATAAAAATAGGAGAGATAAATTAAACCACATTGAAGCTTTTCTTGAATAAAATGACAGTCTATTTCTATATATGTTTCGCTCTTTCGTGGAAGATGAGGTTATTAGCAATGTATATAGCAGTCTGATTATCATATGAGTGATATTGGATGCAAAAGTTCTGAATATTATTAAAAGATAATTTATATGTTTAAGAAGTTCTCCCGAAGGGATGATGATGGAATTATTTTTTTTTCCTTTTTTTATTTGTTTATCTAAAAGAAGATAATAGCGTCGCTTTAAAAATTCTTCCCAAAGGTATAATTTTGTCGTTTATGATAAATTATTACGAAATAAAATTTACAAACTAATTATCTTGCAGCAAAAACAATTGTGGCTGCTGGGATTCGAGCCCAGGTCTCCACGGCCACAACGTGGAATTCTTACCACTAAACTACAGCCACATGTGACAAAACCGAGACGTTTATGATTTATATCGAGACCTATAGAAACTTAATTGGTTTCCATCATTCGAATGGTTTTATATAAAAAAAAAAAAGAAAAACATTATTAGTTTAGAAATATATTTTTTTTCATAGTTTTGGTTTCTTAATTAGACCACCTGAGATGCTCAAGTACCACATTTGCAAGAAACATGCTAAAACAATCAATCCATAATTTAGTTAGAAATTGTTTTATTTAAGTGATAAACGTATGATGTGTATTCGCAATCGATAGGAAATAATACTAAAAAGTCTGTATGCAAAATTTATTAAACTATTGTAAATGTTGGAATACATTTTCCTTTCAAAATTATAGATTCACAACCAAGTTCGACTAAATATATAGTACCAGTTTTAACCTAAGACAATTGTGATTACCCGTAAACTTAACATATACAAACTACAATCACATACATTTCTATAAAAATAAAACATCCATTTCAGAGAATAATAATAACAAATTAACGATCGTGAGTAAGTAATAAACATAAGGATGTTATTTCAAGGGATATTTTCGATATGGAAATTAAATATCACCTCATCAACAAAAACAATTACTGGGGCCAACTTGCTGGCAAAGGAGAAGAGGGCCTTTTTAAGCTTTTCAGCATCACCAAACCACTGCATAAAAAATAACAATCAAAATCAAAATTTTAGCACCAATAGAGGAATCATCTCACTAAATATCACAGGAAACAACCACAAACATTAGCAAATTAATGAAAAAAAAAAAAAGAGAAAGTAGGTTGCTATTTTTCAGAAATTTGGGGTTAAAGAATGGGCAACTACCTTAGATGTAAGTGTGGAGCCAGTCATGCTAATAAAGTTGGCACCTGCTTCAGTTGCAAGTGCCTTGGCAAGAAGTGTTTTCCCGGTTCCAGAGGGCCTGAAAAGCAAAATTCCTTTATAAGGCTGACAAAGGCTTATTGTTAGCTACGGAAAGTGAAGATTGAAGAAGAAGAAATAATGCACCAAAAGTACCCGCAATAGGTTTCCACGAGAGAAAAGTTCGGGTCTTTTCATTGGAAGAATGGCAAGTTCATGTAATGCGGTTTTCACATCCTCAAGGGCA
The DNA here is from genome assembly GCA_023525715.1 of Cichorium intybus. Classification (NCBI taxonomy): domain Eukaryota; kingdom Viridiplantae; phylum Streptophyta; class Magnoliopsida; order Asterales; family Asteraceae; genus Cichorium; species Cichorium intybus. The sequence continues at coordinate 38,264,238 of CM042014.1, read as the reverse complement.
CCAATGTCATCAAACTTGATACCGGTTTCACCGGGAGGGACGGCTGCTGAAATGAAGTTGCTCTCGTACTCAAGTTAATGCATTTTGAATGAATAAGGAAAGACACCCATATAATTAGATAACATCAAATGTATTTAATTTTATATTTTAATTGTTTAATTTTTTTTTTATAAATCAATATTTGTATAAACACATAATGCTTTAGCTTACCAACGAAAATAATAAAAACAAAAGAGATAATCGACCCATAGCTTATAAATACTCAAAGAGATGAAATTATTACCGGTTGTTGAACATTAGAGACGTAAATTCGCTAGGGAGCATTCCTCTTCTCCGAGACAAAGTGTCGACAATAGCTATATATACCTTTATATATTACCTGATATGCAAAGACAGTCCGCTAATCTTGTTCGAGATCATTCTCTAGCTTTACTAATCCTTCCTTTTTGTCTTTATACCGCATGAAAAAATCAACCTGTCAAATAATCACATTTCAATTCTTTTTTATTTTAATCAACATTTCAAGATGAATCAGTCCCATGGTCCTTTTGATACATGATTCTAAAGCTCATATGATTATTGGTACAATAGTTTTCTTTTTTTTCTTTTTTTTTGCTCCGAATAAGTAAATACGAAGTAAAATTAAGCCAGTCTTGATCACAAATTTGTTTAATTGTTTTTATTTTTTGATATTTCAATTAAACTCACCACAGTATATTTTCCTTTAAACCAAACATGAAAACCATGTTTAATAGTGGTTGACTTGCTGCATCTCAGCTTGATTTCCGACCTGTTGAAATCGTAGAAAAAACGATATATGAAAAACATATTGATACCAATCAATCTGAAACTGAAAATAACAAAAAATAACTTTGACAAAACTCAAATCAAGTGAAGTGCAAAACTAAAGCCAGTTGTCCAGTCGCCACACTTAGCTTCTAATGTTCATCATTTATAAGTTCTAATTTTTCCAATATATTAAAGGATTATAGGAAAAGTGACAGAACCTTGTTAGTAAAATCATAAGGTTTGAATATGAAGATATTAATTGAACCCAGTTGACAGAACCAGTTGTTTAATATTTCATAGATACTAATTGTATTTGAAGCCTCACGTATAATACAACCATAAGATTTGCAACATGATCCTTGATTTATAGAAGATACCACGACATTAACAATATATGAACCTAATCTGGACCCAAATCAGCAACATTTTTAGAAAATTTCCTAATAACACGAATATGAAACTCAAAACTTACATTCTTATAGAGAGAGACGACGAAGGTGGTGGTGGTGGGTGACGTTGGCTGTGAGGGAAGTAACAATATGAATCTCAAAACAAAGACGATTTGTTTTAACATTGTGAGAAATTTCATAGAACTTTCACTCTTTGAACATTTTCGGTGATAGCAGAGGATGGTTGTAACCACAGTAAGGAGGGCTAATATGACGATGATTTTAAAAGAGAACACTGACAGGCATCTACGGTTTTCTAGAGATGGTTAAAGGTGCTGAAGATTTGGTCAGAAAGAGAGAAGATGAAGGTTGCTGGGTTTCAAGTGGCTGATTAAGCGAAATTAAATTTGGTTTTGTTCAATATGTTGTCGTTTTTAAGTAGCTTGTAAATCGGTACCTATTATCCCCAGTGATTCGATAGTGGAAACCAAATCAAGCCCCTACCACTGTAAATCCGTACTCCATCTTCTTCACTTAAATCCTAGAAGTGGAACCATGGCCCTGGTCAAGAAAAAGATCCAAAGTTAATCCATGATTTAGAAAAACAGACATGAAATAGAATGAGTACCTTAGTCTCCAGTGAGCAAAGCAGTATTTGGTTGTAGCAGCGACGATTTTGGTGAGGGCGATGGGCAGGATTAAGGATCATGTGAGTAATAAGAGACAGAAGACAAACCTCAAAAGCTTTTTTTCTGCAGAAAGGGTTTGACGTTTCAATATCCTACTACGAATTACTTCCGGCACTATATTTTTTGAGGACTTGAGAGGTCGTATCGTTCTTCTAGCGGAGTCGGAGATGACGAAGTGAAGCGGAAAGCTCCATGACCGCATACTGATTTCTACTGGAAGCAAATGTTGTACATCAGATAACGGAAGAGGGAGAAAAGGGAGGCAGGAAGAACACCTAGAAGTCTCAAAAATGGAAGCGCGGAACGATATTGACGATATAAATTTTGTAAATCAGGAGAGAAAATTACCTATTTTGCATCTCCTTCTTTGATCATTGTTCAGTGGAGATTGACGATTAGTTTACCGATTAGGGTTGCCACGATTATACGTCGGTTTGGGGGAGATGGCGTCAATTGTAGTAAACCAAACATGTGTATTCGTAGATGGCTTCGATTGCAGTGAGAGCGACTAACAGTGACGATGGTGGTCGCTTAGTGGCGTTATTTGGGGGCTGATCCAATCACCGACGCCAAATCGAGGAGGTGGAGAGCAAATGGTGGGTGACGCGAAATCAACGTAGATGGAGAGCAAATAGTGGAAGAGGCGGTGGAGAGGATAACTCTAGCTAGAATAAATCTCCGTTGAGGCAATGAAGGGAAAGGGTTTTGGGAGTGTGTGTGTTACACCAAAAAAAAACCCAAAAAAAAAAAAAAAAAACGTACATCCCGTCCAAAAAAAGACGGAAATTAAATAAAGATATAAATAAGAGACATTCTTGGAAGACGTGTGCAAATTTAGAGATATTGTCCACATATTATATGTATGTGGTTATAAACGTGTGCAATTTTTATTCAACAGGTAACTATGAACCAAATCCTACATGGCGACAATGATACGAACCATTTTTGTTCGAAAAACCGAAAAGCCCATCTATTTAATAACAAATAAATGATGCCTCTTTAACAATACTTGTATTTGTATAATCACCCCATAGTAGTAAATATTTTCAGAAAATAGTCAACGCTAATTTGGAAAACATAAAATACAAAAGGCAAATCCACCTCTTGTCATGGAAGCGAGTTCGAAGTTACGCCTTGCCTATGCAGCGTCCTGAGGTCCCCTATGAAACCTTGAGACTAGCCTTCCCAAATACGCATGTCAACTAGTTTCACCATGTCATAGGCTCATCGGGGAGGCGACACTAGCCCCCGACCAGTTATGTCTAACCCGATACGATAGTGACTAGACAAATATTGCCCTTGGGCTAGGTCTCCCCTTTTGGTCCTAACGATAGGATGGTCTACTGGCATGGCAACTGGTTTTATCCTGCCATGGGCTCATCTGGGAGATGGAACTAGCCCCCGCCTAGTTGTGTGTAACCCACTATGGTACTCTTCATACTCTTGTCCTACTATTGTACTCTTCATACTATTGTCCTATTCGCATTGATTGACATTCTCAGTCACGGTAATTTTGGACCGTGCCATTCTCCCACTAACAAAAAATTGCATGTCCTCATACGGTAACAGAGAACCTCTTATCCATACGGTTCCATATGATATTGAGTACAACCGCATACAACAACCATAGATCTCAACCCTAACTCGGGTCAGAGTTCTCGACATATGGCCACCACTTCATACATCCACTTCATGAGGGTGAGGCAGTCCTTGTTAGGCCCCCCTTTACTTCACGACAACCTACCCGATAGTCTACACTTCTACAAACCCCACAAAAATGCATAGTAATACCCGTATGTTCATTCGTTATTTAGCTATGCTACCACTTGTCATAGACTCTAGTCCCCTGTAAAACCTTAAGATGATTCCTCTCGAATATGTATTTTGTCCTACTTTAAGATACATCATCAATCTTGCTGGTTTTCATCCAATACTTATACAAAGTTACACTTCTTCGCAACATTTCCATTCTAACACATAGTATGAAATGTTCTATTATTGTATACACCACATTTAAACATATAGAGTATACTTTAGGTAATTGATAAGTATCATTTCTAGTTTATCTTCTTTTTCTTTTTTTTTTGTCCCACTTCTTTGCTAGATATCAATGTATATTGGACTTTTGTCAAATGTTTGTACTATAACACTTTTTCTTGTACCATCACCATCCATATACATATTACTTCCTGTGTAAACCTAATATCATCATTTCCAATATATAAAGCATGATAAATACACATACCTTAGTTTTTCTCATTTTTCCTACTAAGAAGCAAAATAGCAATTTACTTTTTGTATTTTGTCATTACTTGCACAAAATTACTTTTAAACACATAACTTTCATACCTAAGAAAATTCAACATAGTTTCCATATGAACTTCTTTTATCATACTTTATTATATTTCGCAAGATGTCCTTATTTTATCAATTCTCAAAAGCCTATACATTTTTACAATACGGTACATTGGTAAATTCCATACAAAAGTTCAAATATTACTAAGTACCAGGAAACCAGATTTAAAATTTTCAACAATGCCAAAAGCAGACAATTAAAGAGTGCTAAACTAACCACCATATGATGTTTTAGCATTATAACTTCTGACTGTATAGATCTATTGATGAAGGAGATGGCAATCACATATGATTATCCCCATACGTATCCACTCGACCAAATATATATAGCTACTATACTTTAAATAATAAAGACTTTTTCCCCACCTTCTTAGCTTGATGAAGTCTTCAACTAAAAGGTATGTAAGAGAGAGGAAATATGAATTACAGCTTCAAGTTATATTGTTTATTTCCTTAATGGTAATCCTCATCCTTTAAATACTTAAACAGTTAGGTAAGGTTTTTGAAAGTTTGTTTAATCTAGTGAAACACCACTCACATGGGATAGATTGTTTAGTAAATTTAGAAACATTTTTCAAAGTTTTAGACTTAATTTATGGATAAATGTCCCATAATTCCAGTTTAAACAATTCAAAGCTTTAAAGGTTAGCTATACGAGGTTGCACAATCATTATCAATACATGAGTCAAGAAAATTAATTGCACAACATATAACATGGTCTTCTAAATAGTATTGCTTCCTTTAACCATCATCATTAATCTTCTACTATGAATACATATCAAAATATGTAGATTTGGCTTTGAAAGACTAATGATTCTTACCGAGGTTCAACATTTGTTTAGTTCAACAAATTTAAATATTTCTTGAACAATGTGAACCACCAAAATATTTCAAAAAGTGGTAACATACTAAGTAATAATCACATAGAGAAAAGAAGCATTTACAGTTAGCTTTACATAGCATCATTCAAAATTAACATCATAAATTAATATGTGCAAATGCAATGAGTTGTGCTTCTAAATCCCCACCCATATCATCTCAAGTCCAAACACCTCATATTAATCGTAATTATATTATGAAATTGTTTATTAATGAAAGCACAAAGACAAACAATACACATATGGATATGTTAATCTAGGATAATGTGCCCATTACACAAGATCTACAAATGAGGTGGCTAGCCTCATATGCAAGTGAGCCATGTCTAGAACACTATTACATCTTCATAACTTATGAACATCATTAATTAGGTACCCTAGTGATCTTGACCACACAAGTCATCATCCCATCCTTAATGAATGCATACATTCATGATGAAAATCAAGTACAAAAAATCAATGTTGTCCCTGTTTAAAAAACGTCATTCAAAATACATTTTATGTGAACAGATTATACATATAGTAATCATATAACGTAGATATTAGAAATCATGTAATTAAGTCAATTAAAATCATCAAAATAAGATAAGGACATGTATTCAGGGGTAATAACTCACCTTAAGTAGTTACGATAGTTCACTTCACTCACAAGGTTGATTGGTTGCCTAAAAGTCACCTAAGTATAAGCATACTTGATTTAATTAATAACTAATTACATATTAATTATCTAGATACATTTCTCGATCTCAAACACCTCATTTTAATCTTTTTTATATCAATCCTAAGACCATATGAATTCACTAAAGAAAATTAGACTTGATTTGCTCAATTGTAAAAGTGACAAACATGTAAGTATTTCTAACAAGGACTCCTCTTGATCGAGTGGAGAATACGAAGAAAATCTCACTCGACCTGGCCAGTTGAGTGGACATGTTTGATGGCTAAAATGATTCTTTGAAGCTCTACGTGCTTCTAGATCAAGTCAAAACCAATCATAGCTTAATTCCAGCCATTCCTAATGACCTTGTATGATAGATTAACTTCAAAACACATGTTTAAAAAATCAAATAACATCAAAATTCATCACCAAACCAAGATTTTACAAGCTAAAATAAACATCTAAATGTTTAAGTTTCACATCATTCAAAATGAATTAATGAGTTTCATTTAATGTACAATCATCCACAAATGCAATTAAATATTCATATGCTAATTCCAATTTCACGATATCAAACTAGATTAAGGAACTACATTGATAATAGAACAAATCTAATTCATTTAAAACAAAATCTAGATTCAAAATTTTCAAACGAAATTATAAGCGTCACGTATAGCCTGGAATCATTACAACTACAAAGTACAAGCTATTACTGATATATTTTGAACTTATAAACTTCATTTGAGATTAGGAAACACATTTCATGTTAAATTAACATCAAATTTGTGTTACAAAGCTTATACTCATCATTTCACCATTTCACCATTTTAGGGTACACTAACTCGCGAATTATACTCATCATTTCATCATTTCACCAATTTGGGTTATAAAGTTAACTCAAGCAACATTTTAGAATGTTGTTGATAGAATGGTGAACTAATGATGAAAAATAACTACAAACTCAATATAAATCCTAACTAACGATCATCATCAAATTTGAAACAAATTCCAAACCCAAGGTTTAATGAGTAAAGAAGATAGCTAGGAATTATACCTTCGAAAGTTACTAAGCGATGATCCAAGCTCAAATTCTTCAAATGCACTTCGAGATATCCTTAATCCTTCCTTCAAGCTTGAAATCACTACTCTTCCTCTCAATCAAGTCCTCAAATGTCATTTTTCATGAAATGATGAGAAAAGGAGTTTATTTTTTAATCTTTGACTACTTGGCACATAAGGTCCCTAAACTATTATTCTTCTTATTTAACACTAGATGAATCTAACACATTACCAACTTCCATGGTTACTAAATTAACCCTAACTAGCAAATATTCTAAGCAAAATTGCCACTTAAGTCTTAGATAAGACAGGTTATGGTATAATATTGGTTTTCAAAAATACCAAAATCAATATTTATTGCTTTAACCATTTACTTTAATAATATAATGAATTTACTAAATTTACTTTCATTGTGACTATTCTTATTCTTATTATTGTACTTTATATTTATTTTATTTAAATTTCAAAGTTGCCCCTAAAATATAGGTGTTATAGCTTGCCAGTTAAGTAAGCTCAACCCATCTAATTAATTGTCGTAATTAATTATATGATTTATTAAACAGACTCTATACACCTTTATAAGTCTTGATCTGTGACCCTATATTCTCATATATAATCACCAGCATATCAAATAGCTTATATCTTGCACATTATATTCAACGCTAACTTCTCTAGATGATGACTTATGTAAAGTTATTTATAACATACTTATGTAACAACAACATCCATTCAAAATGTGCTTTAACATTCTCCTCCTAAAAATTTTAGTACCTATAACCATATAAATAAAAACTCATGACAGTGATATCTCTTCTAATTACCAACATTAGCTTCAAGCATCCATTTTCTCATCTCCATCCACCACTCCAAACCTTGTACAATTATAAATTTATAATCCTTAGTTCTAACTATTATTTTTATTTTTTATTCATTATTTTAATAGTACTATTTAAAAAATCATTAGGAAGCTTCTTCATTTCACACTCCCTGGAAAGCAATTTGTTCACTTCAACTTTCCTTCTTATCAAAATCCTATTCTTAAGAGTAGCCAATGTTGTTCGACTATTGAAATCAATAACACCTTCCAACTTTAAATGGGTTTCGAATTATCAATGGCTTTGTAAGATGGTTTAATTTAACATTTATTCTTACAAAATCTTTGGTGTATTTGTCCAAAAATCTTCTTACCATTGATTTGATTGACCCTTGATATATGTATTTAAAACAAACAACGAAAACGATTATTAAGAAAATAATTATATATTTGTTCATAAGTATCAAAATTTTAAACTGAAAGTTAATAAAAGGTACATTTTCATTTATCGTTATTGGTATTTCAAATTCTTTAATAAAGTTACGAAGCAAGCATAAATTTATAAGAGAATTGAATTGAATTACATTCAATTTGATGTCAACCAAGCATACAACATATTGAACTCCTTTGAATTCCAAATGTTTTAGATATAATTACTTTAAAAGATTCCAAAAACAATATGCGAACTGAACATCCCATTAGGTATTTATACATGTCATCAAGGTTCTTGTCATTTGTTTAATTCAAGAATTGAACAAAATTTGGCTTTCACCATTGACATATGAATCCTCCAAAAATACACATTCTACTTTAATTATCCTTGTTAGAGTATATAGTTATTTTATTTGTCAATAATGTATAGTTGAGGGGTCTCCTTTGTAACATTGCTCTGTATTTATATTGATAATACACAACACAATCCCTACGGGATTTCATTCCAATCCATCATGGTATCAAGCTAGGGTTTTTTACCGCTACCCCCACCTACGGCGTTTTTTTTTTTCCTTCTCTTCCTGTGACCCACTGTTGTGCTTCTCGGTATCACAAATCCATCATCGGGCCTGCTGTCTCTTTCACGCTAGTCTGCATTCCACCGAGGTATTCCACTTTGATCTTCTATCTGCTCATGTCTACACCTGCTGCATCATCGACTACCCTTCCCACGACATTAAGTCTGGTTTGCTCTCTCACGAATGTTTACAACCAGTTCAGCTTTAAACTTAATGTCGATGGATCTCGGTACAAACTGTGGAGACAAATCTTCTCCAACATGTGTCGAGGTTCTCAGTGCTATGGGCATATATCAGGAAAATCAAGACCCTCGGGTGACAATGATGAAGAATGGTATTCCATTGATGCCCGAATCAAGTCCTGGTTCTATACAACTTGTGATCCAAGCTTGCTTCAGATAATCTCAAGTGATGATTGTACCGCCAAGGATCTTTGGGATAAACTCGATGAATTTTTCCGCAACAACAAGATGTCTCGGATGCTTCAATTGCAGGATCAGTTTCGCAATACCAAAAAGGGCGCAAGTTCTATTACCGAGTACTGCCACACTTTAAAAAATCTTGCAGATGATCTCAAGGATGTTGACTCTCCTATCACCGACATCGAACTTGTTATGCAAATTCTTCGCCAACTACCCCCGTCCTATCACAGTTTGGTGGATGTTATCACCAATACGAAACCTTTTCCTTCTTTTCTAGAGGCGAAGAACATGCTCTTGTTACATGAATCTCGTGAGGCTTCTACCGAGTCATCTCTTGACTCCACTTTGACTCAGACGGCTGCCTTGTTCTCATCCGCCACTAACTCGGGAAAGTCGAAAAATCGCTGGAACAAAAACCGCAATGCCACCAAAACTGCACCAAAAGGGGGTGGGGGTCACTCCTCCCCTGATCCGCCTACGCCTTTTGCTGGTATCCTGGGCAATAACCCGTCTGTCTTTGGTGGCGTGGCAGCGTCTCCCACGTCTGTAATTGCTCCCGGTCCCCATCCGCTGGCTCACGGCGTCTCTCTTCTACAGCAGCCTACTGCTTCACAATTGCAGTTATCGGCCCAGTCCGCTCCAACGCCTCAACAGGCTCAGCTCGTGGCTCCGCCAGGTCCCACAACTCCTGCCTTTGGTCCATCTGGTTTTGGGCAGCCCATGATGTACAGCTCACCCGGCTTGGGCCAGGCATCGGCTTATACGCCTCACGCTTTCGGTACGCTGTCACAACCTTACTACGCCTCTCCATTACCGCAATATCCTTCACCACAACAACCCACGCCGTCCTTCGGTGGTCATGCTCAGTCTACTCCACCTCAGTACACGGATATTGCCTCGGTATTTCAAGCAATGTCGATTCCGAAGCCACCCGACAACAACTACTATATGGACTCCGGTGCCAGCTCGCACATGTCCTTCAACTCAGGTACTATGCTTTCTCTAACACCATGTACTTCTAAGTCCATTATGGTTGGTAATGGTGCTGTACTTCCGGTTTCTCATATTGGTCAAACTTTTTTTCCATATTCACAAAACCGTCTTGCTCTGAATAATGTACTTATCTCGAATCACATGGTCAAGAACCTTGTATCTGTTCGTCGTTTCACTACTGATAATTGGGTGTCTGTTACATTTGACCCTTTTGGTTTCACTGTGAAGGACTTTGACTCAGATACGTTCATTCTGCGTTGTGACAGTGATGGTGATCTCTACCCGGTTCTTCCGTCATCCAAGTCATCCGTGTCTGCAACCGCTCTTTCTGCTGTTACTCTTCCCACATGGCATCGTCGTCTCGGACATCCTGGCTCGTCTGTCCTTCAGTTTTTACAGTCTAGGCATTTTATTTCTAGTTCTACACATAAACTTCCACTATGTCATGCTTGTCAACTTGGAAAACATGTGCGTTTACCTTTTTCTTCGTCTCAAACGAAGACTTCTCATATGTTTGAACTTATTCATTCTGATTTGTGGACATCTCCTGTTACTAGCATTAGTGGTTTTAAATATTACATTTTGTTTTTAGATGATTTCTCTCATTTTTTGTGGGTGTTTCCACTACGTGCTAAATCTGATGTGTTTCAAGTTTTTTCCAATTTCCATACTTATGTTAAAACACAATTTAAACATGACATTCAACTTTTTCAATGTGACAATGGTCGTGAATTCAACAACCAACCTTTACTGCGGTTTTTTCTCTCTAATGGCATTAAAGTTCGTTTCTCCTGCCCTTACACCTCCCAACAGAATGGCAAAGCTGAGCGTGCCATTCGATCAATCAACAACATCATTCGCACTTTCCTGTTTCAAGCTTCTCTACCCCCAACTTTTTGGGTTGAAGCTCTCTTAACTGCGATTCACACCATCAATCTTCTTCCCACCACCATACTTCAATATAAAACCCCTTTTGAAATCCTCTTCGGTTTCTTTCCAAAATATGACCATCTTCGTGTGTTTGGATGTCTCTGCTATCCAAACACTACCTCCACCTCTCTACACAAGCTTGCCCCACGCTCCTCTGCTTGTGTCTATCTTGGTCCCTCTTCTGATCATCGTGGCTATCGGTGTCTTGATTTGGTCACTCAACGTGTTATTATCTCTCGTCATGTCACCTTTGATGAAAATCATTTTCCTTACGCGGATTTTCATACACCTCCACCGAAGTCGGCCTATGACCCTCTCATCCTTGAGGACGTCCCCCCACCCTTGACTTCCGCTCCATCTTCTGAATCGTCCCCCATGGTTAACCCAACGACCTCCTCTCCATCCTCTACGGTCACTGCTTCAGTGCCGGTGGACGATTCCCCCTCTGCCCGTCCCCCCTCTCCGACTACTACCCCTATTCCTAGTCATCCTATGACCACTCGCTCTAGGACCGGATCTCTTAAACCGCGTCAATTTCTTAATCTTTCTGCTACTGCTGACATCTCCCCCATTCCGAGATCCGTTGCTCAAGCCCTTTGTGATCCTCACTGGAAATCTGCCATGGATGGTGAGATGTCTGCTCTTCAATCGAACCACACATGGGATCTTGTTCCTCGACCGACTCACGCCAACATAGTTGGTTGTCGTTGGCTCTACCGGCACAAATTTGACAGTACTGGGAAACTTGAGCGCTATAAGGGTCGGCTTGTTGCCCAGGGCTTTTCTCAACAACCGGGGATTGACTTTGATGACACTTTTAGCCCTGTCGTCAAACCCGCCACTATCCGCACTGTTCTAAGCATTGCCATCTCTAAAAACTGGCCTATCAATCAGCTTGATGTCAAAAATGCGTTTCTTCATGGTGACCTTACCGAGGAAGTTTATATGAAACAGCCTCCTGGTTATGTCCATCCGCGCTTTCCAAACCATGTCTGTCGCCTTCGTAAAGCCCTTTATGGCCTCAAACAAGCTCCTCGTGCATGGTACCAACGCTTTGCTGTCTTCATCACTACCCTTGGCTTTCACAGCAGTCGTTCAGACTGTTCTCTTTTCACCTATCACCGGGGCTCTGACCATATTTATCTTCTTCTATATGTTGATGATATTATTCTTACGGCCTCCTCCTCATCGCTTATTCATCAGGTTATTTCTCGCCTATCTTCTGAATTTCCCATGACTGACTTAGGCCCTATCTCCTTTTTTCTTGGCATTGCTGCATCACGATCTGCTGATGGACTTTTCTTGTCCCAATCCGCCTTTGCTCGTGATATCCTCTCTCGTGCTGACATGACTCTATGCAATCCATGTAGCACTCCGACGGACACCAAACCTAAACTATCCCCCGACGGTCCTCCTGTGGCTGATCCAACTTTATACAGAAGTCTGGCAGGAGCCTTGCAGTATTTGACCTTCACACGTCCTGATATTGCCTATGATGTTCAACAAATATGTTTGTTTATGCATGATCCTCGTGAACCGCATCTCATGGCACTCAAGCGCATCCTTCGCTACATCCAAGGTACGCTGTCGCATGGTCTGCTTCTCCGTCCGTCCTCTATTGATCGTTTGGTTTCTTATTCTGATGCTGACTGGGCGGGGTGCCCTCAAACTCGCCGGTCTACCTCTGGATTTTGTGTCTATCTTGGCGATAATCTCGTGTCATGGTCCTCTAAGCGTCAGCATGTTGTCTCCCGCTCCTCCGCTGAAGCCGAGTATCGGGGGGTGGCAAACGTGGTTGCTGAAGCAGCCTGGCTTCGTAACCTCTTACTCGAGTTATCTTGTCCATTATCCAAAGCAACAGTTGTTTTTTGTGACAATGTGAGTGCTATGTATCTAGCTTCTAACCCCGTACAGCATCAGCGAACCAAACATGTGGAAATTGATTTACATTTTGTTAGGGAAAGTGTTGCCATTGGACATGTGCGTGTCTTGCACGTTCCATCGGCTCATCAGTTTGCGGACATATTTACAAAAGGACTTCCCACTCAGTTATTTCTAGACTTTCGGAACAGTTTAAACATTTGTAAACCCCATGCTCAAACTGAGGGGGTGTGTTAGAGTATATAGTTATTTTATTTGTCAATAATGTATAGTTGAGGGGTCTCCTTTGTAACATTGCTCTGTATTTATATTGATAATACACAACACAATCCCTACGGGATTTCATTCCAATCCATCAATCCTAAATTTCAAAATTTTCACAATTAAGGCCATGCTACTAAAAATAGCAACGTACTTTGAAAATTCAATAAGCATAAATGTTTCTCATGTGAAAACTTCGGCATTCCTTGACGTTCATCCAACAATTGAATCTACCTTAAAAATAAGTTAATACTAACAATTAAGTAATTAAATGGTATTTTCTTGTCTTAAGGTTAAAAATATATTACCTCCAATTGTAGGTGTTATAGAGAATCTTGTATTGAGCGTGCATATATACCGATTGTCACCCATAAATACAAGTAATCACAAAATAGCAAATTACGAGAGTTACAAATATTATTATGGATAGTTGTTGTCGGTTCAAGTTGATCATGTTAGTCAGGCTGCCCTAAGTTCAAGATGGCCCCAATATAAAGTTGACATTTGTTGGGCTGATCAGAATTATCCCTATGACGAGTCAGTTGGGCCAACCCCTTCACGAGTCTGGTGGTATGACCTTATAACGAGCCAGCTTTGGCTTGATTGAGGTTGACCCCATCACTACTAGTCAGCTATCATCCGAGATGACATCATCACTAGTCAGATAAGGGCCGACCTCTTTATTCTCCAGTTTTAGACTATGTGGGGGCTCTGCCCCTCAATTCTGCGAGAGATGCAGCCATCTTGAACTCTCATCATTTGTCGTGTTTGAGATTAAAGTAGCCTAACACAAACATGCATTGCGCATCACCTGACTTCTATAAGATGTAGTCTAAAACCTTATCAATACTCGTGTTAATTTATCCAAAATCCCATATGACACTAAAATCACCTACATGTAATCAAGTCAAGTTTTTTCATTTTGTCTTACCATGATGATATTATAATGACGAATGACAGAAACTTTGTTTTCTGTTCATCCAAAAAAGAATACTTGAGAAACAAAAGACGGTCAATTACGAATATGAGACAACGTGTATTTGAAACAAAGCAAATGTTATTTGTAGTACATAAAGAGGTCCACACCATCATATGTAGATCCCCAACAAGGTAGATTTCATGTCTTCGATAGAACCACATTTAGCTTTTTGGGGTTATTTTGGTAACTTTTTAGTGTGGATGGCTGGATTGATGCTTGCATTTTACCTTTGGTTTCTTTAAATATACTTCTACAAATGCGTGTTTTGTTGGTTTATAAGATTTGTAATGATATTTGAAAGCCGATAAACACCATATTTGTGATTATTATACGAATATGTAGTACGTAATAAATCAATATAGATGTTTTAGAACGCAAGACAAAAGTTTTGCATTCTTGAGTATTGTTTTGGTGGTATACAAAACCATGTGATACAAACGGTGATATGTTTTCAATTTGCCAAAACAATTAAAGCGTTGATTTTTCGCTTCCAAGAATAATATGAAAATTTAGACGTATAAAAATTATGTATTCTTATATTTGCACCAAAACTTTCATTGGAGTAAAAGCGGTTAACTGTGTGCAGTGTGTACCAATTTTCGAAAAAAGTAATTAACCTTTATAAATATTTTTATAGAAATAAATATATCGATCGTTAACATGTTACAGTCAACTTAGCATGTGTTTGAGATTGCTTATTTAATATGTTTATTTGCTTATTGCGGTTTGACACTGCAAATAAGCAGTTTTCAGTGTTTGATATACAAAAATCAAAAGTGCTTATTTGCTTAAATAATGAGTTTTTCATAAGTTAGCGAGTTCTTACTTATTTAAAATAATTTATAACTTATTTGGACCAATTTACCATATTAACCTTACTGTAACTACATGTCTATATATATCTTACCATTATTAGTCATTTTACATTTTATAAACAGAAATTGTCAAACACTAAAACAACTTATCAATTTATTACATTTTGCTACCGAATAAACTAATCCAAACACTTTTTTTTAAAACCCCGTTTTAACGTCAGATAAATTATTAAACACCTTTAAAAATAAGCATAAGTTGTTTTAAATAAGCAATCCCAAACACCTCTTAATAGGTCGCATTAAATATTAAACATAATTTTATCAATGAAACTGTTAAGTTTTGTATTTATTTTAAAAAATATAAAAATTACTATTGTTGTTGTTGTTGTTGTTTTTCTACGTTTTTTATGTTTTTAAAACGATTTAATTTTTTGAAGTATCTTTAGTTCTCGATTTTGGTGGTTTCGTTTTAAACAATTATTTAGATTTCAAAAACTATTCCGTTTAGTTTAATTTTAATTGTTTATTTTTTATTAACAACATAACAACTAGTTTATTTAAGCAAATAAATTGTCTCATTGATAAATTGTTATAGTAACTACATAGTGTGTATACGTAACAATTAAAAATTTGATATAAGATAATAAATAAATATATGTATATTTGATATTGAAAAGTTTAATGCATATATATATATATATATATATATATATATATATATATATATATATATATATATATATATATATATATATATATATATATATATATATATATTGTAAGACCTATTCTTTTTTAGATGCTTATTAAGGTAAGTAGAGCTATTACCTTATAGTTGGTGCAGTTTTAGATATGAGTTGCTTAGAGTATTGGTATGACGATATTTTGTGATTGCTTTTGAGTTTTGAGTACAAGTATGCCAATTTTAATGTGTTATTGTGGAAAAAATTTTGGGTGTAATTTTTATGAGATAACGGGTGTTACAAGTTGGTATCAGAGCAGTGATTTAAGTGAACTAGTTAGATGAGTGTAGTGTCCTAGACGTGAACCGATGAGACAGCCCCTATCACATGCTCGGAAAAGATACTGCTGCAGATGTTAGTGTATGACTCGAGTATAACTTTTCTGTTATATTTGTTATTTGTTATATTTTGTGTGTGAATATAGATATGGAGTCAGATGAAGGACGAGCTGATGAATCGGTCACAGCCGGTTAGACCATCAATGGATAAGGAGACGAGATTTTGGCTGCTATGAGGTATCAGCTAATGAGGAGACGAGAAATTCAGTCGATAATGAGGTGTCAACTGAACATGAGATGAGATTCCAGTTGGTGGCAAAATTTCAGCTGATGATAAGATGAGATCCCAGTTGAGGTGAAATTTCAACTAATGATGAGAACGAGTATGAGTATGAGCATGAGTTGAGCGTGAGCTAAGAGTTGAGGTATGTGAGTAACTCTACTTAGCATGTTAGTTCTAACGTGTTGTGTGAGCTTAATTGTTAAAAAATACATGTCGTAGAATATGTGTAATTGAGATATCAATGGGTTTCTGGTGAGTACTTTGCAACCATGGAGAAGTGTGGATAATGAGTATATGCATGGCGAAAAATATATAAAGTATGATATTGTATATATAGTGCTTGTTGTTTCACAGATGTGACGAGATTTCTATGTACGAGTACTTTGTGGTTGAGACCACATATTATGTGGAGCCACATAACTAGTACTTATGATTGATCAAAATGAAATGGCTGGGATAGCCAAAAGAGTGTCAGTTGAGAAAGACGGTGAGTGTGTAGTTGATTGCATATTATAGCTGATTATGAGTTGACATGTTGAGTGTTGAATTCTATGGTTTGGAGTTGTCACATAATGAGATATTTGTGACAGAGATGTCAGAGGACATCTGTGTAACCACATAAAGAGTACCTTGTGGTTATAATTGAGACAACCTAGAGTGGTTCATGTAGGCATTATCGGCCTAGAGATTGGGTTAATTGCCTAATAGATGTGGTTGAGACCACATGTTTTGTAGGGCCGCATAACGAGTAGATGTGGTTGAGAACACATGTTTTGTGGGGCCGCAAAATGAGTAGATGTGGTTGAGACCACATATTCTATGGGGCCGCATAACGAGTAGATGTGGTTGAGACCACATATCCTGTGGAGCCACATAATGAGTAGTTTGTGGTTGAGACCGTATATTCTGTAGGGCTACATAATTAATATCTTGTGGATGAGACCACATAACGAGTACCTTGTGGTTAGAGTAGTGAGGACCTTTGTGACTCAAACAAAAGTAAGAGTGACGACAAGTCTATATGACTCGAGATTATAAGGGAGACCCGCTAGAGTCAAAGAGAAGATGGATTGAAATCAGAGAATGGTATGAGGTACCATGATCTGATCAGATGACGGTACGAGGTACTGTGATATAGCGTTGAATGGCGAGTTTGGAGGACAATATGGGGTACAGTAAAACAGTGTTGAGTGATGAGACCAGAGGAAGGTACGGGGTACGATGAGCTAAGGTGGAGTGGCGTTATAGTATTATGCTTGTGTGTAAAAAAGTATGCACTGTGTAGTGATGTAGAGTGTTGGGAATGTACTATCCTTAAGTGTGGATATGCATGGTATAGAGGTGAGCTTGTGTGGATCGAGACTTTTTGGGTTGAGAAGAGGATAAATCAGAGGTTGAGTAACAGTATGGGGGTACTGTAAGATAGTACAGTGAGTAATGCTATTGAGAAGTGTTGTTGTGAGTAAGTGTGTTTGTCATGTAGTTATGTTGAGAATGTGTGAGATTTCTTGCATGTTGAGCGAGAGAGAGTTTTATAAATACATGATGAGAAGATATGAGTTAAAAATAGGAGGAAGTAATTGTGATTGTGATTGATAGGATTCGTTCCTTAGCAATCAAACAAATTACTGCCAATGAGAGAAATGTGTGAATGTCGAAATGACAAGACTATTTACTCATATGAGACGATGGATAGTAGATTTTGCTATAATAATCTTGAGTTATTTTCTTGAGATTAATGAGTTAGTCGGGTGATGAGATATGATATCATCGTAGAGATTGTGGTGTTGTATATTATTATTTTCTTTGTGAGTTGTGTGTAGATATTACGATGATCCCTATGTATGTACTATTTATTTTGTGTCATTAGGACGGTTGAGGGCCAGAGTGAGAATAAAAATAATAATAATAAAAGAGAAGAGAAAAGTATAAGGGATGTCATGAATGAGTCATGATTTCCATGGTCTCGCTTGAGATCCTAATGTTTAGGTGAACCTGTTTCACACCTTAAAGATGTATATCTTGTACATCTCAACACTCTTTTTGTTTCTCTTCTTCCTCTTATCGGTGGCACCAGTGCGACTTTCTTGGGAAGTTTCTTCATGGCTCTTCTCAGCTGGTCTTTTCTCTGCAAACTCCCTCTCTACCTTGGTGCCATTGTGGGGATTGATTTTTGAGGAGGGAGTTTAATTTTATTGAAGAGAAGAATATGTGTTCAGAGTATTACTTGATGGTGAAAATATTAAGTCTGATAGAGCTAATGATTAAGTGAGAATGTGGTGTGGATTGTCCACATAAGAGAGGATGTAATGAGTGAGTATATTGAGAGAAACAACATGAGGTATGTTGTTAAATTGAGGTGAAGAGGAGTCATTCTTGGTGGAGGATTGTAAGCTGGATATTGGGTGAAAACCTAATAAGTGTGCTGAAGTGGGAGCAGAGATAAATGAGCTTTTGGAGAAATTGTTATCAGTTGTGGTGATAAGACAACTGAAAGGAGTATTGTGTGACCAAAGCGTCGAGTGTTAAATAAAAAATTTAGAGGAGGCGCGAGTGAAACTTGACATAGTTTCTAGTATTTTATTGCATTCTGGATTTATTCCAATAATACTGAGTTGTGTGACTTGAGTGAGACATTTTGATGTCTGTGTTTTGTATATTATATGAGTATTTCTCCTACCCTAATCAATGAGAAGGTATTAGTAGGAGGAATCAATAACTGGTGTGTTGCTAATGGAGAGAAAGAATGAGTTTGGAATCAGTGATACCGTTTTTCCTATTGAGTTAGAGAAAACCATTTCAATGAGATTTGAAAGGGAAGTTGAATTCCAGATGGTTATATGGGATTAGTATTATAGAGAATGTGTGTATGCTACGCTGATAATGTGGCTCGATGTGAGCCTTAGATATGAGTCTATGTAAATGATAATAGCCAATATGGCTATATAGATTATCTTATGAGGTTGATGGCGGGCGTTAGTTATATTATGAGTAAATGAAATGTGACAATATGTACATGTCATATGAGATGACGAGAGGATAATATCATTATTGTATGTGATGTGTGATTGCGGTGGTGAAGTGGTTGTATAAATCATACCTATTCCAAGAGATTCTGAGGATGGAATATTTTGAAGGAGGAGAGAACTTGCAAGACCCATTCTTTTTTAGATGCTTATTAAGGTAAGTAGAGTTATTACATTATAGTTGGTGTGGTTCTAGCTATAAGTTGCTTAGAGTAGTGGTGTGGCGATCTTTTGTGATTGCTTTTGAGTTTTGAGTACAAGTATGTCCATTTTAATGTGTTATTGTTGAAAATTTTTGGGTGTACTTTGTATGAGATAACCGGGTGATACATATATATATATATATATATATATATATATATATATATATATATATATATATATATATATATATATATATATATATATATATATATATATATATATATATTACTTATGTGGTGCAAAGGCAAAATGATCAAAGATGATAAAAATATAACGAATGTGAGTTTAGATATTTTTATTAAGTTATTTTAAAGTGTTATTTTATTTATAAATTAGTTTTAAAAGCATATGGTCAAAATAGGAATTTGGCGGTGGCGGTGGCGGACGATTGATGGTGGTCAGGAAGGACTCCTTTGGTCCGATTTGTGTTGAAACAACTCCATAACTTCATATTTTTCCATTGGTTGACAAAAATTGAAGGTAGCCTATTTGAACCCTAATTTAATTATGAAATTGGAATCAAAATTTTTTATGCATGTTAGAATTGAACCATGTTATGAGTTCAAGAACACAAGCAAGTTGTGAATTTTATTTTGACTTTGGATTCTTGAATGTATGTTGTGTTTAGTTCACAAACTCAACGAGTCATATTTTTATATGGATAAATCATGATGTTCAAAGTTGAAATTCTGAATTTGATACTATGAAATAAGTATTCTGTTTTTGGGGATAAAATTGAACATGGAAAGTGAACTATTATGCAATTTGATAATGTTTTACATGGAATTTGTTGAATACATGGATTAAGTTTAGTAGTTCTTTGAATATATGAATATTACTTATTAAGAATTGGAATTTGAGAATGAGAAGAAAGGAATGGAATCATGGATTCCATCGTTTGATGAAAGTTTGTTATTTGACCATGTTTATACATGTAATGAACAAATGGGTGAAATTGCTATATGTTGGTCAAACTTGACCATAAAATGGGATTTTTGAAAATATTATTGATGTTAAGATATATTGGGTTGTTCTTGCATAAAAGAGTGCATAAAACTTATTAATTACAATATGGTTAATGCTTTGAATTATGAAATACAACTAGAGGGGTTATTTTTTTAGAAAAGGGTAAAGCGCTCCAATATTATGTAAAAGTGTTGATAGCTTACATTTGACAACAAATGGATTGAGTTACACTTGTATGGTACATTCTTGGTAAACTTGCAAAAAGTGGACAAAACTTGGTAATTGAAAGTATGATTACTTGAAGTAGTAATATATATGAAGCATGATGTGTTTACAATTGATTATTATGTAAATGTGATTAAAAGGTTTATAATATATTATTGGAATTAGATATGGGACAAGATTTGGTAATTGGAATGGGATGATGAATTCTAACATTAATGGGATAATTTTAGTGTGTGCAAAAATAATGTTCAAGAGAACATAAAACTTAATTATAAAAATAAAAAACTGGATGTCGCAAAGTATAAAAATTTGCCAAAAACGTAAAAAAAATGATAAGGGCAGAAATTGTAATAAGTAAAATTTGGATGTGGCAAATGGTGAATAAAGGAAACTTTTGGCAAAAAAATGTAAAAGTGTAAACTTAGGGGCAAAAGAAAACATTTTTGGTACATGTTAGTGTGGTGCGTGTTAGCAAATTGGTGAATGTATGTTAGCATTGATCCCTTCTAAAGTTGCCGGAATTGTATATATATAATATATACAATATCCAACCGTTCAAAAAAATAAAATACATATATGATTAGTATTACACTATTTTATATACCATTTTTACTTTTCGAAAACATGTTCTATGATCGAATATTCATTATTTGTTTACATGTTCGTATAAGATGTAAACAAAATGCACTACAATACTTTTTTTTTTCTTTCAAAAATAGTCGTTTCGTAAGAAGTAGACTTCCATGAACTACATATTATTGACATATGGAACCAATCTAAGGAAAGTCTCTACTTTTAGTTTACACAATATAATATTTTTCTGGTGCCAAATAAAGTATAACATTTGTTATCTGTATTGCCTTATAAAATTTAATCTTGCCTTTGTAGTAATATTTAATCTAAATTTGCGGATTTATACCTAAACAGCTTTTTAAGACAATTGTAATGTTGAAATTGTTACATTTTACATAAAAAAGATTTTAAAAATAAACGTGAGCCAACATAAAAAAATATCTAATATTCGATTTTTCCTACATATATAATTTTTAATGCCAACATTTGAGTGCGACTTTTCATGGCTTATGCTAAGATGGAAGCAGCAAATCCGAGAAATGCTCTCTACTCCCTTCTGGTTTTAACCATATAATGATGCTTGTTCGTCATAAAGTTACAGTTTTTAGGAGTTTTATCTCAAAAAATAATATAGCATTTAAGTGTTAAGGTAATTTGTCCTTACTTGACTATATTTTTGTTTGATTAGCAATACGATTTCATATAGAAATTATTAATCTCTCGTTTTTTAATGTTTTGCGTTTTGCCGTGTAAATTGTTATTTGGTTTTCTTGTTAGAATTTGGAAATTTGTAACTACTGTATCATTTCTTTTGACAACTATGATATTATTGAAGTATTCACTTGAATACATACGACATTATTATTGTTATATAGAAAAATTTATAAGTAGCTTTGAAGTTACAAAATATAGCTCGACTAACGCTGGTCGATTCGTTGTAGAACACAACTCTTCTAAGTTTGCATTTATTTTCAACTTTACAACCGTATTGTTTATTAACCGAACAACAAATACCAATACATAACTCAAACAACTCCTTTATTAACGAAAACTAGATCTTATATGTTTTTACAAGAAACCTCGCTGCAAACACACTCAATAGCTATTCACTCAATTCTATATGTTAATCAATGTGATTAATGCTTCTAGATCTAAGTATTAACACAAAGAACTCAAACAGCTAAAAACATTGAACGGGTCTCAAACTAACAAAGAATGAGACAAAGATGAGAGAAAATATGGAAATAACCACCTAGATGCTAATGACACAAATGAGCTAGGTACAACATTGTATATCGTATCTCAATATACATGTTAGTTAATACACAGATTATACAAGAGAATACGAGTCATGACAGGATCCACGGATTTTTCATCCATAGTATACTTCTCAAGCTCCCACATATCCCACATACAAGTATCAACAACATTGACTCTATAACTCTTATTCCTTCAACTCTTAACCCATCCAGTGACTTAACTCATCAAGACAATCCTAAAGCAAAACTTTTGAGGTTATAAAAAGCACTAAACACATTAAGACCATCCAAGTTTAGGTTGGAACATTGAATAATAATTTCCAACACTCTCCCTCAACCTAAACTTGGAATGCATTAATCAACCCAAGGCTTTTAGATTAAACAAACATATTGATTTGAACATAAAGGTTTAGTAAAAATATCAGTTGTTTGTTCACTTTGTTGTACCGAATCAACATTTACCACTTTCACAACTCCTTCTGAAACTTGGTCACTTACAATATAAATATCAATTTCTATATGTGTTGTTTTTTCAAAAAACCAGGGTTAGAAGAAATTAAAATTACAGAAATATAGTCACAAAAGATGTCAACTACGACAATTTATGTTTCATTTTAAATCTAACACCTATAAACTTTCACAAGTCAGAGCACTGAAACTCGATATTCTGCCTCAATAGAGGATCCAAACACTGTTTACTATTTCTTGATTTTCCAAGAAATCATGGAATTTCCAAAAAAAAAAAAAAACAATAACCCGTAATAGATATTTTAGAAGTGATGCAGATACCCCAATAAGGATCTATCCAAGATGAAAAAAGCAAAGTATCACTTTTAGAGATTAAGATTCCTTTTCCTCAACAAGCTTTAAGATAGCATAAAACACATATAACATTTCTAAGACGAGACTTACGTCCCATGCATAAATTGACTTAATGTTTGGATCGCAAACAAAATATCATGACAAGTATTAGTAAGATATATGAGTTTACCAATCAAATTTATGATATTTTGTAATATTATCCAGAACTAAATCAAGTTCACCTTCACCTACATTACTAACATAACAACAAAATTCAAATATAAGAGAGTATTGATAGGTTTTGAAGACAAAAGACCAAACTCAAATAAAAGTTCCAAAAAATAGTTTCTTTAAGACAAATATAACCCTACAGAAATATCAACAATCTCAATGAATAAAATATATTTATAAAGTCCTAAATCCTTAATTAAGATTTTGAATTTAAAAAAGACTTCACAATTTCAATTTTAACATCACAACACCATGTTAAAATTATATCATCAACAAAAACAAGTAAAACCAAAAACACACTATCACATTATTTAGTCAAAAGGAAAAAATCACTTTTACTTTGAATAGACCCATATTTTAACAAGGAAGCGGTTAATTTCTCCTTGAGGAAAATATCTCATTTAATAGAACCATTACATATATATATATATATATATATATATATATATATATATATATATATATATATATATATATATATATATATATATATATATATATATATATATATATATATATATATATATATATATATACTAATATCAAGTTGATATAATTTCCAATTCATATTTACAGCCATACTTAATACACACATAACAGTAACAGTCTTAGCAACGCGTGAGAATGTCTCATCAAAATCAATACCTTTTCTTTGAGTGTATCCTTTAGCAACCAGCCGTGCTTATAATTTTTCAAGGTCACCATTAGACTTGCATTTTATCTTATAAACCCATTTACAACATATATGTAACACCCCAACTTTTACACAAATTTTTTTTTTCAAACTTATATTACAAATATTTAAATCATACAAACCATTTAAGTTTTTTTTTTTTTTTTACAAACGGGGTATCACAACTTTGCATCATAACCACAGTTCAAACCTGTTATTTTACATTTTGTACAACAGAAGCTACGGTCCCACACCCGACTCTTCTAACGCCCTTCCTGCTTACCTGAGTACATAGCATTTTAAAACAATACGTGAGACATAATGTCTCGTGAGCATTATGGGTTTAGACCCAAAACAGTTTTCCAATAATAATTTTACTCTTTAGATTTTTTTTCCAATATTTTATTTCGTATGAGCGCACCCATAGGTATTCCTTGTTCTGTGATGGTACATTCCTACGAGCGCACCCGTAGGTTTTATACGAGACGCACCCGTATAACTACTTCCCCAATAGCATGAAACGGATTCATCTATCAAGGTAAAACAACTACTTCGCGACGGGAGGTACCATCCCAGTAGTGTCTTATTGCCACCCCTACCGCAGCAGGAAGTGGTCTTTATCCGGATACTAAGCAACTTATCATCATGGGCCAATCACATTATTAGTTCACTGTATTTCTGATTTTCTTTCTTTACACATTATAATCATATTTTTCATAAAATACTTTTAAAGTCATAAAACCACTTTGACTCCAAAACATTTTAAATAAAATTCATTTTGCTATGTACCCGAAAATCCACATAACACTCACCTCGGTCACCTAGGAGTTAGTTATCTTCTTGGACTCCTTTCTTTTTATCTTGAACAATCTTGTTTGAACCACCACCTATTATATACGAATTATACATTTATACTCAGTTCATATATTTACAATAACTAATTTTACAGTACATAAGTCATATTATGCAACTACAATTCATTAACTAGGCTACAACCTCTATTACTAACTTCCTTCGATTTATAACTTCCCCGGAATACACGTATTTTGCTACAGTATCCTCGGGAGGTCATATTTCTGTTCCGACAATTTTCTACATGTTTTCACACCATTTTAGACTTATGGTATGAATTATAGACCAAACGGACAAGTTTAGAAGCGAGTTGAAAACTCAAAATTGGACAGAAAGCTGCCCAGTAAGAGCACGACTCGTGCTCTTTTTGTTCTATGGGTTGCACGACTCGTGCATATAGTAGGTGACCATTTCTGACTTCTACAGGATGGCACGACTCGTGCCAATCTATGTACAAAAAGGCACGACTCGTGTCTGTGCTGCAGATACGGGTTTTTGCCCGATTTTTGTGCTGCAGCCCCCTGTTTTGGTCCATTAAGTCCTTAATACTTAACCTAACCAATTTATATCATTCTATGACTAAAACCTTCAGTTTAGATCAGGTTTTAACCCATAGAAACAACTTAATCACATAAATCCTTAGTTTAGGGTTCTTGAGGAAATTATCGATTCCTCTTACTTTTAACCGATTCCACAAGTGGAATTGAGTTTCTAATGGTACTTAGAACATGTTTTCATGGTTAGAAACTCAACACACACCCCATACCACTTCTGTAACCCGTTTTTGCCCAACCCCAAAACCCCAAAATGCTTAAATTAAGTTATACGGGTGAAATTCTTACTCCAAATAGCTTGGAAATCAAAACCTTGAAGCTAGTTGCTGATTTCTGCTCAAACTCCCCAACACCTTCGTGAAACTGCTCAATCCTCGCTCTCTCCCGATGTTTCTATAAGTTTCTGAGAAGTGGGAGATTTTCCCCACTATTTTTACTTCCTAGTTTTTCACTTCTAACCCTCTAGTTCTTTTTCTACCAATTTGGCACCATAACTTACTTTTTATTACATCATACTTTTAATTTTTACATTAATATCCCTAGTTACAAAATATTTTGCATTAAGGTTCAAAATATGGCAAAAGACCAATTTGCCCTTATTCCAGAATTTTACTATTTCACCCGATTATTTTACATTTTATTACACATTTTCGTGGGTTCTTACAATATATGTTTTTACCATAGGTTAAACCAATGACTTCCTAAGATCCACTTCAGTTTAGAACTTTTGTTTCTTCGTAATAGCTCCAAACCAATTTGAATCCTTGTAAACCTTATAATATGATGTTGGTTTGATGGATTTGCTTAAAAAATATAAACATAAAGGCTATTAACTCAAGTTAGAGTAACCAACAAATTTCTCAATACCATATTTGTGTTTTCCTTCTATAGTATAGTCACTAAGTCGGAATCTATTTCTCTAGGAATGGATAAATCCTCAGATATATTATAGACCGTATTGTCTGAGTCAGACAACCCATGAGGAACGACTGTGTAGGCCATTTCGCATTCTTGTTACTAAGATTGATCAAACAGACTATTATTATAATTTGTTCGATCATCATCAGAATTCACGAGGCTAACAGACTTACAAGAAACATTTGGCAAATTGCATCAAAGAAAATAGCATAAGTAGCAACATCAAAATCAGTAGCAGTTGAGCTTCCAGTATAATCTATTTTAAAGGGAAATATGGATTCATAAAACTTGACATCTTTAGAGAAAAAACAGAATGGGTATCGAGACTTCAAATCTTATAACCGTTTTACATAAGAATAGCAAATTAAAACACATTTATTAGATATAGATGAAAATTTATCTATGTTACTAAGTTCTATGGCAAACAAAGATAGCCAAAAACACGCAAAAACTAATATTAGATTTTTTGTATCAAACACCATCTCAAAAGGAGATTTTCCATTTATAATAGAACTAGGAGTCATGTTTATAAATAATAATAATAATAATAATAATAATAATAATAATAATAATAATAATAATAATAATAATAAATAACATGTCCCTGCACATATTCAATAGTAAGTAAGACTATCACAATAAAGACCTAGCAACTTACATCAAGTGTCTATGGTCCTACTCCATAACACCATTTTTGTGGTGTATGAACACAGGATGTTTGATGTAAAATACCTTATTTTCAAAAACCTTTGAATTTATAAATTTGTGCCATTATCAGATCAAAAAACATTACCAGGTTTTAAAAATTGAAGTGCTGACATATTAAAAAAGACTACTAAGTTTTAAAAAATGACATCTTTACTTTTAAGAACATAAATCCAAACAGTCGTGTAAAATCATCTACAATGGTGAGAAAGAATCTGAATCCTTTCTTAGTTGGGACTTAGGACCCTATATTTACCCAATACATCCAAAATAAACTAAGTCAGCAAGACTAGAGAAACTATGGTCACTTTAAGGAAAGCGCTTACAAGCCTAATTGGAGTTATGGAAAACATCACAAAGGGGTAATGCTTTATTGTCAAGGCCCAAGGAACCCCCTTGAACATGTAACACTTGGCCAAATGGATTACCAAGTCTATGATACCAACCAAACTTCGTAAAACTTTAAGGAAAGCAAATACATATTAAACACTATGTAAGGGTTCTTGCATTAGTATGTTACTTCAATCTGACTATATAAATCATTTAAACCCATCAAAAATTGTATAAGTTTCAGAGTATTAGAAAAACTTTGATGATCCTTAGAAGTGGGACAAGTATAATCACTAACTCTATAGAGCGAACTAAACTCTTTCCACAACCGATTAAGGTTGTTGAAATAGTCTGAAACACTATCAGACCCTTGAGTATGTTAATTCTTTTTCTGGTACACATTTAAAATAACATACCCATGTATTCTTTTGTAAGTGTCTTTTAGCTCCAACCACGAATCAAAATATGATTTAGAAAGAACATAAGCAGGTGCAACACTATGAGACATAGAAGTAAGAAACCAAAAAACAACTACATCATTAGCCATATCCCATTGTAGAGCTCTGGTGTCATCCCCAATGGTACGAGAACACTCGCCACTAACAAATCCTAATTTTTTCTAATCTTAGGGCCTGCTTAGTAGTAGTAGCCCAACTTTGGTAATTAGATATATCAACCAACTTGAAACTAATAATAGTAATACTAGTAACATCATTCGCATGCGGCTAACATGATCATCAAGATCAAAATTAAATGTACTATCAGGTCCAGTTTCAAAAGTAGACCCATTAGAACCAGACATTTCTACAACACTAAGAAATTACTAACCGGTGTTCATAACAGTTACAATTATCAACATACAAAACCAGTTTCTTCAAAAAAAATACTTAATAGGGTTCTTATCCAATTTCGGGTCAGAGTGAATAAAGGTAAATGAGCATACCAATTAAGTTTGGTAATTCATAGTCTACAACAACAAAGTAGTAACATAGAAAGCTGCCTTTGCTATAGGCCAAGAACTAATCCACTAATCCACAAACACGCCATTTGGAGGTACAACAATGAGGGAAAAAGACTTATAGTAGGCAAAAGGCAACTAGGCACACACCTACAAGTTGTTCTTGCCAGTGAGGGAATCAATCAAGTATCGGAAGTAACCAGACGAATTGAAACCCAAAAATGAGAGTGAAGAACAAAAATAACGACTCAGACTTAATTCAATATGTATAGATGTTCGACAGTGGGAACTCAATAACAATATCTACAACAAATGTTGAGTTTGTGGTTGCTACACCATGTGCTTGTCAAGCAATACGGATGCAAAGGGTATCGAAAATGCTCGACTATGAAGGTGATAAGTGCACGTATTTTCTGCAACAATAGCTCAGCAATTAAGTTGTCCAAATTCCAGTGATACATGAGAGAAGCAAGCATATTGGGGTACATTTTCATTTCCTGAGAGATTTGGCGAAAGGAACGGTGTAATTACATTCTTGTTCACATGAGCAAATTTTGATGTTCTAACTAAACCACTAAAGCTGGAGTAGTTTCAAAAGCTTTAAGATCTCTTAGGCGTATGCGAGTAATCCAAAATAAACTAAGTTATACAACTTAGTTTAATGGCGGGTATGATAGTTTTGGAAGTTAAGAGCTGTATCAATAAAGTTACTATAGCCTTCAAATTGTTCACTATTTTACTTTTTCCATATTAGTAGTGTGCATATGGGTACTAGCTACTTCTCTCTTTTGTGTTTGCTTTAGCCGTGGTTTTTATCATAAACTTGTGTGATTCAAGTCTAGTTCTCTTGCGTTTACTTATTTCTCGTTTTTATCTTGAGACCTCTTAACAGTTAACAATATTTGCATTTGTTGTATTTCAGTTTTTTAAATAGAAAATGATCCATTTAGTATATGTACAAAGTATAAAAAAACAAAATCATACAGATTTTAAGGAAAATTATAATACATTATTAATAAAGCACATAAATAAATCATGTCAACATGGGTGGATATCTGGTGACGAGGACCATTCCCGTGAATCAATTAAATGGAAAACTAACTACTACTACGGCTACTGTTGTAGCCTTCATTAATTATCCCCCTAATTTACCAAAATAATTTATTTCATTTTAATAAACTATGTATATAAATACAAACATAAAATAATTTAAAAATCATATGCCCTCTTGTTTTAACTTTTAATAAAATGTTTCTTATAGAAATATAAGTTTTGTAGAAGTGAAAAAATCATAGCATGGGTCCCGCTGTAATGCCAAAGAAAACGCCGGCATGGGCCTGCATTTGCAAAACATTACTCGTTTCCTTAATATGTGTTTTTGACTTCAAATCTATTTTACTAGTGGCA
The DNA here is from genome assembly GCA_023525715.1 of Cichorium intybus. NCBI lineage: Eukaryota > Viridiplantae > Streptophyta > Magnoliopsida > Asterales > Asteraceae > Cichorium > Cichorium intybus. Next base: position 38,234,330 of record CM042014.1, on the reverse strand, counting down.
TTTCTTTTTTGTTTTCTTTTTTTTTTAATCGGCAAATCTATTATATTCTTAGTCTAATTCACTTATAAACCACCTATTCCATTCTTAGTCTAATTCACTTATAAACCACCTATTCCTTCTAACGAGGATTGAACCTTTAACCTCAAGGTTAGAAGGTGACACATTACCGCTTGGCCAAGAGGCCATTGGCAACTAGTGGCATTTCAATAATGCGACCCATGTATGTATAATTATAAATACATGGTTATGTATGTAATTTTGTATATAAAATATATAAAAAGTTTTAGTCAATAAACATAACGCTAATCCAAATATATCCTATCCTTATAAATCGTACATCGTGGGTTAGAGAGCGTGTTTTTCTTTTCATTCTAATGAATCTTTTGTTGTAAAATAGTGCAGGTGACCTTTCATATAGAAATGAAAATATAATAAAGTTGTTTGTGTTTATGACACTTGTTCACTATTAGGATGCGAATAATCTAACCTGATAATTTGAATTGAATTGTATAATTTAAAATTTAATATATTCAGAATTTTATATTGTTTATTGTTGAAATTGAGTTTTTATTTGGGATTTAATATTGATTATTTTTTTGTTACATAAATCAAAACCGAATAGTTCAAAATAGTTTGAACAGTAGTTTCTCATTTGTTTATGAGTATATTTGCTATTTTTAATATAACTAACTTTTTGATTTTTTTTACTTATTAGAGTTTTTTGATTTAATATTGATTATTTTTTGTTACATAAATCGGTGAGCGTCGTAACCGGATAACCATCTTTAAAACCGGAATCAATGTGGAACTGTTGGTTTTGGAACTGGAACTGATGTGACTGGTTCCCATTTCGACTAACAAAGTCTGGAACCGTTAAGGATCGAACCCGATTCTAGTTCTTAGTTTCTTGAAGCTTATTAGGGTTTAATCACCTCTATGATCGGTGAGTAGTATATTGATCCATATAAATACAAGAGATTACAACAACCTATCTATAATACAGGAAATTTTCTAGTCTATGAATAAGTAAAATAAATACAATATTCGAATATATGTAAACTATATATCGAATATATGTAAACATATATATCGACTCTATTACCCCCCCCCCCCCACAAGCGAAGGAGGGGGAGGACCAACTCGAAGCTTGGATCGAAAGTCTTCAAACAACGGACGAGGTAAACTCTTGGTAAAAATGTCAGCGAGCTGGAGACGAGTAGAGACATATTTCGTGAACAATTTCCCGGATAACACCAGTTCGCGGACAAAATGATAATCAATGTCAATGTGTTTAGCTCGTTTATGAGAGATAGGATTTTGGCTTAAAAAGAGAGCACTATGGTTGTCACATATCAAAGTAGGTCGACCAGAAGGTAATACATGGAGCTCTCGAAGAAGATGTGTGATCCAAATAATTTCAGAAGTAGTATTTGTCAGGGCTCGATATTCCGACTCACAACTAGAACGAGAAACAGTTGGTTGTTTCTTGGCACTCCAAGAGACTAAGTTCCCACCAAGAAAAATAAAATAACCATAGGTGGACCTGCGTGTTTTCTACATCGCGCCCAATCCGCATCTGAGTAGCCCAAAATTGTCAGAGAATGAGCATGAGAAAACGATAAGCCATAAGAGATAGTACCTTTCACATAACGAAGAATGTGTTTGACTGCCTGAAAGTGATCTTGCATCGGGTTGTGTAAAAACTGACTCACCTGATTTACTGCATAAGACATATCAGGTCGTGTGATGGTAATATATTGAAGAGCACCAACTAAGGAACGATAATGAGTGGGATCCGAGAAGGGAACACCTTGGCTGGTGAAGTATGTCAATGTTGAGAGAGGTGTAGCAACCGGTTTAACATCCAATAATTTTTCACGGGCAAGGATGTCATGAGCATATTTGGATTGGCTAAGGAAAAGACCGGAATCACCATGAGAAACCTCAAGACCAAGAAAGTAATTGAGTTTCCCAAAATCAGTAATCAAAAACTCTTGATTTAAACGAGTAATGAACTGTCGAAGTATCGTGGGATTATTACCAGTGTGAGTCAATGAATCCCGGGGGTTGCTCCATGTAAACAATGTCAGAAAGATTTCCATTTAGGATCGCATTTTTCACGTCCAGCTGATGGAGAGACCATTTATTTAGAACCGTAAGAGAGAGAATGATCCGAATTGTTGAGGCTTTTACAACAGGATTGAATGTTGCAGAATAATCAAGACTCGGAACCTGAGTGAATCCTTGGGCAACAAGACGAGCCTTAAACTTATCTATGGTGCCATCAGAGTGAAATTTAGTGCGAAAGACCCATTTAGAACCAACAACATTTGAACGAGTAGGACGAGGGACAAATTCCCAAGTTTGATTTTTATGCAAAGCACTCATCTCATTGCACATAACATCGAACCACTTAGGATCCTTGGCAACAGACTTGAATCCTTTGGGTTCCTTTGAAGCGAATAAGGCCTGATGAAGTGGTGAAGGAGCAACAAAGGAAAGATCCACAATATGGCGAGGTTTAAAAATACCATGTTTAGAGCGCGTCATCATGTGGTGACCCGTAGTAGGCGCTGAAGAAGCCGCAGGAGCAGCTGAGGCAGACGGAGAGGGTGGTGGAGGCGACTGTTCGGGCAGCGGAGGTGTGGGGTGGGGCTGCTCGGGAGAAATGGCAGCAGGATCGCATAAAGTGCATGGATCAGAATTAGCGGGCTGATGTGAAGGTGTGGTTAAGGATAAAGGAACGACTTCATCATCACAATATGTTGTAAGTAGGAGCTCAACCGATGGTTTCGAGGAAGAAGAGCCAGCAAATGGGAAAACGGTCTCATCAAATTGAGCATGACATGTGATATAGATGGGCTTTGTAGATAAGTCAAGGCAGCGATAACCCTTGTATTGTGTACTATAGCCAATAAAAACGCATGGAGCACTTCGTGGGGAAAGTTTGTGAGATGAGTAGTCAAGAAGATATGGAAAAACGCAGCTTCCAAATACCCGAAAATTAGCATAATTTGGCTTCGAATGAAACAACAAATCATATGGAGACTTGAAATCAAGAAGCTTTGTTGGTAAGCAGTTGATGATATGAGTGGCTGTACTAAAGGCATGAACCCAAAGATAAGCCGGGGCATATGCTTTGAACATCATTGCTAACCCAGTTTCAGTAATATGGCGATGTTTACGCTCGCCTCGCCCCGTTTTGCTGAGGCGTGTAAGGACAAAACAACTGATGAAGAGTGCCATTTTGTAATAGAAATTGTCGGAGTCGAGCATTAGTAAATTCAGTGCCACCATCAGACTGAAAAACCTTGATTTTTCTTGAGAACTGGGTTTGAACAAAAGCCACATAATTTTCAGAAACATGATAAAATCGGATTTTGCTTTCAATGGATAGAACCATGTGAACCTGGAATAATCATCAACAAAAATAGCATAGTAGTAAAAACCATCCATAGACACAACCGGTGAAGGTCCCCACAAATCACAATGCACAAGATCTAAAACATGTAAAGCACGTTTATAATTAAGATCAAAAGGTAATCGTTTGCTTTTCGATAATTGATAAGAAGAACATAAAGTTTGGGTTGGAAAAATAGAAGTAACAGATAATCAACCCGACTTATTTAAACAAGAAATAATGTCATGAGCAACATGCCCCAATCTATTGTGTCATAACTCAAAAGATGCTTTGAGACGTCTTGATGAAAGCCTAGCTAAATAAGCATGGTGACCCGTCTCAAGCACATACAATCCGTTTTTACGCCGCCCTTTTACTAGAGTCTCCCCAGAGTGGCGATTCTGAATGAAAAACATAGAATGAGAAAATAAAACATCAACCAAGTTATATTGTGTAAGTTTCCCAACTGAGAGCATATTTTTTGTAAGTGTAGGAACCACAAGAACATCATTAAGAGCAATGTTGGGAGACAAATGAGATCTACCAATATGAGAAATTGAAGCAGAATTACCATTACCAAATAAAACAGTATCATTACCAGAATTAGTGGTAGCGGAATCCAAGTGAGAGGGAGACTCGGTCATGTGAGATGAGGCACCAGTGTCAACAAACCAATCAGGTGTAGAATCGGATGTACAACATTGATTCTGAAAGGCTTGTGCAAGGTTGGCATCAATGGTGGAAGGACGACGGGAAAAAGTTTGCAAATCCGGACACTGGTTGGCATAGTGACCCTCCGTTCTACACAGTTGACAATGAGGAGGGCGTCGAGGACCACGACCTCGACCACGAGAAGCACCTCCACGTGATGGAGATCGACCACCACGACCTCGATTGGAGTCACGACCACGATAAGCATGCTGATTAGCAGCGACAAAGGCAACAGGAGCAGCAGCAGAACCATGGATGGATTGAAGAAAAATTTCTTGACTTTCGGCTTGAGAGGCAAGAGCACGAAAGGTAGGTCGGGGCGAATCAGCTTTTGAGTAGTGGAAAAGGTTTCAAAAGAAGGACCGAGACCACAGAGAAACCAGTGAAACTTGTCATCTTCATCAAGGGGATGACTAATAGCACTGAGTTGGTCACAAATTGACTTGAATTTTCTGGCAAACTCGGGAATAGTTGATGAATCTTTCTTGAGAACTCAAAGAGAATCACGAAGAGTGTGAACTCTTTCAATGGAATCATGGCTATAGGCGGCTTCCAAAGCAGTCCAAATGGCATGGGAGGTGGTGTGGCCAAGGGTTTTAGCCATGGCTTCTTCTGGCAGGGATGATTGGATCAGAACGAGAGCCTGTTGATCTACAGCAACCCATTTCGTGTAGGCTGTATTGGGAGCAGTGGTGTTGCCAGATACAACAGTAGGCAAAGGCTTGACAATAGAACCATCAACATAACCAGAGAGTTGTTGGCAAGATAATAGAGGAAGCAATTGATTCTTCCACAATAAGTAGTTGGTAGAAGAGAGTTTAATAGTAAGCATATGACGAATGGTTGCAAAGGGAATAGAAGAATCGGAATCAGTAGCAGCCATGGTGAAATCGACAGAAGAAGAGAAGAAAACAGAGAAAACGGTCAGGAGGTTTGGTTAGGCTGATACCTTATTAGGGTTTAATCACCTCAATGATCGGTGAGTAGTATATTGATCCATATAAATACAAGAGATTACAACAACCTATCTATAATACAGAAAATTATCTAGTCTATGAATAAGTAAAATAAATACAATATTCGAATATATGTAAACATATATATCGAATATACGTAAACATATATATCGACTCTATTAAAGTTGCTACCTGCCAAGTACCGCCAAGATAGTTTTCATTATATACATATATTTGTATTTAACAATTCCTGATCATATACCTTATAAATAAAAGAATTATTTAGTAGTTTGATTTTTGAACTTTTAATGTTATTATGTAACTTTTACTTTGATATAAACTATCTAGGGTGAAAGATGATGTTTGTAGACATATCGCTTGTTTGGTAATACTAGTTGAAGCTAGTAACTAGTAGCTCAAGTTCTTATTTGTGCAGAAGTATTCGACAAAAGTAGTTGTTAGCTTTTAAATATGTAGAATAATATAAAATTCGAAAGTTAAAAGCTCTCAAAAGCTACCTGAAGTAGCTTTTGGATTACGAGCTTCTTGTTTAACATAAAAACTAAAAGCTTCTGTAGCCAAACGAAGTTTTTCATTATTTTGAATTTTTTTTCTTGATATCTAAAAATTAAAAGCTAACAGACGTTGTATGTCGAACACACCCAATATTTTTCGTAATGCGCAGGTTAATTTTCTATGTACATGGATGGTTTGTAATTAAATATAAGTCATCGAAATATTTTTTGACTAAGGACTTCAATATTGGAATTCGTAAATCAAATTTATGAATTTAAAATTTATAAAATCAATGGAGTTCATTTAAAAGTTTTAAGAACCCTGTACACATATTTATTTGTAGGGCTGTCAAATATATATCACGGAAAACCAACAAATATGTTACCAACCGAACTAATAAAATTGGTAGTTAATATATTTGATAGCCAACATTTTTGCACTACCAGAAAAAAGACATTTAATTACACGCATTGCATGTCATTAAAGGGTACAAATGACACACAAATGTATGTCATTGAATCTCTAGTCATAAATGAAAGATACATATCAATGATGTACGCCATGAATGAGATTGTAGTCAATGAGTTTCTTGGGCATAGTTGGGACTGAGTAAGTCATTTAAATAACATAATCATGATTTTATATATCCATTAAAAGTGTCCTAAAGGGCTGCTTTCTTACTTAATCATTAAGTACTTTGTCCATATAGAACTTAATGGAGTTTTGGTTTTTAGTACGTACCGGAAAATAATCGATCCAGATGAGGAATTTTTGGAAGATTTAAAGCAAAGGGAATATATTGAGCAGGAATATATGTATGTAGAAGCGAAGGTTTGATTATTTGGAAACAAATTATATATTTGCATCAGACAAAATTTACATAATTTTCAACAACTATTGCTAGTTATAAACATTTTCCATGCACTCGAGAATCTGGGATTTTTAGTTATGTTAAGTGAGCAACCCTTTGAATCAAGCATTCATTTTGAGATCTTTTTTCAAGGAAGAAAGGGAGATTGAACACGTACCTTAGTGCAACCGATGAGAACAATCGGACCTAGGGCTTCAAATCGCTAGCTGTGAGGCTTCAAATCACTAGTTATGTGAGGCTTCAAATGCGATGGGTACCCCTAACGTCAAGCGGGAAGAAAAGGTGATGGGCTTCAACACTTCATTGAACTGTACCTTGCTGCAACCGATAAGAACAATCAAACTAGGGCTTTAAATCATTAAGTATGTGAGGCTTCAAATGCGATGGGTACCCCTAACGTCAAGCGAGAAGAGAAGGCGATGGGCTTCAATATCGCGATTTTGTGATTGATTGTTACTATGAAACCCTAGAAGAACGCGAAGATAAGGGTCATGAAGCGGGAAGTGAAATGTAGCATGTGGAAATAAAAGACAACTGAAATTTTTTTAAGATGACGTACATAATTTTTGAAGTGTACTTCGTGTTTCTTTATTTATTTAATTATGACACTAAAGCATGACACACCATTTTGTATGTCGTAAATACTTTAAAACATGCACATGTTTACGATACACGAGTATGTGTGTCGTAATTCCTTCAGATTTTAAATTATATGACATTTTTTTATTACACACAATTTTGTATGTCATAAAATTATCGGGTGTTATTAAATGTCTCTTTTCTAGTAGTGTTGGTTGGTAGTACCATACAGCATTCTCACTGCCGATGTCATTGCCCACCTGCACCGAGACTACATACCCATGCTCAGGGACGATACTTGGAGTCGATGAGGGTGCTCCAGCTCTTGAGACCGGGCGAGTACAGGGTACGACCGATGATTGAGCAGTGCAGACGCCCGGCTGGTCAGTAGGCGCAGGTACAGTCCCCACCCCAGGTAGAGCCAGAGGATGAGGAGGAGCTGTCGTTGATCCGACCCGCTCAAAAGAGGAGAGTAGAGGCACCAGTCCAACCACCACCATAGCCACGCCCAGCACCACAGTCTGTAGACGTACAGACTGCTTTGCGGGACATTGTCAAGAGGTTGGCATTGCTGGAGGAGGAGCAAATTTGGATGGCGGAGGGATTATGAGAGCTCCTTACTCAGTCTGGACGGCACCCACGACGCTTCCCCACTCGAGGCCAGGATGACGAGGCTGGTCCATCTAGGACGCAGCATGACAGTGATGATTGATTGTATTTTCTTTTTGTTAGCTTTTGAAAACATTGTACATAAACCTATTATTAGTCGTATATTTTGTTTTTATGTTTTGTTTGATGTGTTTGTGAGTGTTTTGTATGCAAGTACCAATGAGATCCACCGAGGAGTTGTATCACACACGTGTGGGGTCACCGTACCCCTACACTTGTCATTCATCGGCGTGTTCACTATTGCGTCACAACTCCGGACAGTCAAACCACGATGTGCAATGTTGATACCCTATTATATTGGTTCCGACAAGCAAGCAGTTCTACTGTTCCTAAGGGGTAACTCTTTCTCCCTTTTTTTGAAAAAAAAAATTATATACAACGGGGACGTTGTACGGTTTTAAGTGTGGGGTGTGGACGGTCGAAAGAATATTTTTTAAATTTTTGCTAAAACAAGTCATTTTCAAAAAAAATTTAAGAAGTTGTAACTTAGAAACGAATAGATTGTGAGTGTTATAGCATCTGGTATTTTTCAAGAAATACTATGTAGTGGTTATCATGCTATGGTTTGGTTAAAATAAGTCGAGTTTTAGGAGTTAAAATTTTTTAGATTTAGAACACTTTAGGATTGGGATTCAGGATGGAATTGTCAATCAGTGGCCTTTGTTTTTCGAGCAGGTAGGTCTGAAACGGGTGGCCCTGAAAGGGCACTTATACACCTTACTACCTAAGATCGTCTGTCTGGGATAGTATTTTCGAAAGCTCGTTACATGGACAACATCGAAAGTCATGGATATTTCCTTAACAGCCTTTAGAATCTGAATGAGTAGGTACACTTTTGTGGACTGAAAATTTGTAATCAATGGTTCTTCAGAAAGTCTTGATTCCCAAAGGGTATTCTGGTCACTTTTTCTTAAATCATTTTCATCCAACTTTTGCAATAAACTTTGAAACTGAAATCATTCAAAAATGTTTGGGTTTTAGTTAGAATTTGTTAAAAACTCACTTGCTTGGGGACAAGCAAGGCACAAGTGTAGGGTGTTTGACGACGCCTAATAATATCAAGTATTTTTGTCGTCGTTGAGCCCTATTATGAGTGATATATATCCCATAAACTTTTATATACTAACGTTTTTGTGTCTAGTGCTTGTGTGCGAAATATGTTGAATACATGGGTTAAACGCGTACAAAATGGTGAAGTTTGGAATGAAGTCCATTTTCAGGCGAAAAGACACGCGTGCTGCGGACTGACAGGCACGCGCGTCGCGGAAAGTCAATGAACAAGTGAGAAGTTTGACATTCAAAATGTGAATATCGGGGTTACAGATAAGGTCGCGCCGCGGATTCCACCCTTGCGCGACGCGGATGGTCAAATTTTGCAACTATAAATAGAGGCTTCCGGTTCATGTTTTAGGAGTGAAGACCCGACCTTGGAGTGGAATTCAGGCCCCTTCGACTCGTATTTTCAGATTTCAGAGATCAATAATTGGTATTTTCATAGTTATAGTTATTTTAGTGTTTTTCGGTTTTGTTTATCGCACGTTTCCAACGGTTCTGGATTGTAGAACGCATTGGATCGTGTCGGTTTTAGATTATTTCTGAAGTCAGTAACATTCGGCTTCTGATTTGGTTTAAGTTTAATGCAAGCGTTCAGTTTTAGTTATTTTCGTTGTTAATTTCGGTTTTTACAATTTATCGCGTGTTTAGTTAATCGTTTGGTGTGTTGGTGATTCTGATTTTCTGAGTATACCTCAGGGTCAGAACATCTTAGTTTGGTTTGGATTGAAATATGTTTTTATAGTTTGATAATTGTTAGTTTATGTTTTCGATAGTTTTATCGGATTTAGTGAAGTGTATGGAACGCCGCCAACTATAGAGTGACACTATAGTTTGGTTAATTTCTGACACAGATTCAACCACTGACTCCACGGATCGACCCTTACTTTCACTTAGCTAGTGTGCTCGTAAGGTATTAAATCTTGTATTTTTGACTGTATCAACGACTGCGACATGTCAATGTATGTTACACATGATAATATTAAGTGTAATTTTTCATTTATGCTTTACATTTAATACACTGTTTAAATTAACAACTAAGCATAACATTAAAATGATAATAGTTTATACCAACAATATATTTTAGGGAAAATTTCGTTCATATCCTTAAAAACCTTTCTAGTTACGTCTATATCCTTATGAAATTACAAATTACGTATATATCCTTAAAAATTCTAGAAACTCTCATATATATCCAAAACGATAATTTAATGGTTAATAATGTTTTCAAAAACTAAAAAAAACTACTTTTTGAATTAAATTAGACCTCAATTATTAAACTATCCCTATACAATATATCCTAATTGACTTCCCATCTTCCAAAATCAGTTCCACGTTCCGATAAAAAGGTTCACGGCACACCATCAACAAATAACAACAATTCGAATGGAAGCAAATTCGGAGCACCAAGTTGCATTCTGCTTTTGTTCTTTTCTTTGGAATGAAAATCTAAGAATTATTGTGATCATTTGGGTGTATCGTTGGTTTTGTTGTGTTTGATTACTCATATTGTTTAATTTGTTTCCATGTATGATTAATGCTTTGAATTGTGTGATTAATATTTTGAATTGTTTTCGCCTTAGTATGTTATTTGATGAATATCAAATCAGTTTGTTTACTTTAGTTATTGTAGCTTTGTTTTATAAAACAACTTGATATACTGTCGGGATTTATAGGAGGTATCGACTTCACTCAAAGAAGTTTTCTTATCAATAAATTTGCAATTGATCATTGCCGCAAAGAATCGGGTTCATTATCAGTTAATCTTGAAGGTTGGACTCGTGAAGAAACACACAATTTGTTCCTTGCCGTGAAACTTGTCATTGGAATGTGTCGTGAACCTTCTTATCGGAATGTAGAATTGATTTTGGAATATGGGGTATTCAATTAGGATATATGGTACAGGGATAGTTTAGTAATTTAGGTCTAATTTAATTTTAAAATAGTTTTTTTTTAATTTTTAAAAACATTATTAATAATTAAATTAACGTTTTGGATATATATGAGAGTTTCTAAGGTTTATAAGGATATATGCGTAATTTGTAGTTTCATAAGGATATAGCTGTAATTAGAAAGGTTTTTAAGATATAAATGAAAATTTTCCTATATTTAAACTAATAAATTATGTATATTATGCTGATAGTAAATAATTAGCATTAAAATTAATAAATTCAAATAATTTTAATGCATTAAAATATCAATTTAATATGAAAATTGTTTTCCAAAACTGGAATCAGTAGATTTACAACCACATTTCTATGAGTGAGATCTCGAGGGGTTCAAGAACCTGTTTTAAGTTCCTCTTTTCTTAGGCATTACACTCAAATGATTATAAACATAATCTGATTTCTTTAGTGTTTTAAACCCTTTTGAACAACTAGACATCAATTTGCAGAAATTGGAGGGGGTTGAAGTAAGGGGTCAATAATGGGTGAAAAGCAACAAAACTCATATATATATATATATATATATATATATATATATATATATATATATATATATATATATATATATATATATATATATATATATATATATATATATATATATATATATATATATATATATATATATATATATATATATATATATATATATATATATATAGAGAGAGAGAGAGAGAGAGAGAGAGATTGGTTGGGGTGGGTTTATATACTTTTTTAAATTCAAGTTAGTTTAAGAAAAATATAAACTAAATTAAAAAAGTATTTTAGTCAATTTATATGGATTAATGACCATTTATGCAATAAAATGAAACCACAAAGACCATCCATATAACGAAAAAAAGATAGGGACGAAACTTACAAATCTTAAAAATCATAGGGACCATTCATGAAATTTTGTCTCAATTTGTAAAATTCATTTTTATTAGTCTAAGGTAGAAATCTTATTTTCTTTATACTTGTTCATTATTAGAAAATTTTTCAAAAAATCACTGAAGTTTCAAATTGATTCGGTGTAATAGAATTGATCTCTTTATAATTAGATATATAGATATATAGATAAAAAAAAATGTTGTTTATGGCTTATGATTAGTCAAACTCAATCGTCATTCATAAGACACGACTTAGCGTTCTGTCAAAATCAAACGTATTAATTTCGAAGTTATACGTTTTCTGGAATATCTCGTCTCTATAAAACCGAATTATGAAAATCGACCAACTGAGTGGCTGGTTTGATATAATTTACTTTTTAAACAAATAAATTTTATATTTTAAAAACTAAAATCAATTTGGACTCATTTCGATCGGATCTGATAAACCAATTAATTCAAACTAAAACCCCCAAAATGGGTCGTTTTCTTGTTTAAACAAAATGCTTTTTGAAATATTATTGGGATAAAATGAGGTAAATTGTGATTGATTACGGTATTAATCTAGATCTCTTTAACCACAATATAAATAGTCATTGTAATTTATAAGTATGAGGTATCGTTTTCCATACTTAAATCAATATAGTAGTTTACAACAAAGATTGATGAAATCTAACATAATAGGAATGACGTATTTAAAGTGGGTTCCACCATGGGTATTTTTTGTGACAATTTCTTTGGACGAAAAGGCCCTCTGTTGCTTTTTGCAGAATGCAACGTTGTCCATTTGTAATATCTTACACTCTTTAGGAAGTCCTCATCAATCGCTCTCTCGTTCCTGTTGTTCTTTCGGCAGAATAAATATAATTTCGTTTTATAATCAAATTATTTATACCAATTTCGCTTTATTTAAATCAAATTAATCAACATAATTGATCAATTTGAATAAGAGGAGATTATTTTCATGAAGATAAGTATTATTATAAAACCTTTAATAATAGCTTTATGTTGCACAAATTACCTGAAATGGAACAAAAATGTGCTAGGTAATTGTAGTGTGTGTTTGGAAATTTGGCGGTCCAAATAGAATTATGACCCGGTCCGAATTGAAATGAATAATAAAAGAGATCTTCAGTTCATACCCATTGTGGTATGTATGTGTTTAGTTATTTTGGATTTACTTGTATATAGTGTTTAGTTATAAGTATTTGTAGCTAAGATTTCTAATGTATAACTTGAATCAATAAAAGAGATTTTTGAATTCTGTCCATAGACGTAAGTCATTTCTACTGAACCACATTAATTCTTTGTGTCGTGATATTGCTTTTTTTTTTTTCAATTGCTTGATCAACAATAATAAATAAAAATAGATATGATTTAAATTATAATCAGAGATTATTACGTTAAAAAGGAGGGTCAAAATCAAGAAAATAGTTCGATATATGACTAAGAATAGTCAAGACGTCATAAAGGAGACACCATAGTTGATTCAAAAGATTAAATTTATTGATGGATTATTATGTGCATGTCCGCAAACAAACCCACATAAAAAATACTTTGGAAATTCCCTTGTAATTTTATGCTTCTATTTTTTAATTTTTCACTCCAAAACAAAACCTTTTTATGGAGGCCAAATAAAATAAATGTGAAGTCCAGAACAAACTAATATTATTAGATGTCTTAAACTATGTTTGACGTGTTATAATTGACTTATTTTTCGAAATTTTTTAGGTGTAATGTTTAGCAAACCAAAAAATAAATTTTAAATTGGTCTTTTAAAAAGCTACTTAAACTAGCGTTTCTGTAACGCCTCAATTTCTAACCAAAATGTTTCTTTAAAAATATAAGTAAAAACACAAATAATCTTATTAGAATGTTAAAACGATGTTCATCAAAACATATTATCAGAGTATATCTGTCTCATAATTATAAAAATCTCTATTAATAAAATAACAGCAAAACATAAATATGCAATGCACCGCCATCACGCCGAGCTCACCCCTTTATCAACTGTAGTACCTGGAAATGTTTTAAATCAACGGGTAAGCACAAAGCTTAGCGAGTTCCCCAAATTACCATACATGCCCACATATTCAACAACCAAACATCGAGAACTACCCGAACCTACCTGTGATATAACACCTACGGGCGTCCATGATACAACACCTATGGGACACAGGACAGTTCTACCCATGATACAACACCTATGGGTTCCCGGTATTGGTCTTGCCCATGATACCACACCGATGGGACAAGGCGATAGTCCAACCTGTGATACAACACCGACGGGTGAACACGCATCAGTACAAAGCCCAACAACAGATAATAACCACAATTATAGAACAAATCATATAACTGTAAATAACACGCAAGTTGCCTAATATGCAACATCATATAGTAATGTGATGATACTCACTGAAACACAGCACAGTACTACCTCAACAGAGGATAGTACTACCCATCCGATCAACACCCTTATCTCTCACCGACCACGACGCAGCACTACCATGAACCGGGCGCAGTACTACGGTACCCGCACGAGATACCAATCCCTCAAATCGTAGAATACTAAATCGATCACTATACCAATAAGTCCTAATCGCTCCTAACTAACGGTTATCCTCGTTACTACAACCCCTTATATTTTCCGACTAACATGACCCGTGTCAAGTATTGATCTTGTCGCTACTTAATATGTTGCTTCCCTGCTGATCCTTCCGTATGATACACAATCTCACTAAATGTTTCCGCAATACCTCGTTTCGAACCCTTCCTAACTTCCTCCCAGCCTTTCTTGCCTTGGAAGGCTTCTCGCCTCGCGATCCTTTCCTTCATTCGAAACTATTGACTAATGCTCTTGAGAAGAGTTGTCGTATATGGCATATTCCTTTTCCGAAGGCTCCTAATCCACACGTATAACCCTTGTTGAATCCTAAAGCGGATTACCTATCTCTGGATAATTCCTCTGCGCCAATCTTTCTGAGTGTTAGTCATTGCAAGCAAAACCTTGTATCCCGAGTTACCATAGCTTTTGCTTTTTTGTGGTCGAACCAAGAGGTCGTGTTGTCTCCTCAGTCTGGCGTCTCACCTTCCCTGTTCTGCCCTATTTATACCAAAACTAGAATCTCTCGCTCCCGCTGTTATAAAGGTCTTGAATCGAAACGGAAAGACAATCGTCTAACGTTATCCATGCCTTAACCGGAATAGTCAGAAATCCTAAGGAAATGACCATGCTTACCTAGGGCGGCCAAGATCTTTGCCTCTTTGCAGTGTATACAAACTTCCAACCGCATCCTCAAGGTCATAGAATTTCCTTCACTCCAAGCCATTCCAAACACCCTAAGGTGAAAAGCTACTCGATGCACCAATAACCACTTACCAGCTCTAGTACGAGATGTCACTCCCATCTTGCTCCTCAAAGCTACCACAACTTTCCCTCTCCCCAAGGGCCTTCGTCCCTGCCTAGTGAGCTCCCTACCTCGTCAGGTTGCGGATATCCATCCCCACGCCGACTCCTTCATCGACACGAGACTTCCATCCCGAATGGCCACCGGGAACACTTCTTCCTTTTTCCGCTTCAGTCCCTTTACTTGTTGTAATCTATCCGAGAAGTCATCTTCTGTGGGTCTTCATCCCATACGTTACACATTGCACGCAGTCTCCGCCATACATTGTATGCAGTCTCCAATTACTCTATATCCTGCTAGGCCGTAGGAACTCCACAGTCCAACAGCCCCAGCAGCTGGATGGACACTTCCCGCTCCTCTGGTGACACAAGGCGACATGACGCCTTAATTACCAAGTCAGCACTAAGTCAATCCGGATCCTCGTCCATTACCCTACAGGAATACCCGATAATCCTCTGGAACTTGTCTGTAGATTCCCAAGCCACGAGTTTCTAACCAGCTGCCGATTCCTTCTCCCTCTATCATTATAACCCAAGCCAACCCAAGTCAGATGCTTGATAATTCGTAATGCAGGTACTTCCATGCTCCCGTACTTGAGCTATACCTGCATTAAGCTTCATTTATTCTCTTAGAGTAGCAATTCTCCCCCACTTAGAATCTACTCCAGTACCTGGTGCCGATCGCGATCGACTAACGCCTCGGACCTTTGCAACCCATCCATTCCTCATACCATACCGATTTAGTCCATTAGAAAGGAATAAGTTCTATCGAGATTCACATACATAGACCTTCGAAACATCGTCATGCAAAACCCAGACACATCGTCTAGCAAACCCGGATGCATCGCCTAGCCCATTGTTGTCATCACAGCACTCGTTGATACCTTAGCGGTGATTAATTTATGCACCCAACGTTCCATCTCGATCGGTTACACCCAAACCGACTCCTGATCCCTTATTCTTGATCGAGCATCACCATGATGAAGACGCGTACTGTCTTTTCGCCACTAATCCATAATGCGAATCATACCCGATTCTTTACTCTACCCGGTTCCTTAGAATTTTGGGTAACTCTTCCTGACTCAGGTATGAATCCTGTGCTCAAGTAAGTTTTGTGATTATTGAACATGGATAAAGGTTATGTTAATCCAAGAAAACCAAGACGAATGACTAATATCACGAATGGGCATCATTATGAGTTCGATTGTTTTGAAGCAGTTTTGGATATGCAAATGCTAGAGTTTCATGAGCGCTTCAATGAATCAACTTCATAATTACTTATTTGTATGGCAAGTTTGAATCAATGTGGTTCTTTTTGTGGCTTTGATCCATCAAATTTGGAGAAGTTGGTCTAGTTCTATCCTACTGATTTTAGTGACTCGGATAAGACAGATATTGTGCTTCAACTTCTTCATTATCTCTTCTGTTTGGCAAGATGAAAGATTTGCTAACTTGAATGGTATATTCGATTGTGATGGTGGAAACAAAGACAAATATTTCAATTCTTTTGCTTTATCGATTATTGAAGCTAACATTGGTTTTGTTGGTTGCAACTGCAAGTATAGAAAGATGTTTTTCTGCAATGAAGCTTGTGAAGACGGATTTGTGTAATCGAATTTCAGATGATTTTTTGAACGATTGTGTAATTCGCGGTGGAAAAAGAAGTACTTGTCAACGTTACGAACGAAGATGTATTAAACCGTTTCCAAAAAGTGAAACATCACAGAGAAGAATTGTAAAACTGATTTATATATTATTTTAATGACATTGCATTTTCCAATCATCTTTAATAATTTTAATTGATAGTTATATTGTGACACCGCTTTATTTATTGTTTGGATCCGTCAATGCTCAAACGCATGGTTCTTAGTCACTAAGGCTTACCATGACTTTGACAAATGACAAACATCATGATATCTAGCCATTAAGGCTTATATAGCACAACATTTTTATTCCCCTTTATGTCATACACATATATACCAAAAATGGCACATTGGTCTACCAATTACCGAAGGGGGTATGGTTACTCCCATTGGCGTCAAGCATCATGTGAATAGATTCTGATATATATTTTGCCAACAAAAATCAGACATATGGATCATTATTGATCAAATCACTTTTAAGATTGAAAAAGTTTCTAAAAACATGAAAATGAAATTAGATTTCAAACATAGATTTGAGTTTGATATCTTTAGATTATTTTCAGAATCAACGAGAATGGTAGTTTTCAAATTCTAATTTATGCTTGGAATCTAATTTCAACTTTTACGTTTTCCTCATTAGACACATTTTCAATCTTAGAAGTGTACTGATCTATAATAATTATCATTTACAATTTTTGTTTGCAATATGCATATCAAAATCTATTTACATAATGCTTGGAGATTGTAGCGGGTGGAGACCAGTCATCTAAGCTTGCTTGTCATCTTAGCTTGTTTTAAGAATCAAAATTCAAACATTAAAGCAACTTCCAAACTCCAAGCGGTCTAAGATACCAGCTAGCTTGATCGGTATTTTCACCTGCTACAATCTTTGTGTATATTGTAAATATATTTTGATATGCATTTGCCAATAAGAATCAGACACACGGTATCCTTTCTTTTATTTTGAAAAAAAAAATCAAAATTTGATTTTAATACTGAAAACTATCAAAACACCATAAAGAACAACATGAAAAAGCTGAGGAATTATGTGCCAAAACAGAAAATATTGACAAATGTGAGGGTTTTTAAAAAAAAAAAAGATTTAACCGGTTTTCCAAAACCAAAAAGTATTATGTATAACCGGAGAATTACCGGTAAAACAGGTTAAATTTGACCGACAAAAAAAATGGAAATATGTAAACATTTTTTAAAAATAGAATGAACTCAAAATTTAACAGGGGAAAATCAATATATAAGTTCTGTATGTAGTGAACTAATTCTAATTTTGCAACGAGGATGCGAAACCTAAACATATAGCAATTTTTAAAAAGTTATTCGTATTGGATAGGTGCTTTAGGTATATTTCCTGGCAATTGATTCGTTAAAAGCATTCACCTTAGAATTAGATGGTATTATTTCTGATTTTCTCTAATTTAAGTTTTAACACAAGTAATAACGATTTTCTTTATCTAAATCGTGATACGGTGGGCCATCCAGCGATCTAGCACTAACTTGGTCGTTGGTGTCAAACGTGATGATGACAAATTATATCAAAAAAATATTTATTTATGTAAAGCATAAATAAGTTAATAGTTTTTATTCATACTACTATTGATTAAAACAAAGAGATCCATGTCATGATTATATAATTAACATCAATAAATATATGATAATTGTTGATCTTATTAGTTTGCTGGCTTTTTTGATTTAGAATAAAAAACATGAAAACTAAATACAACAGCACATTAAAAATCATGAAAAATTCAATACAATAGCACATGAAAAAAATGAGCAAATAACCTTTAAATTTATCTTACGTATGGTTTTACTATAGAGATGTACCTAAAGATCCTCAATTACCCGATTTTATATACATTTCTGGTTTGCCGCAAGATACATTGTATTTTTTTATTAATTTTATTAAATAAAATATTTTTAATTTAAATCATCTTAACTGGCCATCTTTTTAGTTTTTTAATAGAATTAACTAATTTAACTTCATTTTTATGAAATATTTTATAGATGTTTTTATCTAATTTGTTATTTTAAGCATATGTAATATTTAGTATAAAATAGAAAATACCCGAAATAATATTAAATAAAAACAATATATTACAATACTGAAAAAGATAATTATGTCGGGTCTTTTTTTAAAAATATAATAATATTTTATTACATTTATAGTTATATAGATAAATAATTGTTAAAAACATAACATTCTTATTATGAATTTAATATTTAATATTGGAGATAAAGGTGTTAAAAATTGGTAGTAAAAAAATAATAAAGTCTTAAATATTGAATAAAACAAGAAAGTAAAATAGAGCATTATTAAATAAAAAAAGTTAATTTTACAAAATATAAAACTCAAAAAAGCAGAATCTAATATTTAAAACTCAAAAAAGCAGAATCTAACTGTCCTGTATATATGACAAAAACAATCCACTTCTTTAAGAAAAAAAAAGTTACCATTTGAGAGACTCTAAGGGTACACGGAGTAGTTGTTCGGGCTCGATGCGGGATCGGAAACCTTGGGTGCGGTACCGCCGGTACCTCCGGTACCGCCGGTACCTCCGGTACCGCTGCCCCGTGTCCATCGGGTTCGGCGGTTTCGGGTGTGGAGGGGTGAGGCTTGGGATGGTGAAGCCGATGATCCCACCTTTTATTTTAAAAAAAAAATTTTAATCTTCCAAATATTATCCTTCCTCAACTCTATAAATACCACATCTTCACTCCTTCAAAACTCACACCTTTACCCTTCTTTCTTCCTCTCAACATTAACTCTATTTTCCCCTTTCCAAAAAAAAAACCCTCATTTCAAATTTATTTGAAATTGAAATGAGTTCTTCCGATTCTTCCGATTCTTCCAGTTCTTCCGGTTCGTATGTTCACAGCAAACTACTGGATGAACCTATGCCGTTGGTATCGTCATCGTCTGATGACGATACCGATGTGAATACGATCGCGGTTATTGCTGAAGCTGCACATTTCATGTTCCAAAATACTGCAAGTTCTAGCGTTCCTCGTCATAGAACTTTTCTCCACAGAGATCGAGAAACTGCTGAGCAGCAGCTTATGGCAGATTACTTTGTCCCCAATTCAAAGTTTGGGGATGTTAATTTCAGAAATAGGTTCCGAATGAGTAGACGACTGTTTGTGCGGATTGCTCAAGACTTGGAAATGAATTATCCAATTTTCCAGACAACTTATAATGCCGGTGGAGTTAAAGGGTTCACTGGATTGCAGAAATGCACATCAGCTATCCGCCAATTGGGGGGCGGTAGCACCCCCGATTCACTTGATGAATACCTGAATATGTCAGAACGAACTTCCCGTGAAAGCCTCTACAACTATTGCTCTGGTGTTGTTCAGTTATATGGTGCAGAATACATGCGTAGACCAACAACCAGTGACATTCAACTGTTGTATGCTGCACGCGAAGCCAAACATGGCTTTCCTGGTATGTTGGGTAGCATTGACTGTACACATTGGGATTGGCGGAGTTGTCCAACGTATCTACGAGGCCAGTACATGAGAGGTGATCACAGGTATCCTACAATTATACTTGAAGCAGTAGCATCATATGATTTGTGGATATGGCATTCATATTTTGGTGTTGCCGGGGGCAACAACGATCTAAATGTGTTGTACCAATCACCGCTATTCAATGATACCATTTTTGGTACAGCACCATCATGTTCATTTGTTTTGGAGGGGGAAGAATACAAGCATGGGTATTATCTTGCTGATGGGATATACCCTAACTGGGCAACATTTGTGAAATCATTTTCACACCCTATTACCCCCAAAAAGAAGCGTTTCAAGGCGGCCCAAGAAGCGGCAAGAAATGACGTTGAACGAGCCTTTGGCGTTCTAAAAGCAAAATGGGCTATTATCAGACAGTCTGCACGGTCCGTCGATGTCGATCGATGTAAAGATATCATGTACGCTTGCCTAATTTTACACAACATGATCATCCAGGATGAAGGTAGGGCTATATGTCCAGTACATGTTCCAGATTCCCCAAACGAACAAGAAGTTAGCCCTGACTTGATTCTCGAAATACGCAATCAAGGAATTCACCAAAAACTTCTTGCGGATCTTGTAGACCACATCGAGCATACATACATAGCTACTTTGGATCACTAGGTGTTTTAACGTTTTTAGTATTTCATTTCCGTTATTTAGGTTTTATTATTCCGTATTTAGGATTTCATTTCCGTTATTTAGGTTTTAATTTTCTTCTTAATTTATGTAATGGTGTGGTTTTTTAATTTTATGTTATTTGTGATTTTTATTTTATTAATTGCATATTATCATTATTTATAATATTAAATTAAATATTAAAAATCATTTATTAAATTAATAAATGAATTTAAATATCAAATATATGATGTGGCATTGTGGGTTCAGTGGGTACTGGTTTCATGGGTGAAAGATTGGTGAAAGATGGGGAAAATGGAAGTGAGAGGAGAGAGAAAAGCTGACGTGGCGCGTGGGTTCAGTGGGATGGGAGGGATCTACTCCCCCCACCCTAATAACCAAAAGTACACAATCCAAAGCAATAGTGAAACTAAAGGTTTGAACTTTTTGATCCGATTAAGGCTCAATAAAAAAAACTGGATAATTCCAATCGAACCCAATTGTCTGTAAGTTTGATATATCTAAAAACAAAACCAATTAAACGATACGACACAATTTTGTGTAAGATGCAACCTTATGGAAATTATTGTAATCGAACTTTGTTGCTTTGCAAAATTCCAAAGAATCATAAATGGTAGCCATGGCAATTGCTTCAAGAGCAACGTGTTTCACAATAAAGATAAATATAGAATCAAGTCAACTAAAACAATTTTGTAACAAAACACTGTTTGGATTCACAATATCACATATGAGCCCAAGTAAGGGGTATCACCTCACATTAAGGAAACCATGCATGACATCCTTGTATAATTCAAATAACACGTACGTAAAATCAACTTTACATCAATACATTTGTTCACTAATTCAAATCTAGGAGGAATACGATTTATCAACACCGTTCAAACCAAAATATTAACATTCTTAGGCACATAATTATTCTAAGGGTGCACGGAGTAATGGAGCTGAACCCGCTGGAAGCCGAGCCCGCCCTCAACCCGCCGGAACCCGCAGCCAGACGGTGTAGAAGCCGTCGATCCCGCCGACCCACCTCCACCTCCAACCCGCCGAACCCACCTCCAACCCCTTTTCCTTCTTTGTCTTTGACGCACAGTGGCTTCACGAGCCCACTGTGTCTCCTCTTTGAACCCGCCAGATGGCGGAACCCGAGCGGTACCACCGGTGCCACACAAACCCGCAGCCGAGCCCGCCCTCATCTTTCGCTACTCCGTGTAGCCTAACGACACTTACCGAGAATTCATCCATTTAATCAAGCCCCCAAATGATCCATATGTCCTTCTGATTAGACGACATCAGGGCCGGTCCAAACTTTTTTGGGGCCCAGGACGAGAGGATAAACAAAGGCCTCTAAAAAAAGATTTAGCAAAACCATTTATTATTTTCTACCGTTTTTCATAATGATAGTTTTAAAGATACATATAGCTATAACAATTACAAGTAGTCGTTTTTTAATATCTTGGTGTTTTTCTTCAATATTTGGAACTATTGTCATAACCTTGATCCCTTATATAATTCATATTAAGATGTAACAATTTCAGTGCATCTAAT
This sequence comes from Cichorium intybus, assembly GCA_023525715.1. Classification (NCBI taxonomy): domain Eukaryota; kingdom Viridiplantae; phylum Streptophyta; class Magnoliopsida; order Asterales; family Asteraceae; genus Cichorium; species Cichorium intybus. The sequence continues at coordinate 38,212,005 of CM042014.1, read as the reverse complement.
AATTCATTAAAAATTCTTATCCCCGAAATACTATTTGCTTTTAAAAATTATAAAAATATTCAACAACTTGTATTTGTTAGAAGACAAATATATACATATATAATATATAGGACATACAATTTTTCGGCCCCTTAAGACAATGGGCGGTCGCTTGTGTTGCCTACCGTCAGGAACGGGCCTTGACGACATAAATAATAACAAAATCCGAATAAAGTACAAAAATATGGTATGTTAGGAAGTACTCCGATAAACACACTTTTTACACAATTATCTTAACTAATAAGAATGAAAAAAAGAAACCAAACAATAACACAATAATTTAAGTTGTTCACTCAAATCTAATATGATAGAGCTACGTTCATTAAAGCACTAGAGAGATTTTATATATTAATATCGATGTTATACAAAGTTTTTACTAAATATCATAATATGTATCGCTCACTCACATCACATGGCTAATGATACAATAATGGAGAGGTATTTATACTGGACATGAGGATCCAAGAAGTGTGATGGCAAATCTTTCTACAATATACTTTATGCAATAGTTTGACTAATGTAACATGTCATAAGTCATGCAAGACATTACACCTTTCTAATTTTGCATGCTTCTCGTGACAACTTTGAATTCTATGCTAAGTGACTTCTAAGAATTAAAATATTCAGTCGTGAACTTGTTTTTTGAGCTGTTGAAGTTGCTTCTCCTACACCTTTGACCGTTGCCTCGGCTACAAAACCCTTAGTACCGAGAATTTGTCCAGACTATTGATCCGTCCAGTAAAAGTCACCTCTGGACAACTGATCCTTCCAGATTTCGGATCCATCAAGACTTGTCAAACCTTACAAATAGTTGATACGCCCAAACGGTAAGACTTATTTCGAATAACTGACCTCCTACAAGCACTCTAATTAGACTCCATATATTAACAATATCCCATTTGGAGGCTAATCAAACTCTGACTCTTTTGCCATCCGAAATATATAACCCTAGCTTGTCTCTCTCTAGCTCTCTTATTCTTCCTACAACTAAGGAAGACCAAATGAGACCATGTACAACTTTAACTTCTATACTGATACCCATTTGGTGAACATGTCTATATGATTATTAGAACAAAGGATTGTCTCCAAGATGAACATACCTTCAAATATCAACTATTAAATGAAACGATACATCATATTAATGTGTTTCGTCCTGCTATGAAACCCAAATTCTTTGACGATGAAATACACTATGGTTATTAGTATCACAATGCAACACACAATCATTCTGATCTAAGCCTAACTCTACTAGCAAGTTCTTCAACTAAACAAGCTCTAGAGCAAGTTCTTCAACCAAACAAGCTCATTGATGGCTTCTGTCAGAGCCATATACTCGACCTCAATGGTTGAAAAGGCAACACTCTTTTGTAGTATTGGCATCCAACTGATTGCGGTTCCCATAATCGTGAATACATAACATGTATTGTTTTTCACTAAATCTATACAACCTCTAAAATCAACATCGACAAAACCTTAACGATAGTCTTCTACCTTCAGAAACTCAATGCTACTTTCGAAGTGCCTTCTAAGTAGCGAAACAGCCACTTGACTAATTCCTAGTGCTTCTTCCCTAGATTAGACATAAATTTGTGGACTGCTCCTACTACATGAGAAATATTTGGTTTGGTGCATACAATTGCATACATCAAGCTACCTAATGCGGATGCATAGGGGATCTTGGCCATTTTTGCCTTATCTTATTCCATTTTGTGGATTTCTTATTTGAGAGTTTCATATGACTCCCAAGCAGTCATCTGTCATACTAAATTTCTCTAAAACCTTTTAGATGTACTTCTCATTAGAAAGTTTAAGAACTCTTGAAGTTCTATCTTTGACTATGATCATGCCTAAAATCTGCTTAGTTGCACCAAGATCCTTCATCGTGAACTCTCTAGTCAACAACTTATTAAGCATATTCATCTGTTGTATGTCAGACCCCTTTATCAACATATCATTAACATGAAACAAGATGATGATCAATGATGACTATAATTTATTCTAGTAACATATCACTCTCGCGTTTGTTGTAGCCATTCATCTTCATGGAGCTATCAAACTTCAAGTATCACTGCCTTGGAGCTTGCTTCAATCCATACAGGCTTTTCTTCAACTTGCATACCAGGTTTCCCTCCCATCAACTTGAAAACCTTCTGTTTATGCCATGTAAATATATTTATCAAGGCCACCATGCAAGATTTATGTTTTCACATTAATTTGCTCAGTACGCAAATCTTTCAAAGCCACAATACTAATGATACATTCTGATTGTAATCATTTTCACAACTGGATAGATGATTTCCTTGTAAACGACCCTCTCCTTCTGTTGGAACCCTTTTACCACTAATCTGGACTTGTATCAATTGCTCCCATCAACTTCTACATTGGCCATGAATATCCACTTATTGGCTAGTGCCTTCTTCTTTGCTAGAAACATGACAAGAGACCAAGTGAGCGCAAATCATCCTCCATAACCTTATTCTACTGGAATATTTCATCATCAAGGCTTCTTGATAAGTTTTTGGTTCTGCATTCTCTGTTAGCAACAAATATGCCAAAGCTATGTATCGAACGAAATGTCCTATTTCCCAGTGTATCTTTGAATGAGACTACCCGTTGCAGCACTAGTACCTTTATAATCATCTTCTGCCAAATATCTGTTTGAAACTTGACTGCCTTTGGATTCATTACTACTCACTCTAGTATTACCATATTTTCCTGGGATCTTACTGCCATTTGATCCTCTGCTAATCTCTACAATATCGGAAGGCTATGCAATGTCTCATTCCAGAATATCAACCTCTACTCGTTTTTTTGTTTTTGGATATTTTGTTTTGGTCTGAAGTATTTGTAGGATCATCTTTGTAAAGGGCTCCTTGACTGAATGTCACATCCTGACTTCAAACAATTTTATGTTTTCAGTTATCCTGGAAGCGGTGCCATATGTCATTCAATCCATATCCGATAAAGAATCACTTCTTCACATTCGCCTCTAACTTGTCTCTTTCACTGTCCTTAACCTTGACATAGAAAATATATTTGATAATCTCTAGTTTTCGAGGGATATCTCTCGACCTTGTCATTCCTCTTCTAGAATCTTGAAAAAATGGGGATCTAAGGTCCTTTTTTGATTAGGTAGCTAGGCTTCAGTATTAACGACGTATGCCCAAAACATATTCAGAAGTCTTGCATGTAATCTCATGCTATTTGCCTTTTCATTTATAAATATGTTCATCTCCTCAGCCACTTCATTCTTTTAAGGTGTCCCTAGAACCGTCTTCAATATGTGGATTTTGTGCTCATCGCAATAATCAACAAACCGACGACTGCTATATTCGCCTTCATTATATGAATTTAGACACTTAACCTTGAGACTTGTATCAATGTCAACAACAACCATCCATTTTTGTAAAGGCGGTGAAGACTTCAGATTTATTATTCATAAAATAAACCCACGACTTCCTATGTGAAATCATCAATGAAAGTAACATAGTAACTGAACCCCTTTTTGAAGATACCGAAGTCAGTCAAGACATATCTGAATGAAAATTTTTTAGCTTCTATGCTTTCAGAACTTGCCCCACCTTAACAAATATGACTTTCTTCTGTTGCTGAGGGGACAGGGTTCATAAAATTCCAAAGGGATACTCTTCAAATTCAGAATCTTACCCTTTGATGCCAACAATTTCATTCCCTTCTCACTCGTATACCTAAGTATTTGGTATCATATAGAAAAATACTTTGTAACTTTGACCACAATATTTGCTTCTCCTGTCGAAGACTCGACCATGTACAATGTCCCCAACTTCTGACTTTGAGCAACAATTAGGTTTCCCTTGTCACTTCCACTAGTGATTGCCGAACTCAATGTGGTGTCCCTCATCATCTAACTGCTATACTGATATTAACATCATTTTCAGGTCTGGAATGAACTTGAAGTTATTTAAAGTCCACTTCCACCCCAAGGATGTCTGGAGGAAAACATCCCCCACTCCTATGATATCTAGGCTCTGATTGTTCGCAAGCTTGACATTGCCACTGTAATGCTTGGAATTTTGCATTACGTATATGCAATGGCAACGAGACACCAAAAACCATTATCTGACATTTTTAAAATGATCGATTTCTTTGCAATTCCAACAAGTTATGTCTTTTATGTCTTTGGAATTTCCTCTCCTCCTTAATTAACTTCTTCATCTACTACCACCTCATCTGTGACAACGCGATCGTCACACGCGTCAAAAACAATTTATAACCCACTATTACTACGTAGATAGGGCAAGCGGGGTCGAGTCCACAGGGATTTAGTGGTTAATCTTTAACGAGTTGTAAAGTAAATATTGATTGTGATGGTAAAAATATTGAAATAGTAACTTGAAAATAGAGAAAGAATTACTTCCGGTTTAGTTATCAACAATTAGGTTCGCATGTTTTACTATAATGATTCCGATATAATTACTTTGACATAATTATAGTTTACTAACAATTGCTATTAAATGGGTAAATACATAACATGTTGAATCAATTGTTTGTCTTTGTCTAACAATTTAGTAGATTAGGTACAAACAATGGTTTGGCGATATTATGTTTTATCTAAATAATAGTAACATTACAACTTATTAATCATATTAATTGGGCACAAAGTATATTAAGCGATTATTCGTCTTAACTCGTTATTTAGAGGAGATAGGCACGAATAATAAGTTGATAATACTATGTCTTGAAAATATGATAACAAGTAGAAGTAGACACAAAGGATTCACTAGTTGCATTTAATGATATGAGAGTTTAATAGTTACAATAGTAAAACATTTGGTCGGAATCAAAGTAAAAACATGTTACACTAAAGGTATGATAACATTACCGGAAGTAATCTGAAGAGATTAGCCTTCCATTCGAGTGATGATCGTGGCGATAGTCTTGGTGTTCCTCGGCATGTAGCTTGGTGCTTTTACCCTTCGAATTATCTTGAATTACTACTAGAATTACCACCAAAATGGAGAATCTATTGGTTCTAAACAACTAACTAATAGAGATTTCGAGATATTACAACTGATTGAGAGTGTTGGAGTATTCTTATGAGAATTGGAGTAAATTGGTGTCTAAAACCGTGCATAGAGTGCCTCTATTTATACTTGCTGTGACATAGGGCTCGCGTCGCGACCAAGGGTGCGTCGCGTCGCGAGGGTTCTTTTGTCGGCCACTTGTCTGGTCAGTGCGCCTTGTTGGTAGTCTCGCGATCGAAAAGTTGGTGTTGTCGCGTTAGTGTCTTCGCGATCGAAAAGTTGGTGTTGTCGCGTTGGTGTCTTCGCGTCGCGACCAATGCTTCCGTCGCGTCGCTATTGCTGTAGGGTCTGGATCCTTGTGTTTTGCTTCTCTTCACGTCGCGACACAGGGGTCTGTTAAGTCGCGATTGCTGTAGCTTTTATGAGTTTTTTCGCATTTTTTGCTCTTTGATTTGGAGCATCACTTCCTCGGGTTTGGTTGTTTTATCAGAGTTTCTTGGGTCTTGATTCATTATTGTTCCTGAAATAAAGCCATAAAAGTTAGCACACAAATCCCTCGTGTTTTCCTCACACCAGCAGCTCCGGAGAACTCTGTTCAAGTTAAACATGGATCGTAATTCATGTTTAGCCACCTGTTAATATAAGCCTGTTTTGATGTTGAGCATATCAGGATTTCCTATGGTAATTACCATAGTTCTGGCATATTTGCATCTGCAACACAGCAGTAGGCCGTGATGTGCAGTGTATAAACAAATGAGATATTCTCTCGTTAGCTTGCAATTTTAGTGAGGATGTTTGGGGACGAAAGACAAATTAATCATAATTCTTTTGAGAGAAATAATGATATTATAATAGGCTTTCCCCGTGATTTGTGAGATGTTTTCTATGCGAAAACAAATGGCTAGCTTGGGCTAGTGTTGACCCGACAGTAGATCTATTATCACCGCCAGGCTTTTGGGAGTCTGTGGTGTGCATCAGGAGCTGCCGTTGGAATGTGAGCTTTTGCCTGGATATTAGGAAAACATGCATTCTTATATGAAATACGATCTATTTGGTTAACAGACGAGGTAGGTTAGACGGGTCTGTCTGAACCATATATGTTATAAAGAAGCATTTTGCATGTTTTAAGGCAATTCTTCTGTTTCTTCGTGTTGCACAAAGAATACGGTTTTCGTGTGCCTCTGAGTGTTTTTATGCGATAAAACGGTCTTTTAATGATAGTGTTTTATTGTAAAAATAAAGCACTATCAATCTGCTAGGCCTTCTCCATTGTTCTCCATTGAGCAATACATGTATTCCTCATGTGGATATCCTCTCCAAAAATTAAACGAGGATGCCTTCAGACGTAAGCTTCATTGTTTCAGATATATTGCCAACCGTAATAAACGAACTGGACCAACTCTATAGGATTGAATATAATAAAAGTAATACCTGAACTTTGTTTTCAAAACGAATGTCAACATATATCAACATTAAAATTATTGAATTGAATTTGTTGACATGATATGTCACTGAAACATCTTCCTTCGTCTTCGTGCTAACTGTAACACCCGACTTATTAACAAAACACCCAAAAAAAAAATTTTTATCAAACCAAATATTTTACAATCAAACCATAAGTATGGGGTATTAGTTAACACAATACGAGTACAAGTGTATCACGAAGTACAATACATATAAATATTGTACATTCTTCAAGCCGGGTAGTCACTTCACATCCTAAGTCCTCAGTCTCGGACTTTATCTTTCCCTTTGGCGGGATCACGCTCACCTGCAGGGACATATAAAATAAACTGTGAGCTACAAAGCCCAATGAGTAATCAAATAGACTATAACATGTATAAGAATAAAATTCTCTATACAAAATAAACATGCATTATCTCATAACACAAGATCATGTATGGCTCACGGGTTTGTCCCGCTTTTGCCTAGACTCACGGCTCCGTTCTTGTCATCTATATGACTCACGGCTTATCCGGTATTGTCTTTTCAAAGTTTGACTCACAGCTCCGTTCTTGTCTATCGTAGACTCACGGCTTATCTGGTATTGTCGTATCATTATTGTTGACTCACAACTCCGTTCTTGTCTATATCAGACTCACGGCTTATCTGGTATTGTCTTTTATTTCATCATGAAATCTATCAAGGGAATTGGTTTAAATTAAAGAAAATCAATTATCAATTAACAATTTATAATATCAACAGAATAGATAAGAGGGGGGAATTTGTGTAATTGAATTTGTGAAAATATTGTAACAACAATTAAATAGGAATAGTGAGTAAGAAAATGATAACAAGGTTGAAGTTAAACCGAACAGATAGTTTGAACAAATATGCTTTTACTCAGAGGGGATTACTCCTTATAACGATATTCTGATTGATAATAATGTGCAATGGATATTAACAAGTTCAATACCGATCTCTAAGTTAATCAGATGTCTTGGTCCAACAATCTAATTTTATGATTAAAAGGATTATTAATTCCATTGGTCCTGTAAATTAATTACTCCAATTAATCATTCTATTTATTCGTACTCTGCATGATTTATTTGTTTCTTTTGATATCAATGGTCATGAAAATCAAAATGAGTTGTACAGTTTGGTCCACTAATACAGTTTAAACATATGCATATAAGATTATTTCCTTGTAACTTAACCTAGGATTTGGTCAATCACTAGTCATAAATATGTATATGGATCACATATAATATGATACAAGTTAATTTAGTAAGAATGATCATCTATACTAAATATAACTCAGTTATAAGTTTCAAAGATAGATTCTTAATACGCATGAGTCGGTTAAATAAACATGCAAAGTAAATTATAAAACATGCAATATCCGATTTTATATCAATCAAAACATAATTATAAGTTTCATCTAATCTAAGTAAAAACACAAAGGAATTACTCCATAATCATAAACATGCAACACACTGAATATTTAAGAGAGCTAAACATAGTAAGCAAACCGAATATCCGAGCTATGATGTTTCTTGATCGTTCGTGGCTACCGCATGCAGAACTTCATTCCTTGATGAAGGGAGGTCGAGAGCAGAGGTATAGAGGGTTATTCTCCAGGTAAAGAGTTTGTGATCTGAATTGTGTGTCTAAAACAACAAGAGAAAGCCTCTATTTATACTACTGGCCAGCGTAGATCGCGTCGCGATCCTATAGAGGATCGGGTCGCGATCCAGTGTGAATTGCGTTTGGCAGTTGGCCGCTACTCTGACTTTGCGGACTGTGGTTGGTGGGTCGGGTCGCGATCCTTGATGAGATCGGGTCGCGATCTCTGTAAGGTCGCGATTTTGAGACGTTTGTCGCGATCCTTTGGTCAGCAAATGATACGCATTCGTCATAAGGTAGGGTCGCGATCCTATTGGTGATAGGGTCGCGATCTAGGCCTGATGGAATTATTTCTTCGTTTTTTCGCCCAAAATACGCTCTTTTTGGCTCTTTCTTTCTCGATAGTTCTTTTACTCCTTTTTCTTCATTCCAAGGCTTGAATTCAGCTCCTTCTTCTTCATATAGCAATTTCCTCCTGTGTTTTGGTATTTAAAATTATTAAGTACCTTTTATCTTGAAATTAAACCAAAAACACATTTTTAAGCACTCGATATGGCCCGAAATATATGTATAAATGAGGCAATATCAAAATACCCTACACTTGAACTTTGCTTGTCCTCGAGCAAACTACAATTTAAAACTCAGCGAAGAAATTTTACATCCAAACAACTTTCCAAATGCTATCACGGATCTAGCATTATTTACCAATGTTAAGAATAAGGTTTTAAGAATAAATATAGTAGATTATACCTATTCTTATGCGCGTATTTCTAACCTTCCAAAATTTTACATAAAATCTATTTCGATTAATGACAAATATTTAGATTGAAAAATACTCATTTTTACATAACATTGAATACACCCTTAAAAATTCCTCTTATCTCAAGATCTTTTTGTCAAGTTTCCCAAAAATTATGCTGGACTAGGTTTATCAAGTTAAGTTATTTATTTTTATCGCACCTTTGAAACTCGTGACTTTCTATGGAACTCTTGATTACAAATTTTCAACTCACAACTGTACAGAGTTTACTAATTCAAATTCCAAAGGCCACTAAAGAAATCCCATGACTTTCGATGACATCCGTGTAGCGAGTTTTCGACAATATTATCCCAAACCAGTTGGTTTTAGGTAATAAGGAGTAGAAATGCCCATGGGCCCCATTTTATGTCTACTTGCTCGAATGTCAAAGGCCACTGATTGAATTTCCTTCCTGAGTCTCTATCTTATGGTGTAACGTTACTTGATTCTCGCTTTTTATTCATTAATTTTCTTATTTGAAGTTCTTTTAACGAGGCTTATTTTCCTCGATTTAGTCATAGCATTCGCGCGATTAGGGAAACTGACTCAACCTGTTTTGACAAATCCTGATTTTCAACGGGTCTATTTCGTTATTTATGCAAAACATTTTGTAATTATCATTCTAACTACTTGTCATTTACGGAATCAAATTTTATATGAAATAATGAAAAACTAGAAAATAAGAGCATAAAATTAAGTTTAACCTACAAATTTATTTTCAAAACATTTTCCTTAACAATAATCTTTTTAGTGTTCAATTTTTGGAAAAGATGTTTAAGATAAAATTTTGACTTGGCTTAGTTAATAATTGCAGTTTTGACCTTTTTACCCTACACTTATTTTATACAATAATCTTATTGTATATATCTTTTTAAATCAAAGAGGAATTTAATTGGAATGGACTCCCCTTGGGTAATGGGTCGTTCTATTTTAAGGACAGATTCCACAGAAGAAGTTTGCTGAACTGAATGCCAGCGTCTGTCTGAACCTATATTCTGTATCAATGCTCAGAGAAAATATTAACCATACCACAAAAACAAAACACACCAATAAATAAAAACAAACACACCACACTAAAATAATAATAAAAAATATCCAAATGTATTTAAATACAAAAATAAAGTCAATCATCAGTATCATCAAAAACTGAACCTGAGGTGCCAGTGCCGTCACCATAATCCTGCAGATAATCTGGCGACTCAAACCATGTGGGTACAGGAGGAACATAAGTCGGGTATGAAATAGATGGCTGGAACCCCTGACTAGCGTAGAACTCCTGCATACTGCGCGATACCCACTGGTCATGTACCTGTCTCCTCAGAATATCGCGATCTAGCCTCTGCATGTCGTGCTCTATCCGTCGCATGTCGCGCTCTCGGCTCAAATCCATCCTACTCATCTGCTGGGATAAGTAGCGTAGATCGATCTCCTGCTCTGGGGCATCCTGCTGTATCGGAGATCTCTGCCGGCGTCGACGGTAAGCACCGGGGGCTCGCTGAGGCTGCGGCTGCGGCTCAGGGTCTGGCTGTGGCTCGGGCTGAGCGTCAATGTCATCTCCCTGCTCAACAGGGTCCTCCTCTCGTATGCGATCGTCCTGATCGATCACTCTCATCTGATAAAGGTAACTTCTGTTCATATAACGAGGATCTGACCTGGTGAGTCCCCGTGCGAGTGGAGATGAGAAGACGTCGTATGATGCTGCCAGTCTGGATATAAGATGCCCTCCAGAGATGGGGCTATTCTTCTTTGCCCCTTTTGCCTTCCTAGAAAGGAAGACAGCCAGTGTATACGGAAGGTTGAGGCACACACCCTCAGATGTCAGGCACCATAGATAGAAGACATCATCTACTGGCACCTTATCGCTTCCTTTACGGTGATTAACCGTAGAAGCGATGAGTCTGTGAAGCACACGGTGGACAGGGGAGCGTAGCATGCTCTCCACCGCGGTGTGTGAGTCGAAAGCCTCATTGGCCAGCGCGCCCCATGCATCTGCCAGGCGGAACTCTTCGGGCGGGATCCTATGGCAGGCCTCGAAGAAAGTGGAAAAAGTAGGCAAGATGGTTTCCTCCCGTGTATACAGCCCTAGGCGTATCCCTAGCTCCATCACGCTGCACTCACGGCTTACTCCTCCCAGTCTGAAAGAGAGAGCCGTCCTATCCGATAACTCCCTGTACTGCTCGAACTGTACAGTGGATAGGAACTCCAGAGTGATCTCTCTGAAAATTGGCTCCTGGAAGTGGAATAGTCTATCCCAGGCGTGGCATGTAAATCCAGTAGCAGCATGGATCTTTGTTGTGAACGGAGCCAAGCGGTGGTGCAGCCCGATTGTGGCCGCGTATTCCCAATCCAGACAGGGAGGCACATGAACGTCTTTCTTGTGAATCCTAGCCAGTTCTCCCAAATATCGCTGTCTCCTCGCATTGTTGATTGTTGTTGGAAATTGAAGCAATGCATGCGAGGGTAACTCCTCAGCTTGTGGGTTTTGTTCTCCCCTTCCCGCCATTTATCTGTGAAATAAGAAATAAAAGAAGAAATAGAAAAGAATTAGCTTTTAATAAAAATCATTTTTTGCTCCTGGTCTGATGTCGGGTCGCGATGAGAGAATGGGTCGGGTCGCGACCGAAGAAATGGGTCGGGTAGCAAAATCGGGTCCTGGTCCTGGTCGGGTCGCGATGGTCATCCGGATCGGGTCGCGGTCTTAGGATGGGTCGGTTTTTGGTTCACGATAGGGACGAGATCAAGGTCCGGTACCATTCAAGCGTCGGGTCGCGATCATAGCACCCGTTCACCGATCGGGTCGCGATCGACGAACAGATTCAGGGAGATTCAACGGTCGGGTCGCGATTCATGAAAGTGCTCATAGATCGGGTCGCGAACTTGGAGCTTTTGCATATACATTCGACCGTAGAGTCGCGATCTATGAACATCATCAAGGATCGGGTCGTGATCCTTGAATGTCCGACCCTAAACTCGCGATTTCAACATTTTTTTAAGCTAAATCTTCACTATCTAAGAGGGTTTTGACTAGTTTACTTGATTCTCGGTTAGATCTAACATCTAAATGGGCAAATCATTCAAAACCGAGAATCAATTTTAAAACCTAATTTTATTTCAATTTCACAAAATATCTACCAATTCGTAATGTAAATCGAGAAGGAAACGAGGGTTTACATACCTTGCTTGATGATTACGGATCTAGAAAAACTGGAAAAAACCTCGGTCGCGAATTTACCGTGGAGATCGGGAAGCGATTGTGGGGTAAAAAATGAGACCAAGCGACCGGATCTGTTTTTATCCTTTGCGCGTCGTCGGGTCGCGATCAACTACTGGATCGAGTCGCGATCCGTGAAATTTACGGGCTTTGGTTTTCTGGTTCGCTCGAGATCGCGCCCCTATGAGTCTCCGGATCGAGTCGCGATCGTCATCTGTGGCATTTTTCCTTCTCTTGCTTTTCCGTTGATGATCTTTATTTTTGTGTTTTATTTTTATTATTTATTATTATTTTTGTTTATTTATTTATTTATTTATTTATTTTTTTTTTATTATTTTTTTTTTATTATTTTAACACACAACATAAAATTAAATTGTCTCTAAATTATTACAACCAAATCGAATAAAAATCAATGTCTTTTCTTCACACCGCTTTCCTTATCTGGGTCGAAAGCCTAGACCCGTACCCCTGCTTTTTTAGATTTTTAATTGTTTGAGAGGGGTACATCCTCTCCTTCTTCACAACGGACTCCTTGTTCGTAGTGCTTCACCCGGTGTCCGTTAACCTTGAAGCTTACGTTGTTCTTGTCGATTAATTCAACAGTACCGTATGGAAATACGGTTTTCACTTTGTACGGCCCATACCATCTTGACTTTAGTTTTCCTGGAAATAACTTTAATCTCGAGTTGTATAAAAGTACCTGATCTCCTGGTGCAATCTCCGTTTTCTTTTGTAATCGTGCGTCATGCCATTATTTAGTGCGATTTTTGTAAATTAAGGAGTTCTCATATGCTTCGTTCCTTAACTCTTCTAACTCGTTTATCTGCATTAAACGGTTAGAACGGATATTTGTTTCATTTAAATCACAATTTTTCAATGCCCAGTATGCTTTATGTTCTATCTCCACAGGTAAATGACATGCTTTACCGTATATCAACCTATATGGTGTCGTACCAATAGGTGTTTTATAATCTGTTCTGAAAGCCCATAAAGCATCATCGAGTTTAGCAGACCATTCTTTCTTATTGGTACCAATTGATTTTTCCAGAATTCTTTTTATTGCTCTATTCGTGACTTCAGTTTGCCCACTGGTTTGTGGGTGATACGGGGTTGCAAATCTGTGTTGAACTCCATATTTTTTTAGAGTTTTCTCAAGTTGTGCGTTTGCAAAATGAGTTCCCCGGTCACTAATTAGAGCTTTTGGTACACCGAATCGTGAAAACAATTTTTTTAGAAATTTAATTACAACTCGTGCGTCATTAGTTGGTAAAGCCTGGGCTTCAACCCATTTTGACACATAGTCGACAGCGACTAAAATGTATTTGTTTCCACATGAATTTGGGAATGGTCCCATAAAATCGATTCCCCAAATGTCAAAAATTTCACATACCTGTATACTTACCTGGGGCATTTCGTTCCTGGATGAGATGTTTCCTGATCGCTGGCATGAATCACATTCTTTCACATATCTCTTAGCGTCCTTGAAAATTGTTGGCCAATAAAATCCGGCTTCGAATATCTTTCTCGCTGTGTAATTTGCACTATGGTGTCCTCCAACTGGTCCTTGATGACAATGTTCCAGGATATTCTGAATTTCTTTTCCATAGACACATCTTCTAATTATATTGTCCGCATTGACTCGAAATAAATACGGATCGTCCCAGAAGTAATGTTTTACATCTGTGAAGAATTTCTTTTTCTGTTGATGTGTCATTCCCTTCAGAAGTACTCCTGCAGCCAAATAATTAACTATGTCAGCGTACCAAGGAAGTTCTGCGTCTACATTCAGTAGGTATTCATCAGGAAAATTATCGTTGATTTCTGTTTCCTTAAGCTGTTCCATCCTTGGGTTCTCCAGTCTGGACAAGTGGTCTGCTGCAACGTTTTCCATTCCTGGTTTGTCTTTTATCTCCAGATCAAATTCTTGTAACAGGAGGATCCAACGTATGAGTCTTGGTTTTGCGTCCTGCTTTGAAAACAAGTATTTTAAAGCAGAATGATCTGTAAAGACAGTTGTTTTAGACAAAATTAGGTATGATCTGAATTTATCAAATGCATAGACCACTGCTAGTAATTCCTTTTCTGTTGTTGTATAGTTTTCTTGTGCTGGATTGAGGGTTTTACTAGCATAAAAGATAGGTTGGAAATGTTTTTCCACCCTTTGCCCGAGAACTGCTCCAACTGCATAGTCGCTTGCATCACACATCAATTCAAAAGGTAAATTCCAATCTGGTGCAATTAGAATTGGAGACGAGACCAATTTTTCTTTTAAAGTGTTGAAAGAATTTAAGCATTCTGTCGAAAATTCAAATTTTGCTTCTTTCAATAGTAATTGAGTTAATGGTCTCGCTATTTTTGAAAAATCCTTTATGAATCGACGATAAAATCCTGCATGTCCTAGGAAACTTCTCACTCCCTACACGTTTGTAGGTGGCGGCAATTTTGAGATAGTTTCCACTTTGGCTTTGTCCACTTCTATTCCTTGATTTGACACCTTATGTCCAAGAACTATTCCTTCTTGAACCATGAAATTGCACTTTTCCCAATTCAACACCAAGTTAGTTTTCTCGCATCTTTCAAGCATTTTATCAAGACTGGTTAAACATTTATCAAAAGTATCTCCAAATACAGAAAAGTCATCCATAAATACCTCCATGAAATCCCCTACCATTTCGTGAAATATGGCAGTCATGCATCTCTGAAACGTTGCTGGTGCATTGCAGAGTCCAAATGGCATCCTTCGGTATGCAAAAGTTCCATAGGGACATGTGAAGGTGGTTTTTTCTTGATCCAGCGGATCGATGGGGATCTGAAAATATCCTGAAAAACCATCTAAAAAGCAATAGTAAGTTTTACCAGCAAGCCTTTCAAGCATTTGGTCAATAAACGGTAATGGAAAGTGATCTTTGCGAGTAGCATCATTTAATTTACGATAGTCTATACATACTCTCCATCCGTTTACTGTTCTGGTGGGGATTAATTCGTTTTTTTCATTTTTTATAACGGTTATTCCCCCTTTCTTTGGTACTACATGAATGGGACTGACCCATGGACTGTCTGAGATGGGGTATATTATTCCTGAATCTAACAATTTTACAACCTCTTTCCTTACAACTTCTTGCATTTTAGGATTTAAACGTCTCTGGGGTTGTATTTTAGGCTTGGTTTCATCTTCCATGAGAATTTTATGGGAACAGTATGAAGGACTTATTCCCTTAATATCTGAGATTTTCCAGGCTATGGCATTCTTTCTTTTCTTGAGGACAGCCACCAGCTTCGTTTTTTCTGCAATTGACAAAGAAGCATTTATTATTACAGGTAATTGCATGTTTTCATCTAGATAAGCATATTCAAGATGAGGAGGTAGAGTATTGAGTTTAGGAGTCCTTGGCTCTGAGTCTTGATTCTCATTGGTTGTAGATGAATTCCTTTCACTAGGCACTCTTTCTTCTTCTAGTAGTTTTTCTAATTTCCCAATTTCTTCGTTGGCATTAAATTCTTCTTCTTCCATTGGCATCATGCTTTCTAGGTTTCTTTTCTCTAATTCCTGCAACTCATTCTCCAAAATGGTGTCAAAAGTATCAATGAAATATACCGCATCATCACATGTCTTTGAATGTTTCATGGATTGATCAATTCCAAATGTTATGGCATCAGTTCCAACTCTAAGTGTGAGCTTAGATTCACGGATGTCCACTAATGCTCTTGCTGTGCTTAAGAATGGTCTTCCCAGAATTATTGGCACCTGTTCATCTTCTTCCATGTCTATAACAACAAAATCTGCAGGAAAAACAAATTTATCTACCTTTACCAACAAGTCCTCCACTATACCTCTTGGATATGTTATCGATTTGTTTGCTAAGTGGATCGCCATTCTTGTTGGTTTAGGTTCAGGCAAGTCAAGCTTCGAGTAAAATGAATATGGCATGAGGTTGATGCTTGCACCTGAATCTGCTAAAGCATGACTAAAAGTTAGATTACCAAACTGGCAGGGTAATGTTAAACTTCCTGGGTCAGTCATCTTTTTAGGTAGTTTATTTAACATTGCTGCTGAGCATTGTTCATTTAAAATCACATTGGATGCTTCTTCAAGTTTCTTTCGATTTGTAAGAAGATCCTTTAAAAACTTTGCATATTTAGGCATTTGTGCAACTGCCTCAACAAAAGGTATATTAATATGCAATGATTTAATGTGTTCTAAGAATTTCTTGTATTCCTCTTCTTGTTTTTCCTTTTTAAGACGTTGTGGGTATGGAACTGGTGGTTTATAACTTTTTACGGGTGTTGGCGGTGGTCTTTCTTCAGTTTCTTCCTCATTCTTTTCTGGTAGTTTCTCAGATTCCTGCGTTTTGGATGAAGAGTTAGTGTTTATGGGAATTGACGGTTCTAAAATCTTACCGCTTCTGGTTGAAATTGCCTTGACATGTGCATTCGGATTTTGTTCTGTGTTGCTCGGCAATGTACCAGGGAATCTTTCATGCAAAACTCGCGAAATTTGACCAACTTGAGTTTCAATATTTAATATTGAAGCTTGTTGATTTCGGAGCGCAGATTCCGTAGTTACTCCCATTTTCTTCACTAGTTCTTCGGTTGATCTGTGTCTTTTATCTGAGGCTTCTGCAAATCTAGTCATCATTTCTTCAAAGCTTGGTTTTTTCTCGGGTTGTCTTTGTGGATCAAAGGGTGGTTCTCTTTGGTAGTATCCTTTCCCGTTTTGTTTATACTTCTCAGCTTGATCCTTTTTGTATTCTTCATAAGGCTTCCAGTTATTGTTTCGTGGCCTTCTTTCATCAAATCGATCTCCGGATGAATAACAAACACTTTCTTTTCTCTTTCCATCTTCATCAAGTGGACAATCTCTTGCAAGATGTGGTCCACTACAGTTGTCACAGCCGACCTGAATGGCATGGATTGTTTGGTTTACCTTTTTCATGTCCCGCCCCAAAGCGTCTAGTTTGGCATTGAGGGCTGCTAATCCATCGGCTTGCTCATCTGTTGGCTTCTTTCTTAAGGATGAGTCTCTTGAAGAGTGCCACTGATGCGAGTGTTGGGCTAATTCTTCAATTAATGCATATCCGTCCGCTGGAGTTTTCTTTGGAATTGGACCCTGCGAATCAACCATTTGACGAGTAGTTACATTAATTCTGTTATAAAAAGTTTGCACAACTTGATGTGGATTAAGATCATGTTGTGGACAATTTTGGAGCATTTCTTTATAACGGTCCCATGCATCATAAAGTGTTTCATCGTCCATTTGTTGAAAATTTTGGATTCTTGCTTTCATTTTAGCAATTTTAGAAGGTGGGCTAAACTGTTTAATAAATTTTGTTTTTAATTCTTCCCAAGTTTTTATTGTTCTTGGGGGTTCAGCTTTTAACCATCTTTTTGCTGCTCCCTGGAGTGTTATTGGAAATACTCGTAACATAACAGCATCTTTAGTGACTCCAGGAATATGAAAGTAATCGGCTATTTCAAGGACAGCTTCCACATGTTGGTTGGCATCTTCAGCATCTTTTCCTGTGAACAAAGTTTCCCTTAGAAGATGTAGGAATTGGCCTTTTATTTCAAAATGTGTTCCATCTGGAATTGTGGGACGAACTAGTCCTTGGCCTGTTTCTTCTTGTGTGCGACTTGCATATTCTTCCAAAGAGAGATTTGCAATGTCTGCCATTAATCTTGCGTGTCTTCGTCGTCTGCGAAATTCTCGTTCCGGTTCTTGAAACTGTGGAGTTAAATGAGAGTTTGAACTCCTGGTCATACACTATCTGAGGAACAACAGGGTGAGATTCAAAATAATAATAAAATAAATTATATTAATAAATGATTTCTTGTACTTAAAATCGTATTCCCCGGCAACGGCGCCAAAAACTTGATGTGTTTTCAGACATACATATTTAAATACCCAAAATGATATCACTTGTTTTTGGAATGCTAAGGATAAATATTATCTTTGTAATGTCTTTGTATAAGTTTTGAATTTATAACACGGAAATACCATGAATGAAAACAATACAACTAGGCAAGTGCACCTAATCGGTTGTAATATAGTAATGGTAAGTCCGGGTCGAACCCAAGGGAATTGGTTTAAATTAAAGAAAATCAATTATCAATTAACAATTTATAATATCAACAGAATAGATAAGAGGGGGGAATTTGTGTAATTGAATTTGTGAAAATATTGTAACAACAATTAAATAGGAATAGTGAGTAAGAAAATGATAACAAGGTTGAAGTTAAACCGAACAGATAGTTTGAACAAATATGCTTTTACTCAGAGGGGATTACTCCTTATAA
Source organism: Cichorium intybus (assembly GCA_023525715.1). Lineage (NCBI taxonomy): Eukaryota > Viridiplantae > Streptophyta > Magnoliopsida > Asterales > Asteraceae > Cichorium > Cichorium intybus. Next base: position 38,193,593 of record CM042014.1, on the reverse strand, counting down.
CGATATTCTGATTGATAATAATGTGCAATGGATATTAACAAGTTCAATACCGATCTCTAAGTTAATCAGATGTCTTGGTCCAACAATCTAATTTTATGATTAAAAGGATTATTAATTCCATTGGTCCTGTAAATTAATTACTCCAATTAATCATTCTATTTATTCGTACTCTGCATGATTTATTTGTTTCTTTTGATATCAATGGTCATGAAAATCAAAATGAGTTGTACAGTTTGGTCCACTAATACAGTTTAAACATATGCATATAAGATTATTTCCTTGTAACTTAACCTAGGATTTGGTCAATCACTAGTCATAAATATGTATATGGATCACATATAATATGATACAAGTTAATTTAGTAAGAATGATCATCTATACTAAATATAACTCAGTTATAAGTTTCAAAGATAGATTCTTAATACGCATGAGTCGGTTAAATAAACATGCAAAGTAAATTATAAAACATGCAATATCCGATTTTATATCAATCAAAACATAATTATAAGTTTCATCTAATCTAAGTAAAAACACAAAGGAATTACTCCATAATCATAAACATGCAACACACTGAATATTTAAGAGAGCTAAACATAGTAAGCAAACCGAATATCCGAGCTATGATGTTTCTTGATCGTTCGTGGCTACCGCATGCAGAACTTCATTCCTTGATGAAGGGAGGTCGAGAGCAGAGGTATAGAGGGTTATTCTCCAGGTAAAGAGTTTGTGATCTGAATTGTGTGTCTAAAACAACAAGAGAAAGCCTCTATTTATACTACTGGCCAGCGTAGATCGCGTCGCGATCCTATAGAGGATCGGGTCGCGATCCAGTGTGAATTGCGTTTGGCAGTTGGCCGCTACTCTGACTTTGCGGACTGTGGTTGGTGGGTCGGGTCGCGATCCTTGATGAGATCGGGTCGCGATCTCTGTAAGGTCGCGATTTTGAGACGTTTGTCGCGATCCTTTGGTCAGCAAATGATACGCATTCGTCATAAGGTAGGGTCGCGATCCTATTGGTGATAGGGTCGCGATCTAGGCCTGATGGAATTATTTCTTCGTTTTTTCGCCCAAAATACGCTCTTTTTGGCTCTTTCTTTCTCGATAGTTCTTTTACTCCTTTTTCTTCATTCCAAGGCTTGAATTCAGCTCCTTCTTCTTCATATAGCAATTTCCTCCTGTGTTTTGGTATTTAAAATTATTAAGTACCTTTTATCTTGAAATTAAACCAAAAACACATTTTTAAGCACTCGATATGGCCCGAAATATATGTATAAATGAGGCAATATCAACGGCTTATCTGGTATTGTCTTTTATTTCATCATGAAATCTATCAATTTTTGTCCCCAAAATTTATTTACATCTGCAGCTGCTCATTCCATATATATCACATCGGATATAAGTGAGATTACTCACCTGAAAGCTTGCTACTACTTGCTTTTGTCGTTTCTTGCCTTCCAATGTAATCCGTAAGACTTTGTCCCGTACCTATAATATCAATCATTTTTACAATGATTATAGGTTAACAGCTATTCTAATTGACTCTAATGTATAAGAGTTCAATATAGTATCAATACAAACAATGTCTAGATAATAAACTTTCCGTTTACTATCTTTTTATGAATTTCACTATTCACCGAGGCATTCGTATTGACCTACAGTGCCCCCGAGGAGTCGAAAACTCAATTTAAAAATTTTCCCATACTTTTCAAACCATTTGGGACTTATGATTCAAGTTTGAGGTAAATCGGACAAGCCAAACAAAAGTTAGCGTTTCTGATCCCCTGCCTGGAGGCGCACTGCGCCTAGATTAGGGCGCACTGCGCCTTGCGCCTGTGCAGCCTCCTGATCAGCCGCGATTTGTGCACTCTAGCATGCAGTTTTGGCCTATTAAGTCCTTAATGCTGTTCTTAATCGTTTGGGGTTCATTCCTAGGCTAAAACCTTCGACTAACACAAGGTTTTTAACCATTGAAACCAACTCAATCAATCAAAGGAAGGATTAGGGTTCTTAGTTCCAAAAACCCCAAAACTTCAAATTCAACAATTTCAATGGTTTCAATGTCAAGTTCTCATCTAATGAACATGTATAAGTGCAGGAATCATATACAAACTACATAGACTTCACTGAAATTGCTAATTTCAGTTTACCCACAAAAATCCACCAAGAACAAATCAAGCTAGAACTTGAAATACTTACTTCCAAAGCTTCCAAACCTTCAATTCCAATGCTATAATCCGATTTCTAGCTTTATATCATCAAGATCATTCCAATTTCTGCAATATCCACAAAACGAAAACCCTCCCGTAGCTCTCAAAAATCTGCACAAATGGGAGAAGCTTCCATCCTTTTATACTTCCAGAAATTGCAGTTTAGTCCTTGGAGTTGTATTTATTGAACTTTTGCCACAATTAACAATATTTATGACAAAAATCAGATTTTATAACATTTTAAGTCCACAACTCAAAATATTATTACAAGGCAAATCCTTTTCTGTCCAAAAGACCAAATTACCCTTCTAAGGTAAAATGACCAATTAACCCTTTTTATTATAATTACATAATAAATCATGCTTTGGCGTTACAAATTCTCCACTCCTTCAAGAGATTTCGTCCCCGAAATCATGCAAAGAGTTGAGGGTATTTCTCCCTCATTTCACTTTCGGTCTCCCACGTCATGTCGGAACCTCTATGATGTCGCCAAAGCACTTTGACCATGCTGATTTTCTTGTTTCGCAGCTGTTTTATCTTTCGGTCTAACACCTTTTCGGGTTGTTTCGGGTATCTCAACTTGGCATCCACTTCAATTTCAGCAAGAGGTACTTGTTGAGATTTATCAAATAAGGTCTTCCTCAAATGGGACACATGGAATACATCATGTATACCATGAAGTTCATCAGGTAACTCCAATCTGTACGCTACGGCTCCAACTCTTTGGGATATACGGAAATGTCCAATGAAGCGAGGACTCAATTTTCCTTTCTTCCCAAAACGGATTAAGCCTTTCCAAGGGGATACTTTGAGCATTACCATGTGTCCTACTTGGAATTCTATCGGTTTCACCCGTTTGTCTGCGTACTGTTTTTGCCGATTCTGAGCTACCTTCAAGTTTTCTCAAATTTGTTTGATTTTTTCTTCCGTCTGTGCTACAATTTCGGGTCCAGCCAACGGCTTTTCCCCACCTTCAGTCCAGCAAGTCGGAGTACGACACGGTGCTCCATATAATGCTTCATACGGGGCCATCTGAATGCTGGAATGATAGCTGTTATTGTACGCGAATTCTACCAAAGGCAAATGATCCTCCCAGTTTCCACCAAAGTCTATTATACAGGTTCTCAGCATATCTTCCAAAGTCTGGATAGTTCTTTCACTTTGGCCGTCAGTCTGCGGATGGTATGCAGTACTCATGAGTACTTTTGAACCCAATTGCTTTTGAAGACTTTGCCAAAAACAGGAAGTAAATCTGCTATCTCGATCCGACACAATCGATGCTGGTAATCCATGTCGACATAACACCTCATCTATGTAGATTTTCGCCAGTTGATCTACCCTGTACTTCTCGCTAATCGGTATGAATTGTGCTGATTTTGTCAGTCGATCAACAATCACCCACACCGAATCATGACCTCGCGGTGTCCGCGGCAACTTTGTTACAAAATCCATAGTGATATGGTCCCACTTCTTCTCTGGAATCGGCAATGGTTGGATTTCTCCATACGGTTTCTGATGGTTTGACTTAACTTGCAGGCATGTCAAACATCTTTCTACATATCTTCCAACATCTCTTTTCATTCCGGGCCACCAATACGACGGTTTTAACGTCCGGTACATCTTGGTACTACCCGGATGAACTGCATATTGGCTACAGTGTGCATCTTCTAGAAGCAAGTTCCGCGCCTCTCCTTGTTTTGGGACCCACACGCGACCTCTGAAGGTTTTCAACTTCTGTGCATTCTCTTCCAGATGCTTCAAATACCCAACCATTTGCTCGCTTTTTATATGTTCAGGCTTGCACGCCTCTTCCTGTGCCAAACGGATCAATTCTGGTAACCGGCTTGCTACACCCATACACGCGGATGTAACTTTCAATGGTGCTTCTTTCCGGCTTAGAGCATCTGCCACGACATTTGCCTTGCCAGGGTGGTACCGAATTTCAAAGTCAAAGTCTTTAAGTAGGTCCATCCACCTTTGCTGTCGCATGTTTAGCTCTTTTTGATCAAATAAATACTTCAAACTTTTGTGGTCCGTATAGACAACAAATTTCACACCATATAAATAGTGTCTCCATAGCTTCAATGCTAGAACCACCGCAGCTAATTCCAGGTCATGAACTGGATACTTCTTCTCAGCGTCTTTTAGTTGGCGGGACGCATAAGCTATTACCCGACCTTTCTGCATTAGTACACATCCAAGGCCAACTCTTGAAGCATCGCTGTAGATCACATACTCTTCCCCGCTTTGCGGTAGTGCTAACACTGGTGCTTCGCACAAGGCTTGTTTCAACCTTTGGAAAGCTTCTTGCTGTTTTTCCGCCCACGTGAACTTTTCGCCTTTCTTGGTCAACTTGGTCAACGGGGTAGCTATCGAGGAAAAATTCTCGACAAATCTTCTATAATAGCCTGCCAAACCAAGAAAACTTCGTACCTCCGTTGGACTTCGAGGCGGTTCCCACTTCATCACGGCTTCAATCTTTGATGGATCAACTTTCACCCCTTCAGCATTAATTAAATGGCCAAGAAATTGAACTTCTCTTAGCCAAAATTCACACTTGGAGAATTTAGCATACAGTTTTTCTTGGCGAAGCAACTCCAACACTTGTCGTAGGTGCACTTCATGCTCGGCTTGGCTTCGCGAATACACCAGAATATCATCTATAAATACTATCACCGAGGTATCAAGGAACGGTCGACACACCCGGTTCATAAGATCCATGAATACGGCCGGAGCATTGGTTAACCCGAAAGGCATCACCAAAAACTCATAATGACCGTATCGTGTACGAAAAGCTGTCTTTGGAACGTCAGATTCCCGTATCTTCAACTGATGGTAACCCGACCTCAGGTCAATTTTTGAAAAGTAGGATGCTACTTGTAGCTGGTCGAACAAGTCATCAATTCATGGAAGCGGATACTTATTCTTCACCGTGATCTTGTTCAATTCTCGATAGTCAATATACATGCGCATTGACCCATCTTTCTTCTTAACAAACAGGATAGGGGCTCCCCAAGGCGATGTACTCGGTCTGATGAAACCCCTGTCTAACAATTCTTCCAGTTGCTTTCGCAGTTCCACCATCTCTGAAGGTGCTAAACGATATGGAGCTCGAGCAACAGGAGCAGCTCCTGGAATCAGTTCAATCGTGAACTCAACCTGTCGATCTGGTGGCAACCCTGGAAGTTCATCTGGAAACATATCTGGGAATTCGTTTACCACGTTTACATTCACTACTCCCACTTTAACTGGCTTAGCCACCGCTACATAGGCCAAATAAAACATCCCTCCTTTACTAATACGGCTTCGGGCTTGAGCAAAGGAGATAACCGGCATTCTTAACCGAGGTCGTTCACCCTGAATCTTTATCCATTCCCCCTCCGGTGATAATACTGTGATGCTTTTATTACTACAATCCATGTTGGCATAATTCGTTGCCAACCAATCCATCCCCACAATTACACCAAATTCATTGGTAGTCATCGGCTTCAAATCTATAGGGAAAGTGGTCCCGTAGATTTTAAGCTGACAATCTTCCAGGTGGTCGGAAACCCAAACGTATCTACCGTCCGCTATAGCCACTTCCAAGCTTTCATCCATTGGGGTTAATGGTACATTCAAGCGAGGCATCAAAGATTCCGATACGAAACAATGAGTAGCCCCTGGATCAAATATAACATATACAGGTATGGAGTTGAGAGTGAAGATACCTGTAACCACATCTGTCTTCTCACGGGCTTCTTCAACGGTCATTTGGAAAGCTCGCGAGGCTACCGGTCTTCCTCGGTTCTTCACTTCCTCTTTCTTTCCACCCTGATCCATTCTGGATCTATCACTGAAGACTCCATATTTCAACTCGGGACAGTTCGGACGAATGTGATCCGTAGCTCCACATTGGTAACACCTACGCTCCGCCCGACACTCCCGTGTAGTGTGACCCGTTTTTCCACAGTTTCGGCAGCTAACTGATGCAGTATCAATCCGACAGCTCCCTGTGTGTCTTTTTCTACACTTTTCACACCACTTTCCTTCATCTTTCGGACCTTTACCCTTAGACCCAGTTTGTTGCGACTTTTTCTGAGGCGTCCAACCTTGGTCTTCTGCCTTTCTTTTAGTTTCCATGGCTTTCTTTTCATCTTATTGTCGCTTCAATTCTGTCTCCCTTTCTGTGGCTCGATCCACCACTTGTCGGAAAGTAGGCAGTTTCAGTGGTTGTATAATTTCTCTGATTCGGGTCGTCAGCCCCCAAACATACTTATCAATCTTCCTCTTTTCGGTATTGACATGGTGTTCTGCAAATCTTGCTTTCTCCAGAAAGCTCAAAGTGTACTCTTGGACGGACTGGGAACCTTGTTCCATGTGCAGAAATTCGTCCTCCAACTTCTTTATAGCTACCTCTGAACAATACTCCTCGTTGAACTTGGTCTTGAACTGTTCCCAAGGTACCGATTGGGTTGAATCAAGATCCAAAGATTTATAGTAAATTTGCCACCAATGTAGTGCATTGCTTGTGAGTTGATTTGTGGCAAATTCTACCTTGTCTTCATCCGCACATTTGCTAACCCGAAACACCTTCTCGATATGCATTATCCACTCCATAGCTTGGACTGGATTATCTGTCCCTGAAAACTCTTTTGGCTTACAACCAAGGAAAGCTTTGTAAGTACATCCGACTTTCTTGGTAGAAGCTTCCCCGCCTTGAGTTTCTTTTATTGCCCGAGCACGACTTTCTCCCTGGCTTTCATCTTCCGGCTGCCTGTCATGAATACTTTTTGCAGCCTCTTCACTAGGATTAGGATTGGCACTCGGGTTAGGATTGCCACTCGGATTGAGGTTATTCGTTAACGTAGGCATCATTTGCCTAACCACTTCTTCCACTATTGCCCGAATATCTGGTGGATTTTCTCCCACCGGTTCCCTTGCTGGTGCTCTTGCTCTTCGTCCCACAGAGCCGCGTGACCGGGCTGGTCCACTTCTTGTGGTTCCACGCGAATTTGCACCAGTGGGATTACTCCTTGTATTTCTCATACTTCAAAATTCAGCAAACCGTTAGATTACATATATAATAACAAACTTATATATATCTAACAATCCATTTGTCTGTTTTTCTCTTAAGGTTTAAGTCCAGGATTCTAATCTAAGACACCTAGTTCACTTAAACCACGACTCTGATACCAACTTGTAACACCTGACTTATTAACAAAACACCCCAAAATTTTTTTTATCAAACCAAATATTTTACAATCAAACCATAAGTATGGGGTATTAGTTAACACAATACGAGTACAAGTGTATCACGAAGTACAATACATATAAATATTGTACATTCTTCAAGTCGGGTAGTCACTTCACATCCTAAGTCCTCAGTCTCGGACTTTATCTTTCCCTTTGGCGGGATCACGCTCACCTGCAGGGACATATCAAATAAACTGTGAGCTATAAAGCCCAATGAGTAATTAAATAGACTATAACATGTATAAGAATAAAATTCTCTATACAAAATAAACATGCATTATCTCATAACACAAGATCATGTATGGCTCACGGGATTGTCCCGCTTTTGCCTAGACTCACGGCTCCGTTCTTGTCATCTAAATGACTCACGGCTTATCCGGTATTGTCTTTTCAAAGTTTGACTCACAGCTCCGTTCTTGTCTATCGTAGACTCACGGCTTATCTGGTATTGTCGTATCATTATTGTTGACTCACAGCTCCGTTCTTGTCTATATCAGACTCACGGCTTATCTGGTATTGTCTTTTATTTCATCATGAAATCTATCAATTTTCATCCCCAAAATTTATTTACATCTGCAGCTGCTCATTCCATATATATCACATCGGATATAAGTGAGATTACTCACCTGAAAGCTTGCTACTACTTGCTTTTGTCGTTTCTTGCCTTCCAATGTAATCCGTAAGACTTTGTCCCGTACCTATAATATCAATCATTTTTACAATGATTATAGGTTAACAGCCATTCTAATTGACTCTAATGTATAAGAGTTCAATATAGTATCAATACAAACAATGTCTAGATAATAAACTTTCCGTTTACTATCTTTTTATGAATTTCAATATTCACCGAGGCATTCGTATTGACCTACAGTGCCCCCGAGGAGTCGAAAACTCAATTTAAAAATTTTCCCATACTTTTCAAACCATTTGGGACTTATGATTCAAGTTTGAGGTAAATCGGACAAGCCAAACAAAAGTTAGCGTTTCTGATCCCCTGCCTAGAGGCGCACTGCGCCTAGATTAGGGCGCACTGCGCCTTGCGCCTGTGCAGCCTCCTGATCAGTCGCGATTTGTGCACTGTAGCATGCAGTTTTGGCCTATTAAGTCCTTAATGTTGTTCTTAATCGTTTGGGGTTCATTCCTAGGCTAAAACCTTCGACTAACACAAGGTTTTTAACCATTGAAACCAACTCAATCAATCAAAGGAAGGATTAGGGTTCTTAGTTCCAAAAACCCCAAAACTTCAAATTCAACAATTTCAATGGTTTCAATGTCAAGTTCTTATCTAATGAACATGTATAAGTGCAGGAATCATATACAAACTACATAGACTTCACTGAAATTGCTAATTTCAGTTTACCCACAAAAATCCACCAAGAACAAATCAAGCTAGAACTTGAAATACTTACTTCCAAAGCTTCCAAACCTTCAATTCCAATGCTATAATCCGATTTCTAGCTTTATATCATCAAGATCATTCAAATTTCTGCAATATCCACAAAACGAAAACCCTCCCGTAGCTCTCAAAAATCTGCACAAATGGGAGAAGCTTCCATCCTTTTATACTTCCAGAAATTGCAGTTTAGTCCTTGGAGTTGTATTTATTGAACTTTTGCCACAATTAACAATATTTATGACAAAAATCAGATTTTATAACATTTTAAGTCCACAACTCAAAATATTATTACAAGGCAAATCCTTTTCTGTCCAAAAGACCAAATTACCCTTCTAAGGTAAAATGACCAATTAACCCTTTTTATTATAATTACATAATAAATCATGCCTTGGCGTTACACTAACCAAATTCCTAATCATACCTTGTTTGCTAAAGAGGGCTTCTCGTTTCGTATATGATAGAAACTGACTTGATTAATCCAAACATTGTCTTCTTATTAGCGATGTTATAAGCAATGTTATTTTCCAATGACAACTGAATGATTCCAAGGGCCTTTTGATCTAACAGATCCCATTCCTCTTGCTTCATAGTGTCCGATTTCACACATACTATTTGGCTTCTTCCAGTAGATGAAATATTCTTTCTGCATTTTTCCAAAAGCCAAAATCATGTCCTTCAAATTTCTCGATATTAATATTCCTTTCTTCAAGCATATATCTGGATTTTGTCTTGCCTTTTACCCAATCTTTCAAGTGATTTCAACTACAACTTGACATGGATCCAATGAGTCATTAGTGAAAATAATGAAGGGAGAACACTTGCTTAGAGTGAAGCACCCACATGAGCGATAGTGGACGAATCAGAAGCGACCCTTAAAGGTGTAACCGAGAGGTTTTGGACCCTTCAGTCAAGCTTCTTCGATGAGACCGACTAGCTCTTTCATTTGGGACTCAATTAGGTATTGGTTTTATTGGACAACGAGGAGTTTCAAATATCTACCAGTTTGTTTGGATTAAACACTTTGACAAACATACCTCTTATACAATTATCTTGACTAATAAGAATGACAAGTTGAAACCAAACAATAACAAAAAGATTTAAGTGATTCACTTTGATCTAATTTGATAAAGCTATGTCCATCAGAGAACTAGAGAGATTTTTTATATCAATATGATGCTAAACAAAGTATTTACTACACTCTACAATATTTACCGCTCACTCACGCCCTAGATTCCAGGGTAATTTTTTTTAGTTATTATTTTTTTAAAAGGCAGTTCATATACATAAAACGGGTTGGAAATGAAACCATCCGATCCAATTACGATAATTAAAACATTTAAGACCGGGTTTATCAAAACAGTTACAAACATTATCCAACGGAATACTTGAGTACCAAAATCTCAAATGCGATATAGTCGTGTCGTGCTCCAAGCTCAAGCCAGTGAATACCTGAAAAACATTTAGGGTGAAAGAGTAAGCACAAAGCTTGGTGAGTTTTCCAAAATACCACACGATCCATCACATAAAAGCACATTTGCATAGGTCTTCGGGCTTGCCCCAAACAACCTGGCTCTCGGGCTTGCCCTGATCCGCCATTAATCAACTCATTCTTTGGTCTATTGTGCTTGCCCCGATCCGTCTGACTCTCAAGCTTTCCACGATCTGCCATCATTCTTCAGTCGCCAAAACGAATCTAACGACTAACACATACAAGCACAGAAGCCTAAGCATACAGCCTAACCCATCGGGTTCCTATTACCAACATACAGTCAAATAACGTAAGGCACCCCATCTAAACACATGATACTACACATAGTAAAGTAGGCTACCTACGCATGTAATATCACCCATAATATAATGATAAAACTCACCTGATCCGCAACCTCAAGCCACAAGCTTTTGATATCCTCACGCGCTAAGCAGCACAGACTCATAACTTATTACAAAGTTGTAAATCAATAATCTGGAAGACCCAAAACTGATCCTACGATCCAAATCTCTAAACCATCCAAGTTGACCCAAAAGTCAACTAGTCAAAGTCAACGGCTCTTAGCGCCGCTATCTCATATGGATAACGTCGCGAAGTGAGAAAGTGATACCGAACCTTTATACTGAGATAGTGGCGCCATCTCCGTTGTTCAACCAACTATTTGCCAATCTCTCAATACATTAAGCCAGGGTCTACAACCTTTCAAAACTCATCCAAGACGGTCAAGAATCCATAAAGTTGCCACCTTTATGGTCATGCATGTCCAATGCGTATCCAAATCTCAAAACCTAAGTCTAAAAGCTTGAACCTAGCCAAAGCAACCATGCAAACAACCAAAAGAGCTTGACTTACTCTCTAATCTGACTTAATGACTCCATAAGTGTTACTAAAAGCATAAATGTCTGAACTTTCCTAACAAGTTCCAAAGACCAAGCCATAAGGGACCAAAGATACATGCCATACACCCAAGACTACAAGAACAAGCTTATAAATACAAAAATTCAAGAACTTTTTTACTCACAAAGGTCGAGAAAATACAGATCTCGATGGTTTCTCCTTGGAGAACACCTTCTAGCACCACCACACACCTTCATTCTCTTCAAGAAACCTTCCTATATGCATAGAATAGCCAAAAACACTTAGAGGAGGCTAAGGTTTCGTGAAACACGCTTTTGGAGGCTAAGGAGGAGAAATGGCGGCCTCCTAGGGTTTAGAGCCCTTAAAAACTCCCAAAAACCGAGATCTAGGTTTTGCGCATTTTGCGGCGGATAGCGTCGCTCTCCGCGATCTATATAGCGGCGCTATCTCCAAAGATCGCGTTGCTATCTCCCACTTTTCAAAAAATCAACTTCTTTAAATTCCAACTTAATCACTCCGGGAACATGGCCTTACACACGAGTTATGCAAGACTATACACATTTATACTTTTGCATGTTGCCTATGTTAAACATTGAATTTTGTGTTAGGTGACTGCTGAGAAATAAAACCTACACCCGTGAACTTGTTTGATGAGCGGTTGAAGTTGCTTCTCCTGTACCTCTGACCGTTGCCATGGCTGCGGAATCTTCGTACCGAGAAGTCGTCCGGATCGATATATTATAAAATATAGATAAAAATAAAAGTTTTGACGAATATAATAGTCATTTGATAAAAATAAAATTTTTAGAATAATTATATAACATTTAAAAAATATTAAAAACAAATTTTTTTGACAGATATAATATCTTAAAAACTTACCGAATATATAATAATTAACAATTAAACAGAACAAACATGTTACTTTGATTAAAAAAACATTCTCGTTTAATAAATTCAATTTTCATATATTACTAATGATTACTTTAATCTTCCGTTAAATAAGTTTACAATGACTAATATACTATAGAATAATATATAGATATAATATAATATAATATGTGAAATTGCATAAAAGATAAAAATTGTGAGTTTTAATTTTGAAAAGAGTCTCGTGACCCCCTCAGCAACCTTACCTCCCTCCCTCGTCTCTCTCTCTCTCTCTCTCTCTCTCTCTCTCTCATCAGTGCCGGCAACAAACGACTGGTACAGATCTTCTATTCTACGGCACCGATAGTATACCTATCTTCACCTCCACGCTCATCGTTTCTCAATCTCGCAACGGTACATTTTCATTTCTATTTTACTATGAAACTTTCCTCACACACTCACAATCAATTTCAAACCATTTCTCTTCTCCCGATTTTTGTTAATGGCTGTACCCCAAGACTCTATTTTTGTACGATTTGCATCTGTTTTTTTCGATTTAAAATATGTGTTTTCCTGTGGATCTTTGCGTAGATTTAATCGCCTTATGAATGTAATGAGCTATATCTGTTCGTTTCTAGTACTACTAGCTCATGGTTTCGCTTCACATACCGTTCAAGATCTCCCTTTTAGCTTCTTCATTACTTTGCTCCTTTTACATATTCAAAGAGCTGCAAATGCCTGAAATTTTCTGTATTTTAGTATTTTTGTTTTTTATCTTCTTGATATTCTAGATCTTTCTGATTTGGGGGTTTGACTCCGGAGAAGCTGCAGTCAAACTTCATTTTTGTGCTTTAGAATTTGACCTAAAAAGAAGCTTAATTTATTTCTGTTATTTCCATTGTTGTTATTTTGGCTCTAAAATCTTGAAATTTGCAGGGTTTGTAGCGACATAAAAGAAATCGGCGTCGATTATATTCGGAAGGGAGAAATTTGATGAAAATATAAAAGCAATTAATCCACAAAATTACGTCGTTTTAGAGGAAATGGCTTCCGATGTACCATCGATAATGTCTCAAAGTGTAAGAACAAGCAGATCTTCATTCAGCTCAAGTAATGGATATGTTTCTCCTTCTCACTATTCCGCCATTACAAACGGAGATGATTATGACAGCGATGGTTCCAATTTTGCCCCACCGTAAGTTTTTCCTCCCTCTTTTAGTTTTAATACGATATTCATAAAGACGACTTATTATACTCTGATTCCCATGTTTCTTGCAGTACGCCAATGACCCTCTCCAATTCCATTCCAGCCGAGCTTGCTGGTGCAATTCCTTTGATTGATAAATTCCAGGTAGAGGGTTTTCTAAGGTCCATGCAAAAACAAATAAATTCAGCTGGAAAACGTGGGTTTTTCTCAAAAAGATCCGTTGGTCCTCAAGATCGTGAGAAGTTCACGTTTGAAGACATGTTGTGTTTCCAGAAGGTAATCACATTCCGACGTTCTGATTCCGATTCCGACTGTCTTGGCATTATGTTTTGTGATTCCCCCAAATGGTGTTCTAACATGATGTGTATCTCAGGATCCCATTCCGACCTCCCTCCTGAAAATAAACGGTGATTTGGTAAGCCGAGCAGTAAAATTGTTCCAAACAATTTTGAAATACACCGGAATTGATTCATCTGAAAAGGGGAATCAAATTGGCATTGAAGAACGGATTGAACTTGTTGGAAAGTTATTTAAACAAGCATTGAAACGTTCTGAGCTTCGAGATGAACTTTTTGCACAAATTTCAAAACAAACCAGGAATTGTCCTGATAGGTACATACATTTGGCACTTATTTTGGTATGTGGTAATCAAAGTGGGAATCGAATGAATCATTACAACAGAATGAAAAAGAATTATGTTTGTTTGCCACAAAGGAATGGAATGTGATTCCTTCTCCTCGACTGATTTTCATTCTGTTGGTCTTATTTACAGGCAACATTTGATAAGAGCATGGGAACTAATGTACTTATGTGCATCATGCATGCCACCTAGCAAAGACATTGGTGGATATTTATCAGAATACATCCATGATGTTGCACATAATTCCAATACTGACCCTGATGTACAAGTCTACGCATTAAACACACTAAATGCACTAAAATGTTCGGTAAAGGCGGGCCCACGTCACACCATACCTGGCCGTGAAGAAATTGAAGCTCTTTTAATTGGCAAAAAACTCACCACAATTGTGTTCTTTTTGGATGAAACTTTTGAAGAAATTGCATATGACATGGCAACAACTGTCGCTAATGCTGTTGAAGAGCTTGCTGGAATTATTAAATTGTCGGCTTATTCAAGTTTTAGTTTGTATGAGTGTCGCAAAGTTGTTACAGCCTCTAAATCACCCGAACCCGGAAACGGTATTCGTTTTTATTTTGAGTAATTTACAATAATGGTCCCTGTGGTTTCTGTATTTTACTGTGTTTAGGTGTTTGGTCCAGAATTGAAATAATTTTCAGTTTTGGTCCTTACTCTAAGGTTTCATATCGATATGAAACCTTGAAAATAAGGACTAAAATTTGAAAGTTTCAGGGACCAAATTGATATGAATCCTTTAAATAAGGACCAAAACTGAAAACGTTTCTCTTTTGGGTTAAACGCATACGAAATCAGAAAGTACAGGGATCATTTTTTAATTACCTCTTCTATTTTTCATTAAAGTGAATTACATTTTAGTCCCTAAATATAACTGATTTTTGCAATTTTGGTCGTAACAAGTTCTCTCTTGCAATTTTGGTCCTTGTTTGAGATTCTTGTAACATTTCAGGTCACTAATCCAAGTAAAATGATTATTTTTGGTCCTTGAATATAGCTGATTTTTGCAATTTTGGTTCAAACTTTATAGTTGTTTTACTTGGAACAGCGACAAAAAAACCTTACAAAACCCCCAAATAAGGATTAAATAAATACCAAGACAAAACTTTTTGACACCAAATTTGAAAAAATCTATAATACTCAGGGACCAAAAACGTAACTTACTCTAAATTCTCAGATAGTATTTTGACTAATTTGACAAATGGTTTTGGTGTCAACAGAGGAGTATATTGGATTAGATGACAACAAATACATTGGAGATCTTTTAGCAGAATTTAAATCAGCAAAAGATAGAAGTAAAGGAGAAATTTCACAATGCAAATTAACTTTCAAAAAGAAGTTATTTCGCGAGTCAGATGAAGCAATCGCCGACCCAATGTTTGTTCAATTATCATACGTTCAAGTACGCATTATTCAATTACTTTTATTTATCCATAATCGACTATTTCTTATTTATTAATGAACAATATTCTTACACATATCATTTAACAGTTACAACATGATTATATTTTGGGAAACTATCCTGTTGGAAAAGACGATGCTGCACAACTATCAGCACTACAAATTTTGGTCGAAATTGGATTTGTTATTAAACCAGAATCATGCACGTAAGTTACCTATCTTAAATTTTTCCTTCACATTTTCTAATTTTTATTTTACTCGATCGAAGTATTTTAATAAATCTTAATTTTGTTATGTAGTGATTGGACTTTACTTTTGGAGCGATTTCTTCCAAGACAAATTGCAATAACGCGTGCTAAAAGGGACTGGGAGTTGGATATACTTAGTCGTTATCGTTCTATGGTAATAAACATCAAAACTACGTAGTTTTGAAGATGCAAATGCTTCATCATAATCAATTCCTTCATCTGTATAGGAAAATCTAACGAAAGAAGATGCAAGACAGCAATTTTTGAGGATTTTAAGAATGCTTCCTTATGGATATTCAGTCTTCTTTAGTGTTCGCAAAATTGATGACCCAATTGGACTTTTACCTGGAAGAATTATATTAGGGATTAACAAACGTGGGGTAAGTAATAAATTTATATTTTATAATTGTTACATATATTATGAACACAATTTTTTTTTTTTTTTTTTTTGTGTAGGTTCACTTTTTTCGTCCTGTTCCAAAAGAATATTTACATTCGGCTGAATTAAGAGATATAATGCAATTTGGTAGTAGTAACACCGCTGTGTTTTTTAAAATGAGAGTTGCTGGTGTCTTGCATATATTTCAATTTGAAACGAAACAGGTTTGACCATTTTGTCATTTTGACTTTTCCTATTTCTTTATTTTGACTTTTTCAGGCTGTTAACTATATTTTTATTTTCATTTTTATTTTTAATGAAGGGTGAAGAAATATGTGTTGCCCTTCAAACACATATAAATGATGTAATGCTACGAAGATACTCTAAAGCGCGTACAGCTGGCGTTACAAGTTCTGTTAATGGTGATATTTCTAATAATCCAAAGCCTTCAAATGTTGATGTTAGTGAAAAACGCGTACAAGATTTGTCAAAAGCTCTTGAAGAGTCTCAAAAGACTGCAAAACAAGTAAGTGATTTTGTTTTTTTTTTTTTTGAAATAATATTTTGGTGATTTAATATTATTTATTTTGGTAATTTAGTTGTCGGAAGAATTGAATGAGAAACAGAAGAAGGAAAGGAGTATGCAGGAAGAAATGGAGACATTGAAAGATATGTTGAGATCTGAAAAGAAAAGTTTAGAGGAATTATCGTCTGAATATAATGAGATTAGATCTTTATGTGAAGAGAAAGAATCTAACCTTCAGGTAAATAATGGTTTTAGTTAAATTTAAAAAAGAATAATTTGTGGATTAT
This sequence comes from Cichorium intybus, assembly GCA_023525715.1. NCBI lineage: Eukaryota > Viridiplantae > Streptophyta > Magnoliopsida > Asterales > Asteraceae > Cichorium > Cichorium intybus. Next base: position 38,176,838 of record CM042014.1, on the reverse strand, counting down.
GTTTTTTGATTTTATTTTTGAGTTATTTTTTTAGGCTGTTTTGATTGAGAAACGGAACATGGAAGCGAGGCTTTCACAGCTTAGTAAAGGGGAGTTGGAGAATAATACCAAAAAGGAATTAGTTGAAGCAACTAATCAGGTTTGTATTATTTTAAATTCTTATAATGTATGTTTTTTATGTTGAGTAAATTACAAAATGGTCCCTGAGTATCGCTGTTTTTTGCAACTTTGCTCCTCATTTTGATATTTCTTAACTATGTTTATGAATTAATAAATATTTATAAAAGTTAATAAATGTACATTTACAATTAAAATCAAATAACCAATATCTATAAAAAAAGTCAGAAAAGGGTAATATGACCAAAATTGCAAAGCGGAACATTTTTGGATCAACATTGCAAGAAACATCTGTAATGTACTTTTGATTTTATTTTTGAGTGAATTTATTATGTTATAATAAATAATGAAATCACTTGATTATTTGTTTATAGGTTTTAAAAAAGATACAAGATGAATTAAGAACGCGTAACTCAGAGTTACATGCAGCTGAAGAAACCAAGAAAAAACTGCTTAATGAAAAAATGTTGTTGGAAGAAAGAATTACAAGGCTTGAAAAGAAGAAATTTGATGAGGTGATAATCTAATTCTTATTTTATTTAATTATGCGTTAATCACAAAAAAAAAAAAAAGACCAAAAGGGGTAAATGACCAACTTTTCAACACTTTAACACAAATGACCACCTATTTTGCAAAATACTTTATTTTTCACGAAATTGCTTTATCAGTGGTCCCCACTAGAAAATTCTTTGAAAAACAAGATTTTTTCCCTGAAAATGGCATCATTTTCTCAAAAGCGGTATTTCATGAATTTTTTGGTGAAACAAGTGGGTCATTTGTGGTATTACCTTCCCATTTTTGGTCATTTATGTGATTAACACTTTAATTATTCTTATTTTATTACACATTTGCATATATTAATACGTTTTACATAATTGATAATCTAGATTCGGATGCTCGAGAAAGATCTAGAACAAGAAAGAAAGACGACAAAGCCTCAAATTTCTGAACTTGAAAAAAAGGTAGAAGAACTCACCCGAAAATTAGCCAATGCAGAATCAAGTCTTGCAATCAAAGATATCGAGTTATCAAATTTGCATGTAAATCTTAAAGAATTGGAGGATTTAAGAGAAATGAAGGAGGTAATTTTTCATTTTAATCTCTTATTTAAAGTTTCACATAATTATAAAATATTAACATCGCTTTAATTATTCAGGATATCGATAGGAAAAATGAGCAAACCGCTCAAATATTAAAAATGCAAGCAACACAGTTGGCTGAATATCAGGCCCTTTACAAAGAGGAATTGGTTTTGAGAAAACGTTACTTTAACATTATTGAAGGTATAATAAATTGAAATTTTATTTTGTTCACGATATCTTATCTAATAAATATTATTTTAATACATTTTACCTTGATCCAGATATGAAAGGCAAAATCAGAGTTTACTGTCGATTAAGGCCATTGACACCAAAAGAGATAAACGATAAAGAAAAAAACGCACTTACAAGTGTTGATGAATTTACCGTTCAACATTTAGGAAGAGATGAAAAAATTAAACAACATTGTTATGATCGTGTGTTCGATGGTAGTGCTACTCAAGAAGACGTTTTTGATGATACAAGGGCAAGTTTATTTAAAACAAACATTTTGATCTTTTAAGTTCATTTTAATTTATTTTTTGTTTCACAAAATGTTAATATTATTTGTTTTAAATTCGTTTAATGCAGTATTTGGTGCAATCGGCTGTTGATGGGTATAACGTGTGTATTTTTGCGTACGGTCAAACTGGTAGTGGGAAGACTTTTACTATTTACGGATCTGAAAATAACCCTGGACTTACCCCGCTTGCCACGTCAGAATTATTTAAAATTCTGAAAAGGGATCGCAACAAATTTAACTTCTCCTTGAAGGTAACATTTAATTTTATAAATCGTAACGTGAATTTATTACTCAATATTATTTTCTGATTATTGTGTTTGTAGGCTTACATGTTGGAGTTATACCAAGATACGTTGGTGGATCTTCTAACTCCAAAGCAAGCAAAACGTTCAAAATTAGAGATCAAAAAGGACTCCAAGGTTTTTTATTTTTTTTAATTTTAAATACGAAATTAGGGTTGTTTTTAATTTTTTTCTTTTAAATTAATTTTTTTCTCTTTGAATAACATTTTTTTCTTTTTGACTCAATTAGGGAATGGTGACGGTAGAAAACGCGACGGTTATACCTATTTCAACTTATGAAGATCTGAAAAATGTTATTCAAAGAGGCACAGATCAACGCCATACAACTGAGACATTGATGAATGAAGCAAGTTCAAGGTCGCATTTGATTTTATCGATTATTATTGAAAGTACAAATCTGCAAACTCAATCAATTGCGCGTGGAAAGGTATGGTTAATTATTATTGCGATTGTGTTTTATGAATACGTAACTTACATTTTTAGTCCCAATTATAGCTAATTTGATCGATTTTGGGATCAAAATTGTAAATTACTTGTTAGGATTATAGATTAATGGTTGAATTTTTGTTGATGCAGCTAAGTTTTGTTGATCTTGCGGGTTCTGAAAGGGTAAAAAAGTCAGGATCTGCTGGAAATCAACTAAAGGAAGCACAAAGCATTAACAAATCACTTTCAGCACTCGGTGATGTAATTAGTGCTTTATCTTCTGGGAATCAACACATTCCGTACAGGAATCACAAGCTCACCATGTTAATGAGTGATTCCCTCGGTGGAAACGCAAAAACTTTGATGTTTGTCAATATCTCTCCTGCTGAATCAAACTTGGATGAAACTTATAACTCTCTCACGTAAGCTCAAAATTCCCGAGTAAATTACATTTTTGGTCCCAAAGTGTTATCCTCTTTCGGTTGATAATTTCTTTTTGTTTCTATATAAAAAGGTACGCATCAAGGGTGCGTTCAATTGTGAATGATCCAAGCAAAAACGTTTCATCAAAAGAAGTTGCAAGATTGAAGAAGCTACTGGCATACTGGAAAGAACAAGCTGGTAAAAGAGGCGATGATGAAGAATTGGTAGAAATCCAAGATGAAAGGACACCAAAAGATAAAACTGATAACAGGCATTCAATGTAAAATTGATTTGTCTTTTGGATTTCAAGAGTTTGTGGTCACTAATTTTACTAACAGGAAGATGATGGGGCATGAATCCTGTCACTAACAATGTAGCCTTTAGTTTCATAGTGTTTATTATGGTTTGGGAAGTGGTTGTATGGAAATTTTTTTATTCAAGTTTTTTAAAAGTTGTTTGGTTGATGGTGGAGTGGGTAGGAAATGTGAGGCAGGGTTACATTGGTTATGTTGTATAGTATACTGAATGTGTATATTATGGATATGAAATCCATATCTTGTTATCTTGAATGAAACAAACAATTCGTTTTTGTTTTTGAAGTTTTGTTATTTTAAAGTAATAAAAGAGTGAGTGATGCACAAAATATAGAGAAGTTGGATTTTTTCTTTACACAAGTGTTGTTTAGGAAGATGGTTCTAAATTATTATGGAGCATTGCTATTTAGGAAGCTTGTTTTATTATTACTTATCTTTTTACTAAGGACATTTATGCCAATTATTCATTATCTCCATATGCAATCAAGATGCATGAATCTTAGAGGTGTACAAACCGGATTTTTTTAAAAAACTGGATCGGATTTGGTCAATAAAGTCAAAATCGGTTTGGGTCAAAACCAGTTTCTACCAAAAATTATATTCAAAATCGGATCTGGTCAACATGGTCAAAACTGGGTTTGCATACCGGTTTTATATTTCTTATATCCAAGCCGGTTTGAGAGAAACCGGTTTCAAAATCGGATCGGATCAGTTTGAAAACCGGATTCGGATTATAAACCGGTTTTTTTGTGCATCTCTACATGAATCAATCAGACGTCATGAGATGGATCCCATAACTAACCATGTAGCATCTGAAAACTCTTGTCTTTACATTTAAGAAAAAAAATGAAAAGAAAATAAATTTGTTATGTGTTTTCGAGTTGAAAGGAATAAAATTATTTATTTTATTTTTCACATCAAGTCTTATTTCAATGGTTAATTATTTTCTCTCAACATTCTTTTAAATTGAAAAGAAAATTAGGAGAAAATATTATCTATCATTTTTTTTCTTCTTTCCATTTTTTTTTGTTACCACTTCCTTTTACTTCTTTTGTTATTGAATTTGGAAACATAACGTAAATTCTGTTGAATGCTGTTTCTTTTGATTTCCAATGAACCTGAGGATCAATATCCCTAGGTTTTATTGTATCATCACTTGTATAAAAGATTTTATTTAGGTGTTTCATTTTTATCGTTTCAATTTTAGTTCTTAAAGGAACAATTAGTTTTTATTGAACATTATACAGAAGGATAACATATTTTTTTGTGTTCCTTCCGCTCATTTTGTAGAAAGAAAGAGGAAACTATCTTGTCTTGTATTAAAGCTTTACGGATAAATATCGTTTTATTCATTTCAAATACTTAAATAAAGAAAAAAAAAAAAAAATCCCTCACTCCTTTAATTTAACTTGTACTCTTCAATGTCTTCATAGTCTGTTGTCCTTGCTCGTTTGCTCCTAGCTCTTAATGAACCGCCTTCCCTAAAACACAGTATGGTCCAACGTTATGAAACCTAATCGGTCGTATAGTAGTCCAATTTGAACTCCATCCTTGATCACCAGACTTTTTACTTATCTCTAGAAACAATCGTTGCATGGGTGATTTCTTTTAATGTAGTCATGGGTGTAAACGACATTCAGTGTTTCAAATACCATTGTATCATATCAAGCTTTCATATTTTATTTCTGAAAAATGAGGCGGATATTAATAGATATACATTTACCATCATGCTATGTCATCTAGTAAGAGAGTACGACCTGCTTATTAACCAATACAAATAATATTATATCAGCAAATGCGAGTACAACTGACGGAATTTTATTATTTAATAGTCAAGGTTAATGATCAAGAATGAAGGAATATTCACTTAAGTTTATTATTTAATAGTCAAGGTTAATGATCAAGAATGAAGGAATATTCACTTAAGTATATTAAATTATTCATGTACGTGAATGAACTTTTAGGCTGGAGGGTGTGCCACACGCGGACCCCCCCGCGTCCACCACGTCAGCAGCGAAGACGCGGCAAACACCGCGCCCCCCTGCGTCCTCCGGCGTCTGCGTCCTGTGGTTGTCTTCCCAAGCACGCGTGAAGGCTGCGACTTTTTTGAAAAATATATCCGTTTGGAATAATGAGAAAGACTAAATGGATAGCAAATCAGTTAGAAAATGGGATACAAGGAATCGTATTCACATAGTAATATAATCAAATACTCTCATCAATGCAACAAAATATGTTTTTTTTTTTTCACAACAATACATAAATTAATCGTTCATTAACATTAGCTAAAAAAAAATCAAAAAGTCTAAAAACATAAGTTGTTGCTACATCGTGGACTATACGGTTAATTCATGTAATATCCTCAATTCGTATCTAGATATTTTTGGCTAATGTAGTATTTTAAGGTTTGGTTTTAATTAATTTTTAATGTTTGGTTTTAATTAAAAAAACGTAAAATATAAATGTGACGTGGAAATTAAAAGGGTAGTCATGGGAGTCTTGCACACCCCTAGTGGAAGCCTTGGAAGTCTTGGTGACATGGCGCTGACGTGGCGGGAGTCTTGGGTTGTCATGGGAGTCTTGCACACCCTTCAGCCTTAATTGTACAATCTAAACCCTTTAGATAAATTGTTTCAACTTAGTTAATTTACCAATTTTAATACATTAAACTGGTTTTTGTGATTAATTAGAGTTAGCGCATACAATTTACATATGTATCATAAGCAAAATATAATTTACAATATTATTATGTTTAATTATATAAAAGAATGTAATATGTAAAAAATTGAAAACCAAATTTATACAAAAAACTAATTTTATAAAATCGGAAAATCTTCAAAAACAATTCTAATAAAACATCGGAATTAACCATGTTATAATATAGAATGCTTGATAATAATAATAAATATTTAATATAATATAAATAGGAATACAAAATGGGCTCTTGGCCTAACCTAAACCCTAATGGACATAAACCTAACCCTAATCACCAACAAACCACACTTTTTTCTTAAACGAAATTCGTTTACCGTGTAATCTAATAAATAATTTTAATAAAAATGATGTTTCAAATAAGCAATCCCAAAACCCTCCCTCAGGTTTAGATTTTAGAGATTTTTGGTTGCAATCATTTTAGGTTTCTGTATTGAGAGCATCGAAGGAACAACCCTTGTGTTCATAATCGAATTCATGGGTAGTTGTGTTCAATGTTGTTTTCATCGGCGTCTTCATCATCGATGTTTCGATGATGAATAAATTAAAATCAAGAAAAAGTGATCAAATTGAAACAAAATTGGATAATTCAAAGGGATAAGATGTACAATTAAAAGTTTGGTGCTCTAACGTTAAAAAAAAAAAAAAAACATATTTAGGTGCCATTCCTTGATACCAACCTTTGTAATGCTACATATTTGACCCTTTTTACAATTTCTATTCTTTTACGTGTTGATTATTAAGATACTACCAATAATTCATAAGAAAGTGCATACATTAAGAAATCTATAACGTAGGTGTGAACGCATATCGACGTTAAGCCCACAAAAAATCAGATAGAAGTTGCACTAAAATCAACTTACCATAGAAAGTAAGCATAAATGATACAAACCTTTTAACAGTTTCATTTTAGTTAAATAGTTGATATTTTTTAATTTTGATTATATTAAGCCTCTTTGACTGATGTTTGTTGGAATCCTAAGCTTCTAGTGGAAGTTGCTATTCAATCACTTCAATCAAGGGGGGACAAAATTGGAATGTGGAGATTTAATTTGTCCCATACTTTATGCTTTTCAGTTTATATTTATAGCTGTGTAATCGAGATATGAAAACACAGATTTTGAGAAACACAGAGATCAGGTTTTTGAGTTATATTTCCCGGTTATAATCAAAGAGCTATTTTGATATTTGTGTGTGTTAATACAACTGTGTGTTAAGGCACAGAGATATGTATAATCAGTGAATCGGGTTTTTGAGTGAGATTTCCCGATTGTTAATCAAAGAGTTGTTTTGGTTAATTGTGTTTATACATTGTGGGTCTTGAATTGGTATCAGAGCTAAGATCAGAAGGCTGTGAAATCAAATCCATACCTTTCATCATGTCGGATGGAGAAGGAGGAATAGTCGGAAGTACTGGTGGTGCTCCGGTAAAGCTCAAGGAGGTCGAGAAGGAATCCGTGTCTAGGTTTGTTTCCTTACAGTTGGACGAACTGATGGAGAGCAGCAGAGGGTGTTGTTCAGTCGATCCCATGGCGGTGGCGGCTCTGTCGACCGGTGGCGGTGGCGGATCGAAAAACCGAAGGGGGTGGAGCTATGCGTATTCGTCGAAGGTGAGGGAGGAAGATGGCAGAAATGCAAGTCAAGCGAGGGCTATGCTAGCCCGATCCAGAGGCGCCGGCGGTGGGTCAAATAGCGGCGGCGACGGTTCGATCGGAGGCATCGGTCGGCTGAAGGCTTACGAGGAGAGGGTGAGAGAGGAGGATACCAGAGATGGCACGAACTCGAGGCCATGCTAGTCCGAACCGACGGCGGCGGCGAAGGGTTGAGCGGTGGTGGTTACGGATCGCATCGAGAAGGAGGAGGCGGGGGGAGGAATTCCGAACCCGACAGAAGCAGAAGTGAGAAGTGGGGAAGAAAAGGGGCAGAAGGCGGGTTAAGTCAAAGAGGATCCGGGTCGGGTGGCTCCGGTTCGAGCGGATCCGGGTCAAATAATGGGTCTTGGTCCAATTCCCACAAGCCCAAGCCCAATACAAATAAAAACAAACCCAAAAATCAGCCCAATTCGAATTCGGGAAGAAACCAACGTCTCTAGAATGACTTAGAGATTCGGGGGTGATTGTTGGAATCCTAAGCTTCTAGTGGAAGTTGCTATTCAATCACTTCAATCAAGGGGGGACAAATTGGAATTTGGAGATTTAATTTGTCCCATACTTTATGCTTTTCAGTTTATATTTATAGCTGTGTAATCGAGATATGCAAACACAGATTGTGAGAAACACAGAGATCGGGTTTTTGAGTTATATTTCCCGGTTATAATCAAAGAGCTATTTTGATATTTGTGTGTGTTAATACAACTGTGATCTTGAATGTTAACTCTCATTTGAGAGACGTATCGGATCATCTAATGCCATATTATTCATGTATTTCATAATACTAAAAATCCATTTGTAGCCTACAAAATTCAATGTGATAGCACACTTTGTAGTGCACTTATACCTAATGTTTTATTTTGTATTTTGCTACCGACACTTTATTTTTTGGTATGGTTTAATATGACATGTAATTTGGTTTTTGTTTGTTACCAGCACTTATACACTTTTGCGAATCGTTTGTTTTCAATTTTCGGCTGTTTCATACTTTCTAGCCGATGTTCATGTTTAGTTTGTATCTGAAATATCTGTATTCTACAAAATAAATAGATCTATGCTTATACTTAACATAGACTATTTAGATAATTTAGAACTAAAATATGAACTCATTGAGATACTAATTATTTTCATTAACTAAAATGAAAAAATGATACTAAAATCATCAACAGATACTTCGAATGAAACCTTTACAAATCATATTAGTTGACTATATAAATTCGTAACTAATGCTTAATAACAAACAATCAGAATAACTTTACTAAAACAAAACTTACAAAAATATTCTAATGCCGACCGGCATGGCACCATTAGCAATTCGATACATTCAAAGGAAATCATTCTAAGAATAATTATATTTACTCAATACAATGGAAAAGTTATAGTTTAAAATGAAAAAAAAAATCACTTAATTGGAAGCAGAAAAGCACCACCAAGCAAAACTTCGTACTCACATTCACGACAACCCAACACAAACACATACCTACGACAAACATTGTCGGCCCTTATTTTGTAATGTGAGACTCCATTGAAAAAGACAAAACTTATTTGACGTCCTGACATTTATAAACCAGTGTATTTTTTTAACGTTCTGATTGCTCAAATGACTTCGCGTCTTCATTTAAACATGTTAATGTGACTTAGGACCCCACAAGGCCACAATCTCGCTTGGGTTAAAAGAAAATATATCTTCGTAGACTAAACGGAATGGAGATGGAATGCCGTCGGCATTGCTTATGTGGCACTGCAATGTCAATGGACAACCACTTCGTATTATAGGCGTGGCCAAAAAAAAGAAAAAAAAAATTTCAGAGGCATACAAATGCCGATGATTTATGACTTTGTTCTATCTATTTCTCTTGTCTCTCTCTTTTATGCCGATGATTTTCTTCATCAACACCACCCTACATTGTAGGCATCCAAAGACATTTTTGTAGGCATCCTACGTGGCAGCCGATGACGACCATTTCGTAGGCAACCACTCCTTTTAGCCTTATATTATTTATGTTTTAAGTTTTAACTTTTATTCAAAATTTGTATTATTTCTGATATATTAACTTAATACTTATAAAATATATGTAACAAAGTATATATATTACTTTTTTAATGAATGTCATATTGAAAAATATGGTCAATATCTTATTAAAAAATCTATATTAAATATTATTAATAATACTTTTGTTTTCAAAATTGAAAAGACTTAGACCCTTTTCTTTTGTTTTATACAAAAAAAAAAAAAAAAAACTTTTGAGTTTTACATTACACATGTACACAAAAGAACAATACGTATATACCGAAAGATAAGTATTATTATATTTATCAATCTTAATATTAAATTATAGGAAATGATATATATATATATATATATATATATATATATATATATATATATATATATATATATATATATATATATATATATATATATATATATATATATATTTGAGCTTTTGATATGAAAGTCTTTAATTTGTTAAAATTTTAACGGTTTTATCGTTAATATGATTTGTTGTTCATTAATGTCCTTAAGTTTGTAAGTTTTTTTCTTCTGTTTTTACTAATTTTACCTGCTATCACAAGTTTTCAAGTTATCATAAAATTAAATTAGCAAAAAAAACCCTTAAATTTACAATTCTTTTATCATTTTACCTTCAATATTTTTTTATATTATAAGCATTATGAAACGAGTTTGATCATCTTTTGCGGTATTTTTTCAATTCTAAGTACATTTTTTTATTGCTATGATACATGCTTATATGCAAGAAAACATATTAATATTGCTAAAGACATAATGATACATATTTATACTTCTGAAAAATGTATCTATATATTTCTATAAAGGTAAAATTATGTATTTATAATTCTACAAACATATTTATACTTCTAAACAATGTATCTATACATGTCTAAAATATAAAATACGTATTTATATTTCTAAAAACGTAGTAATACTTCAATATGTATGTGTACTTCTAAAAAACATAAAAACATATTTATAATTTTCAAAAAGCATCAAAAAAATATTTCAAGAATGTTATTTTTTCACCATTATTTGAAAACGTAAAGACGTTTTTTATTTTTATTTTTTATACGTTTTAAACCCTATAAACCGTCAAAAAATGTATACATATTAATAGCCTTTTTTAGAAAATGTAAATACGATGTTTAATTAAATATCTTTTGTTTCATAATACTCTTTTGGTTGATACATACATGTTTATATATATATATATATATATATATATATATATATATATATATATATATATATATATATATATATATATATACACACACACACACACACATGTATTCATACTTCTAAAAATGCAAAGATAATTATTTATACTTCTAAAAAATATATCTATACCTCTAAAAATGTAAAAACACGTATTTCCTTCAGGAATGCGTATAATATAAAAAACACTTAGGATAAAAACGTAAAAGAATTGCATACTTAAGGGTTTTTAGGAATTTTATTTCATTGTAAACTGGAAACCTGTGATAGTAGGTAAATGAGTAAAAGTAGAAAAAACTTGCAAACCTAAGGAAATTAATGAATAAGATATCATATTAGGGATAAAACTGTCAAAAATGGACAAACTTAAGGACTTTCATGTCAAAACCCCTAATTATTTCTAACTTGATGTATTATAACTGAGTGTTGAGGGACTGGATCTGGATGTTTAAAGAGCATAAAAGGATTGTGCGGGAAAAGCTAAAGTGGATGGATTATTCATGAATGAAGCTAAAGAACAAGGATTGAAGATGGCTGGAGTAACTCCGTTGAAGTATACGAAGAGGATATCAACTCATTTACCTCATATCTCGATTTATTTTGTTTGTATTTTTATAGAGAATACACCTAATTAAGGTTTAGATTTACCTTCTCATAATCATAGTCTTAAATTTAGATTTGTCACTGGTCAAGAATCAAAGTTTTCTCTCTTTGATTGTTTAAGTGAGTTCTCTTCTTTATACGAAACATTATTTACTAGTTTGTAAAGAGCTTTGTGTGAAAGTTCTTTACCCATTTCATCGATTCTTCAAGTTTATTGCTAAGCTTGTGCGTATGAGTTTCTAATATGGTATCAGAGCACAATATAGACTTTGGATTTACCGCGTGTTTTCACTAAATCGTTTTCAATCGAAAACCCTATTTTGTGTATTTTTCAGGAAACTCTAATTCTTGTGTATTTATGAAATCGTTGCGCTTTAGTTTGTTATTTACTTTTTTAAAAAATAAAAATAAATTAACATGATTTGTTATGTGATTACCAAAACGCTAATTTGCGTTCTTCATGATTACAAAAATCTTAATTTAGTTCCTATTATTTTTTCAATCAACCACGACATTACACATTTACAATATCTAAACCCTAAAGCTGCGAACCAGACACAAACTCGACACAAAAATAAATAGATTGAAACGACGAGAGACGATAATTAGTCTAGTTGGGTTAGAATCAAGCTATCTAAACCTGTTTAAGTTTCAACCAAACACGAACATGACATGGGACGATTGCCAAGCCTATTTAAAAATAGTATATGAGTGTTAATTAATCATCCTAGGTTATTATAAGTTATATTAAAGGTGCTATAATGAAATTAGACACATTTTGGAAGATTACTGGAAGTTTTAACTTGAGTTGTCCTGTTAAACCATTCCACTTGATCGACTGGAGTCATAGAGCAATTTTACTCGACCAGGTAGAACCCTTAAGAGAAATATGAACTTTTTCATACTTGATTCGGTTCAACTCTAGTTGTTACAATTATTCGTCATTGGGCTTAGGGATGTTATGCAATGATAAAACCATGTTGATGTTTATGTGGCACTAGTCATTTATCACCACAAGAAGTGGAATTGAGTATCTAAAATAGTTGAGGAGAGTTCGTTACCTAATAACATATATCCTTACTATTTTTTATACTTTCATTTTATATGTATGATGTATGTGAATATTATACGTAATATGTATGTATTAACGAAATGATTCTCGTAGAGAGTTCAGATATATGGACAATACTATATTTTGATACTTTGCTTATTTTTTTCTTTATAATAATGTGTATTTATTTTAGGATGGTATATTACTTATATGACCACTTATGATTTGGGTATTGAAAAGAAGTAATATATATATATATATATATATATATATATATATATATATTTCTATCTATTAGGTTGAGATTTTCCTATCTATTAGGTTGATGTATTTTTATCTATTGAGTTTGAGATATTCACATCGCATGGGTTAGTGACAATATTCTAGAATGCACTTACTTTCACGTGAAGTTAACTACCTCTCATGTGGTTCATGTGAGATATCTACATGTACCTGTCACTGAGTCCATATGCGACTAGTATGCTTTGTGCTATTAATAAAAGACTATTCCCCATCATTTATCGTGAAATTTGGATTTTAAGATTGACTTGGAGATTTTAGGAATAAAAGATTTCAAGCATTGCATTTTATATTGAGTTTTGTTTTAAGGATTAATGGATTTGATGATGTTTAAGCAATGAAATTACTTCGAAATGCTTTCCCTTAATGTTTAAGATTTTACTAATCCTTTGAGTTTTGAAGACCTTTCTTAGGGTTTTACTTTGGGATTGGATGATTGACTTTATTCATCCCCTTAATTGGTTTGACCCTGGTAATGCTTAGTAGGCTTCCCAATCCTAACCTACATATTTTGATGTTTGTTCATGTTAGGTTTCTTAGTTGAATACTAAAGATGGATCTTAGCTTTTGGATATTTAGAAGATGTTGCAATTAAGATTTAAATTGTATGTAAGGTCTTTTTTACTTTAAACTATTATCTCCTTATTCAATTATCACACCTTCGTATTCCGTGACACTTACAAAACTTTAAATGTTAAGGACTTGACCATTTGGGACCTTTATCCGCAAATTGGTTTCTTAAATGATTACCATTTTATAAATTATACTTCAAAACATGTTTTAAATGACTATTTTAAATAACTCATACTAGGACTATTACAAATAGAATTGTAACTTTGGTTTAAGTGAATGGACTACTTATAAGAGTACTTACACTTGAACCACAAAGCTTAGTGAGTATTTGTGACATTAAGTAGTATGCTTATTATGTAAAATCTTAGTTTGACCTTTAGGATTCTACATGTTTTAATTCCAGATTTTATTTTATTATTTACGAATGAGCTGTGGGAAATGACAAAAGGAGAAAGACAAGAGACTAGTTTATTAACTTATTATTTTATAATGGGTTAATTGGAAACTTGTAAAACTATAGGGCTAAAAGAGAAATTATCCTAATTTCAAATGTTGGATAAAGATAATATTCGAAAGGTCAAACAAATTAGTAAGATAAAGGCTAAGGATAAACCCTAGCGGTGGGCAATCAATTAACGACTCCTTTATTTCTTTCCTTCATTGATCTCACAATTTTCCTCTCATAGCTCCCCATCCATGATTTTGTATACCTACAACCAAAACGATAACCAACTAAGGTGTGTGTTCAAGGTTTCAACCGCGGTGAGAAGATTGTCTAAGCTTACATGAACATTGTCTTGGGTGCACTTCTGAAAGAGTGATTCTACTTTGGATTCTATATGTTTTAATTTAATTGAGTAATTAGATAGTACTTAGGCTTAAACCGTAAAGCTTAGTGAATATTTTGTGAAATTAAGTAGTATGCCTATTATGTAAAAGCTTAGTTTGACATTTAGGGTTCTATATGTTTTAATTATAGATTTTATTTATTATTTAAGAATGAGCTATAGGAAAGATGCCTATGGTCACAACCAGATTGGTGATGTTGTTATATATAGTAGGGTCCTTTTGGGTTACACGCATGACATGCTTATGAAATAAAATGACAAAAGAAGGAAGATGAGGGACTAGTTTATTAACTTATTATCTTGTAATAGGTTAATTAGGAGCTAGTAAAACTAAGGGCTAAAAGAGAAGGAGCTAGTAAAACTAAGGGCTAAAAGAGAAATTATCCTAATTAAAATGTTGGATAAGGATAATATCTGAAAAGTCAACAGATAATAAGATAAAGGTAGGGATAAACTCTAGCGGCCAGAAATCAATTCACGGCTCCCTTTTTCCTTTCCATCGATTCCTTCATTAATTCGTGACTTGTTCCCAAAGAAACCGATGACGACAACCCTAAATTCCATGACGGCTAACCCTAAATGAAACCCTATGACTCGTTTATTATATAAACAACTCTCCTCTTTGAGGAGAGAGATATACCTTTTAGCTCTCGTTTCATCATACAATCTTAGATCTCGATAGCAATTTGACTTACGTTTCTGTGCCTAGATTTGTGAGTGACCCCTTGGGATTATCCTAGGCTGAATTTTTTGTAACCCGGGCATATGATAGAAATATCAGTTCGGAAAGTGTTCACATGATCCAAGGGGTATCCAGATCTCCACTCATACCCTACCCAATTTCTAACAAAAGGAAGTAAGTGGTGAAACTTATGGGTGTATGATGGGCCAGCCAAGAAGAGAATTAGTTTGGAGTAAATGGTGAATTTAGAAATAGAATCTATAATGTGATTTGAGTAAGAGGATTATCCATAAGGTTGTCCTAGGTAAAAAGCTAACCATGTTGTAAAAATGCAAAGAGTGAATTTTGAAGGATTTGAACTTGAGGAAAAGATTATGTCAACTAGTTGACCTAAAGTTAGAATCTGAATTTTATGTAACAATCTAGATTGATATCAATAAGTAATGATGCTTTAAGTTGTATCTTAAGTTTATCATGTAATCAGGTCCAAATATATTCAAAGCTTGAAGGAGTTATCACCTTTAATATTTCATTGTGATTCTGGAGACAAAATCATCTTAATGGATAGGCATTTTATTTGTAAATTAAACTAAATAAGAAATATATGAGATAAATAAAATAATAGATTAAATAAATTCAAGTTAAGTAATATAAATATAACTAAATTAAAATATTAGTTATAATGGACAATGTGAAAATTTTATTTAATAAACTCATTTTGTGACATTTGCTTAATTTATTTAACTTCTATAGGACTAATATTGTTGAGAGATAAGTTTACTAGAGTTAATTTAGTAATATAAAATTTAGCTGAGAAGTTAGGAGTAAACTAATGTCGGATGCGAGAAATTAGAATTTAATGGGTCAAAGTTGTCAAAATTACAAAATAGTGGCTTAAACCCCTCAAACCTCTATCACTTTCTTCATACGAACGAGTTTGAAGATGAAGAGAGCCTGTGGAAGACAATTTTAAGAGCTTGATTGAAGTCGATTTGAAGACTTAGGCTTGAATCAGCAAATAAACATTAGGAATATAACAAATCTTGATGCATCTTCACTGATTCTACTTCTAGTTTACAAAGTCCATTACAAATATGGATCCATGGATGATTTGTGATTAAGATTGTAGTTTTAATGATAGATTCTATGTTTAGGTGGCAAATCTAGCATCCATACGTCATTGTGAGCTTATTTTGAGTTATTAGATGTTTTTGGAGATTTTCTAACCTAGATCATGTGAATTTCGATTTGATTTAATGGGTTACGAAATTGATTGCTATATTGACATTGAATCATGATTTGGATTTACTAATTAGTTGATGAAATCGAATCATGGGATCAGTGGCTTCATATGAACATATAAGCTTTCAATGACGATATTCAACCTAACTTAATAAGTTTTTGGATAATTATTTGGATTTCCAACTTATAATATTACATATAACTTAAATTGCATCTAGAAAGTTATTTCAAGCAGTTTTTAGTAAATGCTAGCTTTTAAAAGCTTTTTGTTTTAGTTTTTTATCTACTTTTAAAAATTTTAAAAGCTTAACACTGCTTTTAAAGAAGATTTTAAATACAAATAAAAATTTAAACAAACTAAAAACTAAAAACTAAAAACTAAAAACCTTATTCTTCAATATATTGCGAATCATTGTTATCACTTGTCGGAGCTTGATGTGTACAAAAGTGCAAGAGCTTCGCCAGCATGCATCTTCGTCGAAAACCTCAACTTCCGATACTCTTCGTAGGTGGTAGACACATACACACGGGGATGTTCACCGTCCACAAGCTCCGGCAGCGGTTCCACCGTCTCTCTCGGCCCTAAAAGAAACGACGCAATCGAAACACGTATCTTCGCCTCTTTACATTGCACCCTATGCTTCACATTACAAAATCTTCCATTGCTCCACACCTTCATATATCATCGATCAATCACCATCGCCTCAAATTTAATCGAATGAAATCTGGAACAAAAAAGAGAGACCTAATTTGGTGGTTTAGGGAGTAGTTACGCACCGTTGCGATGTCACCGAGGTTAACAAGAAGGGTGCCTGGCCAGGGATCGACGGCGATGAACTCGCCGGAGTTGTTCATGACTTCTAAACCGCCGACGTCTTCATCGTCTTGGAGGATGGTGAGGAAACCGGAGTCTGTGTGTATTTGGACACCAGGGGAACCGACGTTTTCAGGGGTGAAGTGGTATTTGTTTATCCTGAATTGACATGGCCAATTCTCGATTCCAATATTTTCATTTTTTACCCCTAAACCTTCAGCTAATTTCTTTCCGATCCCCACAAATAGCTCGTGTACTGCTCCAGCATATCTCATGATTGTCTCTCTGTTAAAAGAAAATATATTAGACCTCACGTACAAGTATTGTAGTTATAGTGATATTTTTTGTTTTAGAATAAGTTAAATATTATCTGAAAAAAATCATATTAAATACTCAAAATATGATAAAGATATCGAATGTAAATCAAGAAACAAATGTATACATGTGATACATTAGTGTTTATAGTAAAAAATTCAGAAAAAAAGCTTATACTTCAATATTTTACCTCAAAGTTATTATATTTTTTTAGAGAATATTTAATTTAAATTTGTTATTTAAGTCATTAGAGCATCCAAAATATAACTATTTTTTAAAGCTTTTTTATGACATCTTGTAGCCAACTTATCAACATAAAATTCGGATCAATTACTTGTAAAAAAATTCATCTCCTTCGCACATGATGAAATCGGTCAAGTTCCTTTCATGCATCTTTGACCGTTCAAATCGATCCAACGGCTACCATTTGTCGTTATCATGTGATACTGAAAATGGAGGTCGTTGACTGATCTCGGTGATGATCGTGAAATATATATACAGAGATAGAGAGGGTTGACCTTTGGTGAGGTGAGGCATCCAGTTGAGAGCAAAAGGTGTCGACGTCACGAGGAGAGGACATGTCATACAATCCGAGTGCCTCGTAAAGCGGATTTTTTGCCGTCGGAGCCACATATCCGCTTCCGGTGATGACGTCGGTGTTCTGGCGCTTGATCTCCACCGGTAAATCGAAGAGTGATCTGACCACCGCTTTCATCTCGGACATCAGCGTCAACGGAAGGACTTCGTCGTGGTTGAGTAGCCGGAAACAGCCCCATTCTTCGCATGCTGTGATCAATTTGGAGGATTGATTGGGGAAATCATGTAGATCGATCACTGGGATACTGCATTTAGCGGCCATTTCGTGTGGCTAAAGTTTGTGTAGAAATTGGGAAATTTATAAAGCGGAGTTGCAGAGAGATATTTCTTTTTTGCTTGAAGGAGACAATTTGTCAAAAATCACGCCACTTGTTGTCTTCTATGTATAACTAGCAATAAATAAATCAATGGTTTGATGTGATTAAAAGAAAATATTTGAATATTAGTTTCAAGTTAATGAAAAAATCAAAATTATTAAGTTTAGATAATCAGGAAAAAAAACCAACTTGGCATTCAAAATTTTGAAAAGTTGCATTTTCAATGCAATCAAAACAAATTATGATTTTTTTGAGAAAATAAATTATGTTGCAAAATTATGATAGATGGCTGAGTTTCGAGTTTTATTAAGGCCGGAGAGGGTGGTTTGGGAACGTGCTCAAGGCAGGATCGGAAGGCCGATAAAGACGGCTAGACTGCTCCCCTTTACTCGGTATCGCCACTTTGAAGGCATGCTCGGCAATTCGGCATACCCATTTCGATACTATTAGTGTATCCCACATTGGTGCGACACGGTGTTATAAATGTCAATATATGTTAGAGTCTTCTCTCTCTCCATAAAGGCTCTTTTGGAGAGACGATCTTGGGCTCCACATATATTTACATGGTATTAGAGCCGGTGTACCGCACCCTGTAACCTCATCGAGCCTACGTCTCTGAGGGAGAGTGTTAGTGTATCCTATATTGGTGCGACACAGTCCTATAAAATTGTCAATATCCTCTAAAAATTTGTGAACAGGATGATATACTTCAAATATTTGTAACACTAACTCTTTCTCAATATCCGCCAAAATTTGACAAATTGATGCATCATCATCATCAAGTTCTGAGCTTTTACATAATAAATATGCATGTGAAAGTTTTGTGTTGTATTATTCATCTACTTCAGATACTACATCATCACTGAATAACAACACACAAAAATTATGTATGTCACACATCAAATTGTATTATTTATTCTTCAAGACAGTATAAGTTCCAGCATTCCAATAGATAGAAGAACTTATGTAAACATAGATCGTGAAGAGAGTGATGCTTCGCTAGTACACGCAATTACTCCGATGACAATCATGTATATAGTGAAGACGCTTTCAGAAGACAGTTCCAGATGCCAACAGAACTGTTTGTATGAATAATTGATGATATGCAGATACATGATATACTGTTTAATTTACAAAGAGATGCTAGCTTCAAAAGAAGTTTTAGTCCATTATAGAAGTGTACATATGCAGTTTGACAACAACATATGGTACAGTTGTTGATGCTTTAGGCTGGACGGATTGGGCAACAGATAGGGCGGTGCCAACGATACCACAGTTTCGCTGGATGCGGATTCGGAGGGCTCAAGGTTGGGCGGTCTCACCATGAGACTCATCTCACGCTAGTTGTTGTTCAACGACTATTTCTTTTTAAAAGTATTAATTAAATTATTTTACCCCCATAAATACAATCATCAACCCTTTAAAACCTTTTTCATCTTCAAATATAAATGGATCTCGGCCATGAGAAATCAAAAAATACAAGTTCTTCTCAAAGAAGAAACCATTGAGGCGAAGTCAATGTATTAATTACCGAAAATCAAATGCCTAGTTTTCTCCCAATACCAACAACAACAAATGCTAATACAACAAACATATAACCAATTTGCGCTCTCTCAATACTACCCCCTCCTGTTTATAGTCCTTTCCAACAAAATCCATATAAGTATTACGCTCTTGATACATCACATTTTCGTGAACCCAAAAACCAAAACGAAGAATCAAGCGGCGAAACTGAAGCTCCTTCTAAAATATATATGATGAATCAAGTGAGGAAATCAACCGCCACCCTCCCCCAAAATATCACAATCTAAGGAAGAAATTATACCTAACGGATAAAACGATGACCATGGAGAAAAAAGTGGCATTGGTGAAAACATATATATCAGTGTTTTTGAAGATGAAGACCATGGAAATCATCAACTAGCTAAGCCATATTAGGAGCTAGTCCTGGAGCACTTCAAGACGCAACTTCATGGTATAGATCATAATAGGCATTAGGTGAACTCCAAATGGAAGGATATGCAGAGCAAAGTCTACAAGTTCAATTGCATCTACAACAACAAGTGAAACATGCATGCTAAGGGAGAGCGGAGGTTGATGTTTTACAATTGACACATAATGAGTTTCAGAAACTAAACTTTAGACCCTTTTCACATTTTGCGACATGGATATTCTAAAACATCATTCAAAATAATTTTTCAAAAAGGAGAAAACTTCTGACTTCAACACAAAGACCATAACTTCCTCAGAGCCCATTTTTCAGCTCATGATGGTGATGCTAGAGTTTCGTTTTGACGAACCATAGCCACCACCAAATCAACACAAAAAGAAATGGAGCTGTAGACACATCCTCATCATAATATGAATTCAAAAGCCTAATCAATCAGATCGATCATCTCACCCAAATTAGAGAGAATTATGTGGAAAACAAATATCGTTACTGAACAATCAAATTGTGTTTATTGTAGGAGAATTCGAACAGGAAAGTAGAAATCTTGGAGGAGGAGTTATAGGTGATCAAAGGAAGACGTTTTGAAAAAGATTTTTCGTTCTTTCTTCAGCTACATGAGCATCTAAACAGAGGAAAGTTGAATACAGTTATGGCTCGCGGGGGGGGGGGGGGGGACTAGCATAGATTCATGGTTTAGAGTTTTAAATTTACAATAATCATTTTAGCTTTACAATTCCAACATTGTCACTCCATGTAATTGTTATATCATTACATATAGCAATAATACAATGTTACATGTATTTGTAGTATGAGTAAAAAAAATCCAAAATTATATTTAATGGATGCTAAGCCCACAAATATAACATTAATAGCAATAAGTTATTCAAACCAAGCTTGTGGAGCTTGTTTAAGACCATAAACTGCTTTTTTAATTTTGCAAACATACCCTTGAGCTTGTCAATGCCACTCGGAGGGCACATGCATACTGCCTTAAGAATATAACCACTGAAGAAGGCATGCTCGACATATATATGATTGAGTGGCTAACGAAAGGGCATAAAAACTACAAGAAACATACAAACAGAAGTGTTGTGGGCTATTGGGTGTAAACATCTACTCATAATCAATACCATATTTCATACTAAAGGTACATGAGACGGTGAACAAAATCGAGGTGGACATGGACGAATTCTAAAGTGTAGTTGACCCTGTGGTGGAGATACTTGCAAACAATGGAGGTTATAGATACTGAAAAATTTAGGAATTACACTGCCTCCTGTAGTCAACGTGAGGTATTACTTAACAACCTGCATAATATTGTCTGATTTTTAACAGGTGTGCTACATGAAGTTGATTTCAAACTGGGAGAAACTTTTAACAATAAAAACCATGTCAAGGAAGCTATTACTAATCTCACTATTCATACTAGATGTGCATTGCAAGTAGTCAAAACGAAAAACTTATGTTGAGAGTTATTTCTAGGGGTGGTTCCTAATTTAGACACATGGGGACAGTACAATTTGAAAAAAACGAAGTGTGTAAAAGTAAATTTGTCAGAAAGTAAATGCCCTTGGGTTTTACATGTTTCTAGGTCAGGGGATGAGGATTGGATGGTTAAAACGTATTGCGATGAACATACTTGCCTATAGACCATATCCATAAAATCGTGTACACAAAGTTACTTGGCAAAAAAAATTTATCAACAGATCGAAGGAAACCCGAAAAACCCCACTACTTTCCTTAGGAACGAGCTACATAAAAAATTCAAGATTTGACTATCATTCATGAAGGTATTTAGAGTGAAAGTTTTGGCCCTAATTAAACTGCAATGTGATTACGAAACATAGTACACAATTCTCAGGGATTACGTCCTCGAGTTACAAGTAAGAAACCTTGGTACCACAGTTAAAATTGTAGTTGAATCCGAACCAAACTTTAGTTCATAAACCATAGTTTTCAAAAGAATCTACATCTGTTTGGGCCCCTTAAAAGATGGGTTCAAATTTGCGCAAACGGAATTGTTAGGCTTCCATGATGCCTTCATGAAAGGGCCATATCCATGACAAGTTTTAATTGTTGTTGGGTTAGATGGAAATAACGAAATTTATCCTTTAACATATGAAATTGTTGAAGCGAAGACTAAAAACTCTTGGACATGGTTTTTAGAATGTTTGGGTGAGGATTTAGACATGGGCTGCAATACAAACTTCATATTCATTAGCGACAAACAAAAGGTTTGTTAAGTAGTTAGTGTATCTACTCATTGTGCATACAAATGCTTCATTATACTTAATTGAAATGGTTTGTTAAAGGGATTGGTGCATGCATTATCCAAAGTTTTTCCATCAACAAAACATAGGTACTATGTTCATCATGTACTTGAAAACGTGAAACTGCATTGGAAAGGAAAACCAATGAAAGAAGTACTATGGAAGTGTGCCCGAGCAACAAATTTCCCACATTTCAACAAAGTTATGTAGGAGTTTAACGCATACAACAAACAAGCTTATGGGTGGTTGAAGTGCATTCCCCCTGAACGTTGGTCAAGAAGTCATTTCTTAGGTATTTTCTGTTTTACTAAAACTCAGATGTTGATTAACTTACTAATAGAATACTTTGTGAATAATTCAAATTTTGATATGGCAGGGAGAGCGCATTCATATATTTTATTGAATAATATATTGCTTGGAATATATAAGGGGGTATATTATGAAAAAAATATATTATTACCGTTCAATATGTAATCGCTAAGTGTCAGGGTTTTCAACACCAACATCTAAATAGTGAATGGATAGAATAAAAGATGCGACTTCAAAATATACTTGTATATACAATGGCAATGGCGAATACCTAGTTGCAGGAGAGTATTTCAACAATTTGTGGTTGATATAAGAATAAAGGCATGTACTTGCAGGAAATAGGAGTTGACAGGTATACCCTGTAAACATGTTGTGGCAACATTATGGGATCAGGCAGAAAATAGAGAATAAGTGCAGCAACCGGAGGAGCTTGTGTACTGTTAAGGGTGTCAATCCCTAACAAATAAGATCGGAAATGAATCCGACCAATCACTGCTATTCTGCACTGGATTAGAGTACAGGGCAAGCAGGGTCGAACCACAAGGACACGTGATATAAAATTTATGCCTACTTAGTATAAAATACTAAGTATGATGTAATGGGGGGGGGTTTGTTGTGAAAATAATAACAAAGAAAGAAAGCATACAAGTAATTAAGAGAAAAACAATAATTAAAGGCCTAGTCCCGAGTCTTCGATGTTCAATGTAATAGAATGAATCCGGCTGACGTGCTTGAGAATACAATTCCAAGTTGGCTTTTGAAAATCATAAAATATAATCTTTATGATAATAACTTGCTAAAATATTTAGATAAAGGTCCGCTTATTATCTAAACCTAGTTCGATTTTACCCGACCTAAGGTCCGCTTATAGGCCGAATGCAGAAATCGCATAAGGTGTGCAAGTACCAATCAATGTCAAATTCTTCGCGTCTGCTAGGAAGTGTGTGGACATATGACCAAATTCTAAACAAGGAATTGGGCGCTTGTTTTTGTTACCAAACATCGACTGTGCTAAGCGATTAGGTGCCTCGCACAGTCGATTAACAGTACGTGAAAAAGATCTATTTAGGGTGATCAGTCATAAACAAATCAAATTCAAGACTAAAATTGAAACAAGAAAATGATCATTAGAATTATTCAAAAGCATTCATCGAGCCGAATGTTTCAAACTACACAATGAACATGTCCGAACTCGGAACTAGAGTACGGTTCTAGCCAGACATGGCTAGAATTGAATCAAAATATTGAAATGCAAATCAAACGTTGCTTATAAACAAATAAATGTAAACCGAATCTTGAACGACGTGATTCGGCCTTCAAAACCTTTAGAAAACTGCCTCGGAATGGCTCGGAATC
Source organism: Cichorium intybus (assembly GCA_023525715.1). NCBI lineage: Eukaryota > Viridiplantae > Streptophyta > Magnoliopsida > Asterales > Asteraceae > Cichorium > Cichorium intybus. The sequence goes on along the minus strand of CM042014.1, from coordinate 38,152,830 downwards.
GTGGGTGAGAAAAGCAGGAACAGAACTCCCTTTCTGGCTGGAAATGAGCTGCTATTTATAGGCCTCAGGACAATTAGCGGCGCTATCTTTAGAGATAGCGTTGCTAATTTTTGAATTCCCCAAAGAATAGGTCTTGGTCAGCAACAAATTCTGGATTTTTCGCGATTTCAGCAGATAGCGCCGCTATCTAGAGATAGAGGGGCTATCTCCATTTTCCAACATTTTTCATTTTTGGCCCCTCTTTGTTCCAACTTGTGACACCCCATTTCTACTGTTTGTAAATACTATGGTTTTTTATAAAATTTCATGAATACAAAAATACGGTTTATCAAAAACCGACAATTTACATGTTTGAAAACAATGGGTGTACAAATCCATATCAAAACTAACCATAGTAAGCAAGAAAGGATTAAACCTTGAGTCCAAGACGGGAGCTAACTCGGGCTCCACTCCAGCTAAACTTCTGCCAAATATACTTTAGCTTTTAACCTGGAATACATGGCAAAAACATAAAATACGTAAGACAATAATGTCTCGTGAGTTACATGAGTTTTAGACTCAAACCTTTAACTTCTTTTCCAACTTTTATAAAACTTATAACATAAAACATCTTTCAAAGTTTTATAATAATATCATACCATAGCTCATTACTTTTCAAAATCATTAAATATCATGCCTTGCAAAAATATATTGTTTCAAAACTTTAAAATAGCAACATACTATAACTTTTTCCTTCTCAAAAATCATTTTATGACATACTTTACAAAAATAACATCTTTCTTACTTTCTTTGACTGGTTTTATAAGCTTGCTGGATTTTTATACTTAGGGCTTTAATCACTATAAGTGATACCCCAAGTCTCTATGGCTAGAAAGAACAGATCATTCATCACCATATAATTGCTGAGGCAATCTACTTCGCGATGGGGATTTTCCCCAGTAGATCCCTTACCTAACCCGGGTAGGTTGGAACATAGTTCCCTTACTAACGCTGCTTGCTACAATTACCAGTCATACAAAAACTTGCTGCTTGCTTGAACATTTCTCATAAACATATAACTTGTGGCTAGGTGCCAAACTACAACATTTTATGTCTTTATGGCTAGATGCCAAATATAGCTTTCATCACATAATTTTCATATGTTTAAAACATATTTTTTCTAACATGCTAAGCTTTATGTCAAAACATACTTTCCAACATCTTATGGCTATATGCCCTTTCATACTTGAAAACATATACAATTTGTAACCAAAACATACTTCTTAAACATATTGTGGCTATATGCCTATCCATACTTCCAAACATGTATAACTTGTATTCAAAATATACTTTCACATAATTGGTTCATAGACCAAAACATACTTTCACATATTTGGCTCATAGACCAAAACATACTTTCAAATATAGTATTATACTTTCACAAACAAATTAGAAATAATACTCTTGCATATAATTTCTCATATAGAAATTTTATAAGAAATCTTGAAAATACTTACTTGCCATGTACCCCAGAATGGGTAAAAATACTGCATGTACTCACCTTATAACTCTTGAAAGGTCGTTTAGACGTCCCTCGGTTCTTTCCCCTTTCGGTGTCCAATTACTTGACTTGTACCTATATAATATATATGATACATTATTTACATTCTAATTGACTCTATAACATGTTAGAGTCCTTATTTTATCATTAATGGTCAAGACATGTGTATAACTTTTAAATGTCTATATTTAATTAAATCGTATATTATACGTATTTTACTACAGTACCCACGGAGGGTCGTATTTCGATTCTGAAAATTTTCTGTGAAGTTTTGGACTATTTTGGACCTATGTTCAAAATTTGGAGTCATTTGAACAAGTATAGGACCAAATCCCAAAAACCAAAAACTAAGATGATTATCACAAAAGAGGAAACTGACAGCAAGACTGATTTCTGGACCCTCAACAAGATTTGCAATATTAGGTCAGGGAAAGATTGAAAATAAAATCCAATAAAAATCATGGGTGAACTAGACCCAAGTACAATGTTACAGGACCTGACCTCATGTCATTTTCTCTTTTCAATAGTAAACGAAAAATCTCTAAAGTTGACTGATGCAATCAGTCCACCTACGGAACCACACATTAAAGAAATAATAATCGCTCAAAATGGGTTAAGAACTGAACTCTAAAATTTGGTGAGGACAAACTAGACTTCAACAGGGAACTAAGGCAACTGACCTTGCCCCCAAACCATTTTTGTACATTTAATTATGAATTTCTTAAGACAGGGTACCAAAACTGACAGCACCTGGACCAATTAGTGAAAATGAACAATTCCACATGACTTAGGATCTGAATCAATTCATAACCTTTTAAGAGAACAAACTAGACACAATTACCAATTCAGGGACATAAAATGCAATCCAATTGGACATTCACACGATTTTATATGAATTTACCAATTTAAGAATTAACAATCACACAATATGAAGGAAATGAGCAGCAACATTTCTGTCACAACTCAGCATAGCTTGACAAGATTGGTCCAAAAAACTAACTTCTGAAAGGAAATAAGTCAAGACTTTTGGATGAGTTACACTAGACATGAAGATAAATCTCTCATCCAAATATCAAACTCAAAGCATTAGCCAATTGAGAAATAAAAATCGTGCAACAAGGACAATGTGCACAGCTACAAATTCTGGTTCAGTCAAGGAGAAGACATTGAAAACCTGGCTTCCTAATGGAATTGGATCACGCCCTCTGGATGGAACACATTATACATGAGGATGGACTTTCCATCAAATTTTCAGACCTAAACTATGAACCATTTAGAAATTAAAAATCCCACAAGTTGACCTAGGTGTGCAGCAACCAATCTGTGGAGGTCAGATTGCACACACAAAAATCCAAACCAAAACAATGAACTGAGTCAAGACCTTTTGGTTGAGTATGGCTCATGACAAGGTTCTTATCCACACAAAATTTCAGAACAATCCAGTGAATACACGATTTTACAACAATTTCACAATACAATTGGACACAGAAATCATACTCATGGAAATCGGGTTTAAAACCCTAGAAAACGACCAAATAAGGTCTGGACCCCAACTGATGAACTAAAATAGACATCGATACAAAACCATGGGCACTGGAATCACCTGATTTGGACACCGTATGATATTTCTACGAATTTTACAACATAGGACAGATTCCTGTCCGAAAATCAAACATCACAATTTCAATTTTAGCAAAGAAGAAAAGGGTTTTACCATAGATTTTCGTGTTCCAAAGGGTTAGGAGGCATGAGGGTCTTGAGACTCGATCACCACAGCTAAGGCTCCTGCCCTGGCTCCTTCTTTGCTCCGGTTTGATGGCGGCGATCGGAAGAAACGAGAGAGAGGAGAGAGTGATAGAGGAGGGTTTTGGTGTAACAAGATCAAAGGTCTCCCCATTTTTCTTCTGATACGTGACCCCAAGAAGAGAAGAGGGATCTGATTTTTAACCTACTTAAATGGAAAAATTTCGAAAATGCCCTTACTTGTTTCATGCCTTCGAAAAATTCAGCAACACTCATGAATTTTTCCTGATTTTCCCAAGGTCGTAACTTCTACTTGTGACATCTGAATTTTACAAACCTTATACCTTTAGAAAGGTGAGAATAAAAGTTACAACTTTCTCCTACTGACTTAAGTCTGAATCTAATTAGAGTTTACGTTACAGACCCTCAAACACGGGCTATCAACCATTTTTGGTCACTTTTGGGTCAACTTTGACCCATCATAACTTCTTCGTTACAACTCCAAACGATACGAATCCTTCTCCTATAATCATATTTCATCAAAATCTACAAAAGTCTTTTTGATGACTTTTTCTCAAATCCTTACAAATATTTATATATTAATTTTTAAAGATTACAATTATTCTTTTTATTATTAGTATTAATATTTATTTTTCGTTAAATGAATATCTAATTTGCTAAAAATAAAGAATCAGAAAACGGGTGTTACACAACTTTTGACAGTTTTTCCAACTTTTAACAGTTTTCGCCCAAATGTCCAAAACTCCTGTAAAAAGTTATTTTCCAAGTGTAGTGAGTATTTTAGCCCTTTTTAACTTAATTTTATCAATAAAAATACTATGATAACGCCCGAAATATATGCAAAATTAACGCGTTATCATGTACCCATGTTATAAGTTAGATACTTGGAAAAAATGTATAGTTGTATTATCGATCTGATTAATGGACCAGAGATGTGGCCTATCTCTAAATGCCCTACAACCTTAGTTCCTCCCAAACATCATCAGCAGGTAAAGTTAATATTATATAATGCAAATGTAATCGTTTATTGACAACATTATGTTCAACAATGTTAAGGTTGGTAGACCGAAGGAAAAGAAGAAGGGATGCTGATGAACTGGTAAGCCAAAGTAGTCAACTAAATAACAAGGGAACACAGTTATCAAGAAACTACATTGCCATCACATGTGGCAAATGACACAATCCTAGACACAATTCCAGGTCATGCAAAGGTCAAGGAGGTGGTACACAGGAGTCAGGGACGTCTACATAAAGGGTAAGTGTGGGAAGAGGTAAAACTCCAAGATCATCAACAAGTAAGGGAATGGATTCAAGCAGAGTTGCAGCAAGCAAAGGAGGTGCAGGGGTAACCAGATTAATCTGAAAATGCATTTGCAGACGTATGGGAAAACATGTTGTCTAATACGTTTATTGTCTTTACTATGTTAGTGTACAACAATGAGCTTAATGTTGTGTCAGATTTAAGTACTTTCTATGAACTTTGATTGAAATGGAAATTATGGTATGCTAGTCATCAAAGTATGGGTTAATGTTTAAATATTTTATCATTAAGTCCCAACAATGTCTGTATAAATAAGTGGCTTTTGTAAAAGGAGCATTAAACTTTACCACTTGTGTACACACTTTATGGTCTTAACAACCCACTTAATCATAAAGGATGTATGTTGACTTAAGTTAATCATGCCGATTGACTTATTTGTTGAGTACATTTACAAATTATGCAAGATTAATGTTACCAATAACATACTTTATTATGCTTTGTATGTAAGTAATACCATAACCAAATAAAGATTCAAACTTTCTGATGTAACCATAACTTGAAACTAACATTGAACACTTTAAAACAACATAATCCTCAGACACAGTAGACGATAAATAATTACAAACTACATTCCTACACAATATTCCAAAACTCGCTATTACAAACCACTAAACAACCTCCAAAACACATGTCACTATCAAAGCCTCCAAAATACAATACCCAAAAACCTAAAACCACCCCTTCATCATACCACACATAGCACCCTCTACCCAAACATGGTGTACATTGAAAATACAATGAACAGGACCCAAGAGACAATCAACATTATTTTGTACTTTTGGGCGTTTTCAAGGTCTGCTTCAAGCCTAGAAATTACCTCAAACAGATTTCACTTCGCCAACAAAAGTCCAAGGATGATCATCGTTGCCCTTCTACACATGGGAGGGTCGGACCACCCGATGAACCGACATCTTGTACACCTCAAGAATCTTCTTCCTAGATTCTGATTAGTCCCGATGTGCAGATGGTTGCTTGCGTCCCACAGTTGCATAACACCATTTTGTCTGAAGAATGTACTCGAACGAAATCGAGTGTGATCTTTTTTGGTTGCAGAAGATCGATTGCCAAGAAGCTACAGCCTAACGGGTTTAAATATTTTGTTGACCCAGTAGAAGAAAGACGAAAATTCCCCCATGTGAGGGGCCCACGATGACTCTAAACGGCTGCTATTTGACGGTAACAGGCAAAGGGACCAAATCTGATAACTTTTATAACCATAGGGACCATCAGCGTGAAACCAAAAATTATAGACCAAGACTGAAAAACGGGTAAACCATAGGGACCAATTCTATAATTTACTCTAGTTTTAAACACTTTATTGCAAAAATCAGAACGTAGAACTTGTTGATGATATTGCTTATATAAAACAACTTATGCTTATTTGTAAAAGTGATTATTAGCTATCCGGTATTAAAACGAAGTTTTGAAAAAAAAATGTTTGGATTAACTTATTCGATAACAAAACATAATAAGATAATAAGTTTTTTTAGTGTTTGTCAATTACTGCTTAAGAACGTAAAATCATTAGTAAGAGTCAGAATGTATATAGACATATAGTTATAATAAAATTAATTATAATAAATTAATTTAAATAAATCATAAACTATTTTAAACAAGTCAAAATCTACTGACTTATTATTTTAGTCCTTATAAATTTCAATCTTAATCTATCTAAATACTAAAAACTGTAGAATTATCATGACATACGGAATTACGGACATAGTGACATGTATTTAAAGCAAACAAAGGGACATGGCCCATGGGCCATGAGTAGTACTAAATCTTGAAAAGTCCAATTATATTTTAATGATCATGAAGCCCAAAAACACCATTTTCTTTGTGTTAGTTGGAGAACGAGGGAAAGTACTCTTGGAAGATCCAACAGCCTTCATCGTCTCATACAAATCTGTTAGACTTACACTAGATACACGTACCACGCCCACGCCATTTGTTTCCCCCTGATGCCCCGTCGATCGACTGTCGCTGCCAAATCCGATTGATTACTCCGTCACCGATTCCTTTGTCTGGTTAGTTACTGGTACGAAGCTTTCTTTTATAATTTCATTATCGTAATCAAAATTCGCTGCGAGATTTACTTTTTAGGGTTTATTGGAGATTTCTAATAGAATCCACTGTTAATAATGGAAGGTAGAAGAATTAGTCCCGCCAAATCATACCTGAAGTTTGATTTCGATGCTAAACGTGTTACAATTTAACTAGATATTCACATTTGACTGATATATTTGAGCAATTGCTACATTAAAGTTCTGTTTGATCATTCTTCTGAGGGGAAAAGTAACAGTTTGATAAAATTTTCATCCAGATCCACAGCGTGGTCATTGTTTTTCCATGGATCCTGTTATTTGATGTGACAGAGAACACCGAACATAAAATTATAATATGCTTTTAGATTAACCAACAGTTTCTGGACATGATCGGCACTCATTTATTTATTTTTTCCTTTTTATGCTTAGATTTATACTACACAAGTTCAGAAAATGCAAGATCATGGGATGGTTCCAGTTGATGAAACAACACTACCAAAACCCACAAAAAGAAAACCCACTACCAAAAAGAATCCAAAGAATCAAACACAAGAAAACAACACAAAGGGTTCCAAAAGAAGCTCTAAAACCGAACCACCACAAAATTTCCAACAACAAGAAAAGTCAACTTCTGATTCTTTACCCGATTCTTCTACTGGTAACGACTATCGCTCTTTGAGACGTAAGTACTTGCTTCTAGAAGAAGAAAGCTTTAATTTAGGAAGAGAAACAAAAGAGATTCAAGATTCTGTTAAATCTCTTGAAGAAGAAAAACTCTCACTTTTAGATGAACTTGTTGTGTTGGAAGGTCTAGTTGACCCTTCGGAACTTGATTCAAGTCGCCATTCACCATAACTTCTGAAGGATTTTTTTTTTTTTTTTTTTTTTTTTTCTGATCAAGTGTTGTACGGGTGAAGTGATGAATGGATAAATGATATTTGTCTGGAGTAATCGATGTATTAACAGAAGATTTTTTGGACTGAATGAACAGTTTTTAATATGAAAAAATTGACCATTTTATTACCCTTTTATCTAAGAGTGATGTTGAATACTAATAGCTTGTTTATTTGAGGACCGGTATAAATAGAAATTGTGTATAACCAAAAGAGCATAATAAGACTAAGTAACAATGTTAATAACATAAATTGAACATATTATTTAACAAATTCAAATACAAAAATTAAATTCTAATATCAAATATAGTTTATTTGAATATGTTTCGAAGGATAAAGTCATAAAGACAACTCTCATCTTATTCTCATTAAGATGTCTGTTCATATTAAGTCAAAAAAATATCACCAGTTTTTCTTGTTAAGTCATGTATGAATAAAGTAGTTGAATGAGTAATTATGTCTAATAAAGTCATATATACATAAGATTTGTATTTTTTTGATGACCAAGTAATAGGGAGACTATAAATTATTGGCCGGTTCCAAAAAAGTAATAACGAGACTAAATAACAATTTTACCTTTACACTCTAAAAAACAATTTTACTAATATTCATAAATTATAACAGTATCATTGATTTTTAAATTGGGGTAAATAAGTAAATACTTGTGTCTTAATACATTAAGTCAAAAATAAACAAGAAACAATCATTATAATTGTCCATAATTAAGAGCTTAATTCACTAAGCTCATTTAGTCAAAAAGAACGTCAACAGCTTTATAGCAAAGATTTAACTCACGGTGTTTAATTATGATCAAGGTATAACTCCAAGTAATCCAACATTTACAAAGTTTTCAATGTCAATAGATACATTTCAAAATACCATATGCTCTAAAAAAACTGCACAAAACAGAATAAATAAAACATATCCGTATACCCATACCCGCTACCCAAACCCCTAAAAATCTTCACCTCCTAATTACACAACTACCCCCAAATTAGAAGGCACAACCCGTACAACTAACGGTGTAGTAACACGCGACTTTCTATTCTTCCATTGTAAATAACCAAACACATAACCTTGAGAAGGTGAAGAAACCTTGAAAGTAACGGTAAAGTTCAATTTCTGGCCATATTTGTTAAATACCAATCTTCGTGGGTGTACATCGACTTTAATTCCACGTGGCGTTGACACGACAGCTCTGTAAGTCGATTTTTGTCTCTGCTTTTTGACGTTGGTCAAAGTTCTGGTGACTGAGAAGGTTGACTTTAAGTTTGGTACTAAAATTGCGGGGTAATTGAGGGCTGAGGGCGTTGAAAATGGTCGATTTTTACAGGTGGTGGTGGTGTTTCTGGTTATTGGGTGAAGCATTTTGTCATTGTAACCGATTGAACAAAGGAATGATTTGTAGTCGGTGGGGTTTGAATCGTATATGAGACCCGGGTCAAGGACAGCTGTCGGGTCGAGAAAGCCTGCGCCATAGTCAAAGGCGTTTCCTCTTCTTGATTCGGGGTCAACTCTAATTGGTTTTCCTTTCTTGTCGAACACCGTTGCTGCATTTTTATAATATATATTTAGATTCTTTGATTTTAATTTCTAAAGGGAAGGAGTTTTTTCAAAGCTTTTTTTTTTTTCTTTTGAAAAGGCAATGGAATAAAGAATAAAGGTTTTTCAACAAAAGCTTGTAATTTACAAGCTTGACCGAACACCTTTTTCATTATTTTTTGTTATCTTTTATTCTTCCAGTTTATCAAAAGTAAAAAAATTGTTACTATTTTAATTTTATTTAAATAGATAATAAGATGTTCTAAACCCTAAAAAATGTATTTCTGAAAATTTTATAAAAATGTAAGTAAGCAAAAGTTAGAAATTTATTAACATTTATAAGTATACAAATATATTAGAAGTTAAAAACTTTTGCAATATTGTAATATTTTGTACTATTAACAGGAGATGAAACTACCACTTCATAATTAAGTTGTTTAAATTTAGTAATATACCTTTTTGGTCCTTGAGTATAGCCGATTTTTTTGGCATTTTCACTTGCAATTTTGGTCATTACTTAGAGATTTTTGTAACATTTTTTGGTTCTTATTCCAAATAAATAACTACGTTTTCGGACCAAATTGCAAAAATCAGTTATCCTCAAGGACCAAATTCGTCATTCTACTTGGAATAAGGACCAAAAACGTTATCGGTAGGATCCAATAATTAAGCTTACTGAAAAAGCTTTTTGGGTCGTTGAGTTGGTGCTGACGTGGCAAAAAAAGATTTACCAGTTGTCATGATTGCAGATTTGATTGCGGATGGAGACCATGAAGGATGAACGGCTTTAATTAAAGCTACAATCCCAGTTACATGTGGACACGCCATTGAAGTTCCAGATAAAATATTAAAATTCATTTTCCCAATTGCCGGTGACCATGCTGCAAGTATATTTAATCCTGGAGCTGCAATATCAGGCTACAAAACAACTAAATCACATCAATTTTACAATCAAACAAATTACCAAAAAAAAAATAAAAAAAATCTTTACCTTTAAAATTTCTGGGGTCAAGGCATTAGGGCCTTTAGAAGAGAATGATGCTACTCGAGGGGCAGGTTGCGATCCAATTTTAGCCTTTGATGCAAAAATCCTTGTTGTCGCCTTGCTATTTGTATACATAAAACATTAAAAAAAAAACAAAATTAAATACGGAACACGATTAATTAAATGTAAATAAGTAAAAATGTACTAACCGTGTGCTATTAATGTAGGATAAAATCCTGTTTCCCATTCTTTTTCCAACAATAACAGCTGGAAATTTAAATGGAATTGCAACGTCTTTGTCGGTTTCATCTATTAGGATCATTCCTACCCCACCCGCTGATTTGACCACATCGCCCTTGGCCAGTTTTGACTCTGTTGACCGTTCAGCATGTCGACATAATAACACCTTTCCTTTAGTCTTCGTGTGGTTTAATGAACTTTCCAAGCAATAACTACAATAAAAAAAGACAATTTAAACACTTTGACACTTGAATAGTGTCGATTTTTTAAAGGGCTGAATGCAAGAGATAGCAACGTACTTCTGTTTATTTGTTTATTATAGCATCCTCCTTTGAGTTTTTTTTCTTATTAAGGCAATGTACATTGCATAATCTACCAATTATAGCATTGTACTTTGAAATAAGTGAAAGTAGGATGCTATAATAAACAAATCAATAAAAGTAGGTTGCTATTTCTTGCATTTAACCCTTTTGTAAACCACAAACAAAAGTACCTGTTTCTTCACCTGGATTGGTAAGGGGTGAAAAAACCCCTATTTGCTATTGAAGCAGATATAATCCTTGCAGGCGCCTTCATTTGATATACACTAAGACTCTCTCCCTGTATAATTAAAAAAAAAAAACTCAAATCAAAACTTTTTTTTTTAATTAAAACTTCTAGAATTAATAAAATTGAAATAATCACCTTCAAATTAACACCATTTCCCATTTCCAATTTAGACGTAAACTCTCTATCAGTAGAACTAGCCGCAACAGTAATTAACCAAGGCGCTAAATTAGTAGCCGACCCTTTTGTCCCCTCATTACCGACGGAAGAAACGACAGTAATCCCACGGCTAACCGCATGAAAAGATCCAATGGAAATAGCGTCGCTAAAATAATCTCCTTGAGGCGCATCAGGCCCTAGTGATAGTGACACGATGTGGACCCCGTCTCTGACGGCATCATCAAAAGCTGCTAAAATATCTGCGTCATAACAACCTGAGTCCCAACAGGTTTTGTAGACAGCAATCCTGGCCATGGGTGCACCGCCTCTGGCCCCGCCGCCGGCCAGACCTTTGTAGTTCATGGTCACGTAGCGGCCGGCGGCGGTGGAGGCGGTGTGACTGCCGTGGCCGTTGCTGTCTCTTGGCGACCGGAATGAGAGTTTGGTTTTCGGGTCGTCGGTGGTTTCGGTTGGTTTGTCGTGTTGTTCGGCTTCATAGCCACTGTGGTAGTATCGCGCTCCGATTAGTTTCCTGTTTGAAGTTATGGAAATGAATGGGATTAATGATTTAATCTTGAATTGAGGGATGAGTACTAAAATACCAAAATGGGTGAAATTTTCGTAATTATCACGAAAAAATTACAAATTTTGCAAGAATTAGTTTTCGTGATATTACTTTAGTTTAGCAAAAGAAATATTATTTTATGAGAGTACATATTTTTTTGATATAATTATTCATATTTTGTGAAGTAATTGTTCATATTTTGCGATAACACCTATTATTTTGGAGAAAAAAACTATTATTTTGTGAAATAATTATTCGTTTTTATGAAATAAATAAGTATTCGTATTTTATGAAATAGTTATTCATATTTAGCAAAAACGCCTACCATTTTGCGAAAACTACTATCATTTTGCAAAATAAATTTGTATTTTGCTAAATTATTCATATTTGAGAAATAATTGTTTCTATTTTGTGAAATAATTATTCATATTCCTATTATTTAGTGCGATAAATAACAAATGAAAAGTTTTGCTGTGGGACCGTTCATAAAGTAATTTCATAAAATCAAATGAATTTTTGCAAAAACATTTTGTGAAATGATTGTATTTTGGTAAAAAGTTATCCACATAACGTTATTTTGCAAAAATAACGTTATTTTGCAAAAACAGCCGTTATTCTGCAAAATGAATAGCAGATGAAACGTTTTCGTGTATAACGCGATTTTGCTAAATTTAATGTTTTTTGCAAAATAAATAAATAATAATAATAATAATTTTTTTGCTGAAATAATGGTCTTTCCCTAACATGACATTTTCCAATTTGTTCATGATTATTTTAAATCAATCGTGGAAATGATTGAAGAAGAAAACCTGTTGCAATTTGTAGCGTTGAATGCTTCCCCAGATTGGCAAATTCCTTTCCATTTCGCCGGCACAGGAGGCATGTCGAAATCGCTAAAACTTGGGGATTCCGGCCAAATTCCTATCATAAATCCAACATCTTTCTCAATTACAAACTAAATAAATCATTTAGAACCACAAACAGAGTTACGAAATCCCACCTGTATCAATGAAACCAATGATGACGTCAACTTGACCCTTGGTGGAAAATCCCGGGATTTCCATGGTTTCTTCTTCTCCAAGACCAATGAAATCCCATGAATGTGTTGTGTGTAGTTTTCTTATTTTATTCTCAAACACAGACACTACTCCTTCCATCTCTGTAAAATAAAAGTAAGATGATATAATAAACAAATCAATCCAAGTACAATGCTATTTCCTGAAGAGAGAGAAACTTACTCGAAATTTGAAGGGCTTGATCATCGCTTAACTTCGCCGCAAACCCTTTAAACCCATGTTTATAACTGTACAAGTGAGAAGCCTTTGCTTCTTCAAAACTATAACAAAAAAGATCAAAAACACCAAATTAGAAATTTCAAAAACTCGAAATTATTTCAAAAACCCTATTTGGGGAAATAAACACCTGCCGCTGTGAACAGACGAAAGGATTTGATGGTTTCGGGTCAAAATCTCATACGGGTCTTCGTTATCGGAGCTACCCATGTACACGACATACACCTGAAATTAATGAAATTAAAGAAGACGAACAAAAAGTAGTAATTAAAATGGGAAAATTAATAAGCGACCTTAGCGGAAGTGAAGATTGTAAGGTGTGCGAGTATGAAAAAACCGAAAAAAATGGCGTTTGAAGAAGATGCCATTTTTTGAGGTCAAAAGGTGGGTCTTGGGGAATTCTTGCGAATGCTAAAAACAGGGGAAGTTTCAGGAAGAATTTATGAGAGAGGGAGATTGGTCACATATATACCGTGGGACATAGGCACATTTTATGTAATGGGAACGGTGGGAGTGAATAGGCACAGTTTATATAACAGCTTTAATTATGTTGGGTGTTATTTAATTTTTATGAGATATAAATCTCGCATATATTACGTTAAATCTTAACAGCCAGAGTTGTTGTTTTTTTTTTATTAAGTATATTTATTATTCTTATTTTAATAAAATAGTTAGAATTTCGTTTATTAATGTATTAGTATTTTTAAATGTTTTTAATAATTAAACAGTTATTTTCATCTACTTAAAATATTTTATAATACACATGTCTATAGTTTTCTGTTTTTAATCACAATAATATTTGATATTTGCGATTATTTTTATCAAACCATATAATTAGAAAAATTGAAAACGTTAGTATTTGCTATTTGTATTATTTTGGTCGATTTATACAAATATTGATTATTATTTTGTATGTATAATATATTAGATTAATTAGTTAAAAAAACTATAAAGATATATAATTATAAATATGTAATATAATTAAGGGAATGAAACAAAAATATTAGTAAGAGGATATGATTATATATGATAATATAATAATCAAAGAAAATGATATTAAGTGGTCAATGGTTAATATTAAATGGTTAAACAAACATAATAAAAAAAACTCTCATTAAAAATGCTTAAAGTCTTTTTAGATTGTATCAAATTATCAATAGGTTCTGTAAATTTTAAGCAACTTGTATTGACAATATTATCAAATGTATCGTTTTGGAAATTAAAACAATTAATGCAACCACAAGTCGGGGATCCTGAAATTAAGCAAACCCGTGGGTGTACTCCTTCCACTTGACCCGACAAGTAAGGAGATGTGATCGCAAATGTCAGAATATAGCATCCACATTGAATGAAGTTTCTATACATGTTTGTAAAGCAAATATATAGATACTACTATTGAAATTATTATTTTTCATACAGATAATTTTATAAAGTATTTTTAATTGATCATCAGCTCTTAAATATAAACATCTATCATCCAGATCGTTGATTTTGACGTAAAATTTCAAAGGAGTACGTGTACTTTTTGCTCGGATTTATGAAGTCTTAAATTATTGAACATTAACAAATCGACATGCAATGAATCTTTTTTGTTCTTTTGTGGTTAGGTAATTTTGCTTGTAGACTTTACATGGCATTATATGAGCAAATGTCTTTATATGATTGATAACGCTGCGGGACAACTTGGATGTATTAAGTGTAAATGCTAGTTCCTTACACTCGATGTTGCTTGAAAGCAACTGAAAAGAAACAAATTGATTTAACTGAGAATGCATTTATGTATTGCTACATTATTTACATTGATTGGTTTATATATTGACGTGTGTTTTATGCAATAAATAACAGAAAAACGACAATTAAGACAATATGAGTTGTGTCATTTTGATGCGAAGTTTTAAATCTCCAAAAGGACTTTTTACGATGATTACTATTTTTTTTTGGACGATGATAAGATTTATTAGATAAGAAAAAACAGCGGGTGACTGCAATATTACAAGACAATGATTGCTAAATGGAATAATCTGGAAATAGAAAGTATAATTAGCAACAAAAATTAAATAAAGTGGGCTGATTCTTATGAGATTTAATTTGGGTTTAATATATTAACAAGTTATCAAGAACATGCTTGTAGTTTACATGATCACATTATAATCGGATCGTCTTTCAATATTTAATTTTAATCAAAACAATAAACTTAATTATCAGTATTGTCATATTGATACGAGATGAGGAGGTGGACAACAATTTTACTAGAAATAATAGGAAATATCTCAATCATTATTATGGTTATATAATTTGGTTGAATATAAAGAATTAATATAACTTATATGTCTGTAAAGATATTAATATTAGTTCAAAGATCTTTTATTCGAATTTACGATTCAAAATTTTATGACGTTATAATCTTTTTTATCAGTTTGGTGGATATAGGCCTCACCTCACCCATGATTCATTTTTAATTATTGCTACTTTTTTCTGTAAGTTTGGTACATTAATTAATTTTAACTAATTCACCTTTTTATGATTTAGCAGCAATTTTTTATTCTATCCGTTTAAAGTCATTATTTAAAAATGGTGTCCATTCCTTTATGCTTGTTTTTTATTTTAAATTTCCATAGAGTTATATTGAACATTACCTATTCACAGTGAAAAAGGGCAAGCAATACATAATACGTTGTTTAATAGTAGTTCTATTTTACAAGGTCAAGCAATACATAATACATTGTTTAATAGTAGTTCTATTTTACAGCTTTTGTTTGGTAATCATCTTTAGATATTAAGAAAATTCTTAGCTCGTTGTAAATTTGTAACTAATCGATATTTGCTATCATTTCTCACCTAAAATCTATTAAATTTGGATCCTGCTGTTATGTATTAACTATTAAGCGATGAACTATCAATAATTGTCGAGAAAATGTTAACATGACGGAGGCCTTTTTGTGTGAAGTAGTTGTTATATCTCTATAGAGGCAAGACTGTCGACATATTTTTTGTGTGAAGTAGTTCTTACCCTATTTCAGTGAGATGTTGTTTTGTGTGTCAAGAAATGTTACAAGATTTTTACACTTTGTATTTTGAAATTATGGCACAAATAAAAGAACACAATTCTGTATGCACCAGAAAAACGTAGTCATTTTAGATTTTCTTTTTCATGCAAAGGGTAACATCGAGTTTTGCCGGACATAATTAAAGTTATGCTAGCAAAATATAAGGTTGTTATTAAAGAAAACTTCAAAGTAGTCATTGTAAAATAATATGTATATACAATTGCATTAACATTTTATTATTATAGAAAATATAATTTCAACCTTAAACTGGGAACATATAAATCGTTGGATAAACATTTTGTTATTATAGAAAAAGACAAATTCCAAAAAACACACTAAGTTTTCAAAAAAATTCGATTTTGACATTGTTATTCTTTTTTTCAATTAAGTCACTAACTTTTTAATTTTTTTCATTTAAGTCACTATATTTTCAATTTTGTTTCAATATTGACCACGTGACCGGTCAACTCGGTTTTCAGCTGACGTGGCACAAATGTGTCAAAATTGAAACAAATTTAAAAACATAGTGACTTAATTGGAAAAAATTGAAAACTTAGTGACTTAATTGAAAAAAAATAATACAGTGTCAAAATCGATTTTTTTAAAAAAAAAACTTAGTGCCTTTTTTGGAATTTACCCTACATTTTTTTAAAAGTAAAAATACGTATTTTTACGTTTTTAGAAGTATAGATATATTTTTTACATGTATACTTCAAAAAAATATAAATACGTATTTTTACGTTTTTATACTCTTGGATGATGTATATATACTTCTAAAAACATAAAAGAAATGGATATATCCATATATCTCTGACTCAAAATTATGAGATGATAAAATATGGCAAAAGCTATACCAAAAAAAGGTTTACCTGGGCGTTTTGGTTCACGTAAGAGTACACGTAAAATACCAAAGGGGGTTATTCATATCCTCTGCCGATAAATTTGTATTTATATTTCTAAAAAAACATATTTTAACATATAAAAGAGTATATTTATACTTCTAAAAAATCTAAAAAATATGTATTTATACTTCTAAAGATGTAAACATACGTATTTATACTTCTAAAAATATATTTATACTTATAAAAATGTATTATACTTCTAACCGAACGAACTTAAACCAACGTAAAAATATGTATTTATACTTCTAAAGATGTAAACATACGTATTTATACTTCTAAAAATATGTTTTTTTACAAGTGTACTTCTAAAAATTATACATATGTATTTTTACGTTTTTATACTCTTAAAATATGTATGTATACTTCTAAAAGCATAAAAATTTGTATTTATATTTCTAGAAAAACATATTTTAACATATAAAAGAGTATATTTATACTTCTAAAAAACATAAAAAACATGTATTTATACTTCTAAAGATGTAAACATACGTATTTATACTTCTAAAAATGTATTTATACTTATAAAAATGTTTTATACTTCTAACCGAACGAACTTAAACCAACATAAAAATATGTATTTATATTTCTAAAGATGTAAACATACGTATTTATACTTCTAAAAATGTATTTTTTTCCAAGTATACTTCTCAAAAGTATAAATACGTATTTTATGTTTTTATACTCTTAAAAGATGTATGTATACTTCTAAAAGCATTAAAATTTGTATTTATATTTCTAGAAAAACATATTTTAACATATAAAAGAGTATATTTATACTTCTAAAAAACATAAAAAACATGTATTTATACTTCTAAAGATGTAAACATATGTACTTATATTTCTCAAAATATATTTATACTTATAAAAATGTATTATACTTATAATCGAACAAACTTAAACCAACATAAAAATATGTATTTATACTTCTAAATGAACAAACATACATGAATGAACTTAAACCAACATAACCGAATGAACATAAACAAACAAACATAAATGAACATGAATGAACTTAAACCAACATAACCGAATGAACATAAACAAACAAACATAAACTCGTTTTATAATACGTCTTTTATTGATATATACATGTTTATATGCAAAAAAAACGTATTTATATTTTTAAAAGCATAAAATACGTATATATACTTTTGAAAATGTATCTATACTTCTAAAAATATGAAAATACGTATTTATACTTGTAAAAAATATATCTATACTACTAAAAATATAAAAAGACGTTTTTATACTTTTAAAAAATGTAGGACAAGTTCCAAAAAAGACACTAAGTTTTCAAAAAAGTTTCAATTTTGACATTGTGTTATTTTTTTCAATTAAGTCACTAAGTTTTCAAAATTTTCCAATTAAGTCACTATGTTTTCAATTTTGACACCTTGGTGCCACGTCATGTCACATCAGCTGAAAACCGGGTTGACCGGTCACGTGGTCAATATTGAAACAAAATTGAAAACTTAGTGACTTAAATGAAAAAAATTGAAAACTTGGTGACTTAATTGAAAAAAATAACATGGTGTCAAAATCGAAATTTTTTAAAACTTAATGTCTTTTATGAAATTTATCCTATAAAAAATATAATTTCGGCACAGCTTGTTGTCCGATTATCTGCAATCTCAATGTAAAATGACTATTTATTTCCAATTCACACTTTTTGTTATAAAGAAATCACTTTGAACCGAAAATATGATAATCATTGGATACTTTATTTGAACCGCTTAAATATGGTATGCATTTCTAGACATCGTGTAATCTCCTTTTTTTTTTTTCTTAGGTTCAGGGGATAATAGGTATAGCTTTTCTAAGTTCTTCCTTTATAGTTTTGTATAATTTATATATATTTGAAATTAAGTATCAATTACGAAAGAATTTTACCAATTATATGATACCACAAAAGGTGATTTTAAATAAACTTTCATTTTTATCTATGTGGTTTATTAAGATCATCCTATAACAAAATTTTGAAATCTCTAATCATTTGTTTATTAATTTCCGAGCAGAACTTGAAATATATATATATATATATATATATATATATATATATATATATATATATATATATATATATATATATATATATATATATATATATATATATATATATATATATATATATATATATATGGATAGGATCAAATATATCCATACAAGTATTGTGTAACCTTGAAACTCAATCTGGACCACTCATTTAAAACACATTCTTTTAAGAATGTACAAAATTTAGTTCATTCTTTTAAGAATGGTAAGAACTCATTATGTCAAAAACTTATTCTGTTAAGAATATATATATATATATATATATATATATATAATGTTTGTGACTGACTGTGTGTTTTATAAAGTTGGCATTTGACCGTTGGAAGAGAATGATAAGAAGCATGCAACAACGGGTAAAACACATTTTTAGTGGCAGACATTCTTAACATCCCAAAAAATGGTGTCCCTTTTTAGCTAAATAAGAATCTTTATCACATGTTTCGCACTAAACCCCAAAAGATTACTCTCCTCAACAAAAACAAAACTTTAATGTATTTTTCTCATAGATAAATCATCGATTGTATTAAAACTTACAATAGATATTTTTTAATAATCGAATATCTAAGACACGTATAGATACCAACGAAATAGGCAAAACTAGTTGATGAAAATAGTGTTACCGATATCTTTAAATAAGCAAGTAGGCTTGGATATATAAATAACTTTATATGTTATGGGACAACTTAAAGCATAACAACAATAAAATTTATTTACTTGTTTGAAAATTAAGAAAGTAATTTTCACATCAAACCTGTGTGAACTTGGGTGGATGTTTTAGATTTAGAATATGGCTTATGTGTGACTTACTGCACCAAGACTGAGTTGTACTCACTAAATGGAGTTTGGTTGATTATTTAATTGATTCTAAAAATTAGATCTATAAAAGTACATATACATCTTCGTTGTTTTGTACGAAAATATAATCAGTATTAGAAGTCTTTAGATGAAATGTGATTTGCATGTGAACTCATGTATTTGCAACTATTTTTTGGCTTTTGCACGTTTTCCAACAAGAATTGGAGATGAAATGCATAATTCTTTTATTTTTATCCTTGGAGGATTAAGAGAACGGAAATATAAAAGAATATTATGAATAATTTTCCTCAAAAATCTTTTTAGTTTCAACATAAAAAGTCTTTGTAAGTCGTAAGATAATATATTGAATTATGTGGCTCATGGGTAAAAAGACCAAAAGTGAATGTAATCATTATCTAAGCACTTTAACCCGAGAAATATATTGAATTATGTGGTTCATTGGCAAAAAGACTAAAGGTGAAGGTGCAAATATAGAAAGTTCAGTAGTGAATGGTCCCCCAGTGAAAATAGATTCAGTTAGCATGGGTTTGGTGCAAAATCAGAAACTATCATTTCATTTTCCACAAACGTCTAAAATCGATCCATAATAAAAAATTTCGGTTACCGTTGACGCACTCACTTAAACACACCTTTTCAGCTTTT
Source organism: Cichorium intybus (assembly GCA_023525715.1). NCBI lineage: Eukaryota > Viridiplantae > Streptophyta > Magnoliopsida > Asterales > Asteraceae > Cichorium > Cichorium intybus. The sequence goes on along the minus strand of CM042014.1, from coordinate 38,132,479 downwards.
CTAAGAGCTAGTGAGGTTTTTCTTTTTCTATTCTTTTAATTTAAATGTTGGGAGGAGAAAGAATTTTGCTTGATGAGCTATTAGAGCAATTTGTATGTACAAAAATTAAACCAATCCAAGTATAAGATTTCATAGTGTACGACTTTAGTGGTAGTTGAAAGAGGCGGTTACAGTTGGTTATTGCCGGAGCCAATTCGTGGTAGTTCAGTGGAACCAGAAGCATGAAGTAGTAATGGCACCATAAATTTTTTTTTAATTTTATCGGGTGCGGCTCACTTATCTCATTTCTGCAAGTGGAAAACACGCAGAAACTTAGAATTAATTAGTATTTATGGTTTTATTTTATGTTAATATTTAGTTAGATATGGTATTTAGTTTTACCAATTCTATGGAATATAATTGAAAAAAGAGTAAATTATAGTTTTGGTCTATGTGGTTTACCAAATCTTTCACATTAGGACCAAGTATTGGAATTTCGCGGTTATGGTCACCAACGTTTCCGAAACGCTACAAATCAGTCCCTGGAGCATATAAAAAGACTAACTTGCCATTTTTAATTTCTTTTTCTTTTTTCTTTGAATCTATTATTTACTTTGTTAATTAAAAAATAAGAAAATACACCCACCCCCACCCTCTCTCTCTCTCTCTCTCTCTCTCTCTCTCGACGCAACCACCATCCCCATCCTTCCGGCTCCTTTTCACGGTTAAGTAACAGATCGATGACACCGGAAAGTATACCGGAGACTCTGAACTACAAACGCTAACTTCGTCTCTGCATGCTTCTCATAAACGCCTTGTAATGCATACACAAACCCTTTCCACCCTTCACCAACACCTTCCTTCCTTAAAGCCGATAAAGCCCATTCCACAAGCTGCCTCACGAACCTCTTATCGAAGGACAAAACCTCCGTCACCAGCAACAATGGCAGCACCTGAATCCCCAGCCGTCACTCCCTCCATTCCACCGGAGCAAACCACAGCCCATTGTCTCTTTTATTTGCCCACAAAACCACCACCACTTGGTTATTTCTCAAGAAATCTTCGGTGCTACGAGTATCATCTTCTCTTACATGTCACCATGTTTGCGATGCTTGAATCTCCATGGCTATAAGCAACGAAGCAATCAAAACTAGATGGGTGTCGTCGTACGCTAACCCCATTAACGCCGTTGAATAATACGCGTTGATTGCTTCGCTTGTGCTTTCCTGATTTCTTTCGTTTGCAAATTCCGTCAAACCTCCGGCCCATGAATGTAGCTTCCACAAATCGAAGCATTGTGATATGCCCAATAACACCCAAACCCTTTTGAATCGAAGGTTGCCGGCTAGGGCTTAGGAGAAATCGTCGCCCTGGGCTCCAAGCAAACAAATGGCCGTTGAATTTTGAACTTACCGGAGAAGAATTGCTAATCACAAATGCATCAAAAGATGATTTTTATTCTATACCAACCCCAAAACAACCAAAACGACAAAAAGTGTAACCACATGAAATCCAATTGATTTCTGAATCTGGTTGGAATTCAGCCAAGCAAATGGAACTCGCGATTAAAGAATCGATTGAGATGAACTCTGAATCTGTTTGGAATTCAGCCAAGCAAGCCGATCGATTGAGAAGTGGCCTTTCCAATTTGACTTTTCTGAATCTAGTGGGAATTCAGCCAAGTAAGCTGATCATGTTCCCAGTATTGTCGCCGGGGTAGGGGATGGAGATAGAGAGAGGGGGTTAGTGGGGTAAGGGGTAGGGGTTGGGCGTGGGGTGTATTTTTATTTTCTTTTAATTATTAAAATTAATAATAGGTTAAAAGAAAAATGAAAAATAAAATAGAAAGGGTATTTCAGTCTTTTTATATGCCCCATTGATTGATTTGTGGCGTTTCAGAAACCTTGGTGACCATAACCGTAAAATTCCAATACTTGGTCCTAATATGAAAGATTTGGTAAACCACAGGGACCAAAACTGTACTTTACTCTTGAAAAAAAATGGGTCATAGCTAGTACGGTTTCTTTAGGTGGTGGAGTAAAACTGTAAAAGGTGTGCCTATTACTTTCTTACTTCACGTGGGTATGGGTGAGGCTATATATAGTCTTTTCTCTAGTAGGAATAATGTAGAGTGTTTTGCATATTGCTTTTTTTAGAAAGTCTTTCTTCTCTCCATCTTCAACTTGCGTAAATAAACAAAGGTATGTTATTTTTTTTCATTACACCACCTTACAGAAGAAGCTCCTAGTCTCTCGTTTCCTCTATCGGTTTACTTTGTTCTGTATCTGTTTTCTTTAGTCTGTGGTTAAGTTTCACACACCATGAAATCGTTAGGTTATGTATTAGCTAACGCCTTTATTGGTTCTCGCCTAAACATCCTCCCCTTTCTTCACCAATGGTTCAAGCACGTAGATATTTCTAGATTCAACATCACAATGCATAGCAGTGTACCCATATATTTCAGTATGTGCACGGGTCACTATAGGCACCATAGTGGTTCCGCCCCTGTGGTGATTGGATCTTGTGCAGCTGGTCTCAGCCTCGTCCTAGATAACCATAAGCAATGTAATCTAGATGGCACATACGAATCAGACCCCCAATTTCGATCCAATACCAGCTAAAAGCAATTCAGGAACGACCGACCATGCATCACATTCATACACATACGTGACACGTTCCATTCCATTCATACACATACGTCACAATCGACATCCAGGATCGACCAGTTATGCATTGTCCTTTCGTCATTAAACATCTTCCGGTGCCCAGGTACGATTAGTCATGCATCGTCATTTATCATGCAGCAACCCTCAGATTTATAAACTCATTCTTTGGACTCTCGGGATTACCCAGATCTGTCTGGCTCGTGTCTTTCCCGATCTGTCATCATTCTTCAGTTGTCACAACGAATCCGGCGACTAACACATACAAACATAGAAGCCTATGCATACAGCCTAATCTTTCTGACTCCTATTATTAACCATACAGTCAAATAACGTAAGTCATGCCCAATTAACACACATTACTACACACAACAATTAAGGCTACCTACGCATGCAACTTCACCCATAGTATAATGAGAAGACTCATCTGATCCGTTAAGTTAGACAACACTCCTCGCGCATGTCCTCGGATCCCGACAACACGAACCTCCTAATAAGGATAAAATTTCACTTAGAAAATCCTAAACCCAAACGACATAAACCTCCAAGACCGGTACCCCGAATCTCTAAAGTTTGACCAAAAGTCAAACTTGTCAAAAGTTAAAGTCAAAGTCAATGGTTAAGGTCAACCCGTACATAGCGTCGCTAATCCCTATGGGTAGCTTCGCTATGTACGAACATCGCGAAAACCCAATTTCCAGAGATATCGTCGCTATCTCCATAGATAGCGGCACTATTTACGCTGTTCAACCCAATTCTTTCCAAAACTCTTAATCCGTTAAGCCAATGTCTTAAATCTTCCAGTACACTTCCAAACAGTCACTAGATCCATAAAAATTGTAACTTTACGTCCATACATGAACATACATGCCCAAGAATCAAAACCTAAGTCTCAAAAGCTTAAAACTATCCAAAACAGCCATGCAACAACCAAAGAGAGCTTGGCTCACTCTCTATTCCGACTTAATGGCTCAAGAAGTGTTACAAGAAGCATAAAGGTCCGAACTTTCCAAACAAGTTTCAAAGACCAAGCCAAAAAGGGACTAAGGATCCATTTTCATCAACATAACTCAAGATCACCCTTACAAATTCAGAAAGGAAAGAGCTTTACTCACAAAATGACCAGGAAATGAAGCTTTAGCTGATCCAACCTTGAAGAACACGTTCTAGCACCACCATGTACCTTCATTCTCTTCAAGAATCCTTCCAAACGAGTAAAAGCACCAAAAATCAACCAAGGAAGCTATAGAGGAGTTGGAGACGTTTCTGGAGGCTGAGGGGTGACAAATGACGGCTACGGGTTTTATGCCCTTAAATACGGTCCAAAACTCAAAACCAAAGGCTTTGGCCCAAACATCGAAAGATAGGGTCGCTATTTTAAGAACTTGCAAACCCATTACACGAAGATCGTAGTGTCGCTACTAATAACCAATAGCCTCGCTATCATCCATAGATAACGACACTATCTCCAATCTTTCACAAAGTTCATTCCTTTAAAACCAATCATGAACATTTCAGGATTAGGGTCTTACATTGCTATTAACGGAAAGTCCTTATCAATTAGTTATGACCTTGGATACTATTCCAACATTAACATGGTTCATACTTTATCCATTTTTCATAGTTTTGAAGAACCTTGAAATTTCATCATGTCTCATAAATTCTAACCGTTTATATTAACATCTTGTAGCACCCCCTTTTAATGCTAAATTTATCCATCGGTAATCCGTTGACCAATACCGAACCTCTTCCAGATTTCAAGCACCCCGCAATCTGTAACACCCGGCTTTCAATATAAATACACCCCTTTATTTTACACGCTTTAAACATATTTTATTCAACAAAATATTATACAGGGGAATATATTACAAGAAAAAGGTACAAGTGGTATCTCCCTAAAGCCGGGCTGCTACGGTCATCAGTTCTAACCCCGAATTAGATCCTTCCCTTTAGTAGGGTCTACAGCACCTGCACAGTTAGTATCAACAAGGATGAGCTTTACAAGCTCAGTGAATAATCGATAAGTGTTATAACAACATTAAATTTTCAGCTTCCACATCATATCACAGCCCCCTGTGATACCGAGTCTCAAGGACTCAATGTACACCTGTTGAATGTGTGATAAAACTGCCAGCCAAATAGGCCATCACAACATTTGTATGTGGTCCCACCACAATTACTGCTAATTCGATCGTCACAGCATATATGTGGTCTCAACCACAATTACCGAGTATGTGACCCCACGGAAAGATGGTCCCAATCACAATAACCGATAATGTGGCCCCACAGTAAAAGTAACACTTAGGGATAGATTACTCACATTGATTTTTGGTATACGGTATCTGGTTATTCCTGCCTTCTTACACCCACTATAACTGCTTGGTTTGTACCTATATATTTGTTTATAGGTGAACTACTATTTCAACCGGCATTACTACAGATCACACCATCACGCTGCTTTATATTCTCTATAATTCCAATATGATACCTCGTGATTTATCAAATAAAGAACGGCCAGGTAGAAGATTAGATGGGGTGGCAGGATCCTTTCAGCATTTTAGCCTTTCGGAAAATCCAACAACCAGATCCCATGTAACCGGCCTAGGCACCGTTCTCGTAAGTAAATCATTGGGCATTATTATTGGAATTACGAATAGTATATATAACTTCCACATATAATAGTTTAACACTTTATAAACTATTAACGAAATAAAGTAGTGATTACTCACTTAGTATTGTCGCTGGCTCGTTCCCCGTTCAACTCTTCCGACAACTCTCGAGCACTTCGCTACAAGCTATCGCTCGTTCCTTACCTTTCCCGACCTATTTTCTCACCAGAACACTCTCCGATATCGTTTGTTTGGTGTTTGTTGTGGTTTGAAATGAAGGGGTTGGGCCTCTATTTATAGTGCTCAAAATCACTATTCACGACGTCATCACGACATCAGCGACACTATTCACGATGTCATCATGACGTCATCACGACATCATCGTCGATGTCATCACGAGGTAAGCGCTTACTTCATCTCTCGTACTATTCACGCCGGAGCACTATTCACGCCGGAGTTACTATTCACGCCGGAGTTACTATTCACAATTTTTTTTTTTTTTTTTTTTTTTTTGAAAAAAACCGGCGTTACAAGTTCTCCCCCCCTTTATAAGATTCCGTCCCCGGAATCAAGCAAACAATTGGGGGTACTTCGCCTTCATTTCCTCTTCGGCTTCCCAAGTTACATCCGAGCCCTTGTGATATCGCCACTGTACTTTTACCATATTAATCCTCTTGTTCCGTAGCTGTCTCACCTTGCGGTCTAAAATCTTTTATGGCTGTTCCGGATACCTCAGCTTTTCATCTATTTCAATTTTAGGTAAAGGCACTCGTTGGGACTCGTCAAACAGAGTCTTTCTCAAATGCGACACATGGAAGACGTTGTGAATGCCTCTTAGCTCCTCAGGTAGCTCTAACCGGTAGGCTACAGCTCCCACCCTTTGTAATATCCGGAACGGGCCAATAAAGCGAGGACTCAGCTTACCTTTCTTTCCAAAACGAATCAGACCCTTCCACGGGGAAACCTTAAGCATCACCATATCGCCAACCTGAAACTCTATAGGTTTCAATCGACGATCAGCATACTGCTTTTGGCGATTTTGAGCAACCTTCAAATGTTCTCGAATTTCTCGAATTTTCTCCTCGGTTTGAGCGACAATCTCGGGTCCAGCTAACGGCTTTTCCCCTAACTCTGTCCAACATGTCGGAGTACGACATGGTGCTCCATACAATGCCTCGTATGGCGCCATCTGAATGCTGGAATGATAGCTATTATTATATGCGAATTCCACCAAAGGCAAGTGATCCTCCCAGCTTCCACCAAAATCTATAACACAGGCACGAAGCATATCCTCCAATGTCTGGATAGTCCTTTCACTCTGTCCATCAGTCTGAGGATGGTAAGCAGTACTCATTAAAACTTTCGATCCAAACCGCTTTTGGAAGCTCTGCCAAAACCCAGACATAAATCGACTATCTCGGTCGGATATAATGGAGGATGGTACTCCGTGTCTACAGACTACTTCATCAATATAGATTCTGGCTAATTTGCTAACTTTATAATCTTCACGTATGGGTATGAACTGAGCGGATTTGGTCAGTCGATCCACGATCACCCATATAGCATCGTGTCCTCGTGGCGTCCGAGGAAGTTTTGTCACGAAATCCATTGTAACTTCGTCCCACTTTTTCTTCGGGACCGGTAACGGCTGAATTTCTCCATACGGTTTTTGATGATTGGACTTCACTTGCAAGCATGTTTGGCACCGTTCCACATACCTTCCTATATCCCGCTTCATGCCCGGCCACCAGTATAACGGCTTCAGCGTTCGGTACATCTTGGTGCTACCCGGGTGTATAGCATAACGAGAACAATGCGCATCCTCGAGGAGTAACTTTCGTGCTTCACCCTGCTTTGGCACCCATACTCGACCTTTAAAGGTCTTCAATCGCTGAGAATTTTCCTCGAGTTGGTTAATATAGCTAACCATGCGTTCACTTTTCACATGCTCCGCCTTCCCTGCTTCCTCTTGGGCTGTTCGAATCAGCTCAGGTAGCCGACTAACTATGCTCATACAAGCAGACACAACCCTAATGGGTCTCTCCTTCCGACTGAGCGCGTCTGCAACTACATTCGCCTTCCCTGGATGGTACAAAATCTCGCAGTCATAGTCTTTGAGTAAGTCCATCCACCGCTGCTGCCTCATGTTCAAATCCTTTTGATTGAACAAGTATTTAAGACTTTTGTGGTCCGTATAGATCCTGAACTTTACCCCATATAGGTAGTGCCTCCACAACTTTAATGCTAATACTACAGGAGCTAGTTCCAGATCATGTACCGGGTATTTTTTCTCAGCTTCCTTCAATTGTCTGGATGCGTATGCAATCACCCTGCCCCTCTGCATTAAGACACATCCCAGACCTACCCTAGAGGCGTCACTGTAAACCACAAAGTCTTCTCCACCTTGTGGTAATGCAAGAACTGGGGCTTCACACAAAGCTTGCTTCAGCTTCTGAAATGCAGCTTGCTGTTCTTCAGTCCATTCAAACTTCTCGCCCTTCTTAGTTAATTTAGTCAAAGGAGCTGCAATAGAGGAGAAGTTCTCTACAAATCTCCTGTAATATCCAGCTAGCCCAAGAAAACTACGTATTTCTGATGGATTCTGCGGCGGCTCCCACTTCATTACAGCCTCGATCTTTGCAGGATCAACTTTAACACCTTCGCTGCTAATAACATGTCCCAGAAACTGAACTTCACGAAGCCAAAATTCACACTTTGAGAACTTGGCATACAGCTTCTCTTGACGGAGTAACTCCAAAACTTGACGTAGATGCGTCTCGTGCTCTTCCTGACTCCGGGAATAGATCAGTATATCATCAATGAACACGATAACAGAGGTATCAAGAAATGGACGACACACTCTGTTCATCAAGTCCATGAAAGCTGCAGGGGCATTGGTTAACCCAAACGGCATCACCAGGAACTCATAATGTCCATAACGTGTACGGAAGGCAGTCTTCGGAATATCCGACTCCCGAATCTTCAGCTGATGATATCCCGATCTTAGATCAATCTTAGAGAAATAGGATGCTCCCTGAAGCTGATCGAATAAATCATCGATCCTGGGCAGTGGATATTTGTTCTTTATGGTGATCTTGTTCAGTTCTCTATAGTCTATGCACATTCGCATAGACCCGTCTTTCTTCTTCACAAACAGGATAGGTGCTCCCCAAGGTGAAGTACTCGGTCGAATGAATCCCCGATCGAGTAATTCCTGCAACTGCTTCCTTAACTCTGCCATTTCTGATGGTGCCAATCGATAAGGAGCACGAGCAATAGGGGCTGCTCCTGGAATCAAATCGATAGTAAACTCTAGCTGCCGATCCGGAGGTAATCCCGGAAGCTCATCGGGAAAAACATCGGCAAACTCCTTTACAACAGCGACATCTTCAACGGATCGTTTGGTAGGCTCTGTCGAGTCCACACATGCCATGTAAAATATTCCTTCTTTGTTGTTATGACGTCGTACTTTGGCAAAAGACATGACAGGCATCCTTGTACGTGGCCGTTCACCTTGAATTATTATTTGCGACCCGTCTGGTGCCAGAACTGTAATTCTTTTTCTTTTACAATCGACTTGAGCATCATTGGATGCTAACCAGTCCATTCCTACAATTACTTCAAATTCTCTGGTGGTGATCGGCTTCAGATCAATAGGGAAAATGGTCCCGTTAATCTCAAGTTGACACCCTGGTATCTGTTCAGAGACATATACATATCTACCACCTGCTACTTCTACCTCCAGTTCTTCATTCAACGGGGTTAAGGGTATCGAAATTTGGGGCATGAATGATGTGGATATAAAGGAGTCGGTTGCTCCAGGATCAAAGAATACATATGCAGGGATCGAGTTTAGTTTAAAAATACCTGTGATAACATCGGTCTTCTCTCGGGCCTCCTCAACGGTCATCTGGAATGCTCGGGAGACTACTGGTCCACCTCGTGCCTCCTTCCTTTCTCTTCCCTGCTCCTCCCGTGTCCTGTCTCGGGATCCTCCTGTCTTCAGCTGTGGACATTCTGATCGGATATGATCTTTGGCTCCACACTGGAAACATACTCGAGTTGTTTGGTTGCAATCTCGAGCATAGTGTCCTGTCTTCCCACACTTAAAACAATACAATGGTGAGGGACTAGTAGGACAATCTCCCGTATGCTTCCTCCGACATTTGTCGCACCATTTGCCTTCATCCTTCCGAGTCTGACCCCGCGACCCAGATTCTGATTGTTGGGACTTCTTCTGAGAAATCCACGGACGTTCCTCAGCCTTTCTTTTTGCTTCTACAGCCCTCCTTTCACCTTGTTGGCGTTGCAGCTCCGCCTCACGTTCCACCGCCCGATCAACTACTTGCCGAAAGGTAGTCAGCTTGAGTGGCTGTACAACCTCTCGAATCCGGGTTTTCAATCCCCATACGTACTTGTCTATCTTTCTTTTCTCAGTATCAACCTCATGTTCACAGAATCTAGCTTTCTCCAAGAAATCCATAGTATATTCTTGCACAGAACGAGTCCCTTGTTCCAAATGTAAGAACTCTTCTGTCAGCTTCTTCACTGCTACTTCGGAACAGTATTCTTCAGTAAATTTTGTTTTAAACTGTTCCCAGGTCAACATTCCAAGCAAATCTGAACCCAAAGCTCTACTGAAAACTTGCCACCAATACTGGGCATTTCCAGCGAAAAGGTTGGTAGCAAACTCCACCTTGTCTGCCTCATCACACTTGCTAATCCGGAAAACTTTCTCCGTATGTATCAACCATTCCATCGCTTGTACAGGACTATCAGTTCCCGTAAATTCCTTAGGCTTGCAACTAAGGAAATTCTTATACGTACACTTGGTTTTCCCTTCTGACGTTCCCTCAACACCTTTGCCTTTATCTGCCACGTGTACTCCACTTTCGGCATGTCCCTCATCTCTAGGGGCTCCATCATGCACCTGCTTAGCAGTATCCTCCCTATGTGTCTCTACTATAGTGGGTAATAGCTCCCGTACCACATCAGTAATGATAGCTCGTAAATCTGGTTGGTTCCTTGCTGCCTCTCCCGCCTCCCGGTGCACTGAGCCCTGTGATCGAGATCTACCTCCCCTGGAAGCTCCCTGCCTAGCACCTCCTCGGTTCTGACCACTCCTGGTGTTTGCCATCTTCAAAGTTCAACAGAAAGATTAGTCTCCTAATCAGATAACATAAATTATCCTTTTCCAATCCCGAATTCCACTATTTCCTAAGGTTCAAGTCTAGGTATCTACCCTATAGAAACCTAATTCACTTAAACCTCGGCTCTGATACCAACTTGTAACACCCGGCTTTCAATATAAATACACCCCTTTATTTTACACGCTTTAAACATATTTTATTCAACAAAATATTATACAGGGGAATATATTACAAGAAAAAGGTACAAGTGGTATCTCCCTAAAGCCGGGCTGCTACGGTCATCAGTTCTAACCCCGAATTAGATCCTTCCCTTTAGTAGGGTCTACAGCACCTGCACAGTTAGTATCAACAAGGATGAGCTTTACAAGCTCAGTGAATAATCGATAAGTGTTATAACAACATTAAATTTTCAGCTTCCACATCATATCACAGCCCCCTGTGATACCGAGTCTCAAGGACTCAATGTACACCTGTTGAATGTGTGATAAAACTGCCAGCCAAATAGGCCATCACAACATTTGTATGTGGTCCCACCACAATTACTGCTAATTCGATCGTCACAGCATATATGTGGTCTCAACCACAATTACCGAGTATGTGACCCCACGGAAAGATGGTCCCAATCACAATAACCGATAATGTGGCCCCACAGTAAAAGTAACACTTAGGGATAGATTACTCACATTGATTTTTGGTATACGGTATCTGGTTATTCCTGCCTTCTTACACCCACTATAACTGCTTGGTTTGTACCTATATATTTGTTTATAGGTGAACTACTATTTCAACCGGCATTACTACAGATCACACCATCACGCTGCTTTATATTCTCTATAATTCCAATATGATACCTCGTGATTTATCAAATAAAGAACGGCCAGGTAGAAGATTAGATGGGGTGGCAGGATCCTTTCAGCATTTTAGCCTTTCGGAAAATCCAACAACCAGATCCCATGTAACCGGCCTAGGCACCGTTCTCGTAAGTAAATCATTGGGCATTATTATTGGAATTACGAATAGTATATATAACTTCCACATATAATAGTTTAACACTTTATAAACTATTAACGAAATAAAGTAGTGATTACTCACTTAGTATTGTCGCTGGCTCGTTCCCCGTTCAACTCTTCCGACAACTCTCGAGCACTTCGCTACAAGCTATCGCTCGTTCCTTACCTTTCCCGACCTATTTTCTCACCAGAACACTCTCCGATATCGTTTGTTTGGTGTTTGTTGTGGTTTGAAATGAAGGGGTTGAGCCTCTATTTATAGTGCTCAAAATCACTATTCACGACGTCATCACGACGTCATCACGACATCAGCGACACTATTCACGATTTCATCATGACGTCATCACGACATCATCGTCGATGTCATCACGAGGTAAGCGCTTACTTCATCTCTCGTACTATTCACGCCGAAGCACTATTCACGCCGGAGCACTATTCACGCCGGAGTTACTATTCACGATAGAGTTACTATTCACAATTTTTTTTTTTTTTTTTTTGTTGAAAAAAACCGGCGTTACACAATCCAATCTCTTTATTTATTTCTGAACTTTATTAGACTTAGGATGGAATCTAGGTAACTCCAATCTATGAAGTCAAACGCCTTTCCAAGATCAACCTTGAAATGAAGTGATTTAGTTTTCGATTTCTTTGCCCAGCTACATACCTCATTATAATATATTCCTCCCCTGAGTGTAAGCTGATTGCTCACATCTTACCACTTTATGCTAAACTCCTTTTAAAATGATAGCCATAATTTTGGATACGACTTTGAGAAAGCAGTTAATTATGCTGATTGGCCTGTAATCTTTCACGGTAAATGGAATCTTTGTAATAAGGGAAATGAACGAGGCATCACATCCCCTACTAATATCTCTTGAAGCTTTGAAACCTTTCATTGCTTACATTAATTCTACATGAATAATTCCACATAATTCTTTGAAAATTTTAAAAGTGAATCCATCTGGTCTAAGGGATTTATCTGATACACATGGCTATACGACATTTTTCACTTCTTCGAGTGTGAATTCTGATTCAAAGTCATCCCTATCTGTGTTAGAAAGGGATTTGAATTTATCACTGATGAATGAAGGTCTATTAACCTGAGAAGTATCAAATTTTGAATAGAAGAATTTCCAGACTTCCACTTTGATTTCAATCAGATCAGATATCCAATTCCAGTTGCACATAACTCCGTTAATTCTAGCTTTCCGCTTGTTTCCATTTATGAATGCATGAAAGTAACTCAAATTTTCGTCTCCGTCAATATCCCACGTAATTCTCGATTTTTGTTTCATGTTAGTTTCTTAAAGGTTTCGATTTCTTCCAATTTAGCATGATGCTTCTTCCATTCTAATCTTTCCGGTAAGGTAAGCTTTCTCAATTTCGCTAGTAACTCCAAATCGTCGATCCTCTTTTTGGATTATTTGATTTCTGAGTTCCCAGCATCAATCAATATTTTCCTCCATACTTTAAAACATTTTGACCTTCTTTAATTTCCCCATTAAAATCAAATCTGCTTACCTTCGCTAATGTGTTCTTTCCATGCTTTTTCAGTCACCTCCTTACAACCTTTTATAATGATCCAAGAATTGTAGAATCTAAAGGGAGAGAGACCATAATCCACATGGGCTTCCAATAACACGACTGGATTATGATCCGAAAATTGCCTGTGTAGTGCTATTACATTTGTTGAAGCCCGCTTTGCCAAAAAATTATTACATGCAAAGAAGCGATCCAACACATCACATACACATATCTACCTCCCACCGTTCTGGAAAAATGCATATATTTGTCAAAATAAAGATTTATATTTTTCCTATTACGTCATTTATTTCACATTTTAATAAGAAACACATATCTTTAATATAAATAAAATTTTAAATAAAAAGGCAAATGTTAACTAATACATTTAAACAATTTCAAACTTATTTATAAAAATTAAAAAAAAGTATTATCGGTCCTTTCTGTTATGAACCTATTTATTAGAGATGACAACGGGCTTGGAGTATCGGGATCCAGTATGTAAATTTTGATTCACGTATCCAACAAAAAAGTTTATTTATGTTGTTTACGAATTAATGAACTACATTTGTGCAAAAAAAGATTTATTATAAATAATAGAAGAGAAATATGTTCGTAGACAATGATAAACTATTTATGTATATTAACGAGTAGTTTAGAGACAAATTTTGCAGTTTTCGGCTTTATTTTATTATGAGTATGAATAAAAACGAACAAACATTATATCTCACGCTCTAAAAAGTAAAAACGATTAATCACATATATATCATTACTATATAAAAAAAGGTTTTTTTTCTCCATCCTCCATTTTGCTTGTTTCAGGGTTCTCCTCACGCCACCTATTCGTTCTTAAAAGGCGTCATGACCCTTCGAATTGGATTACGTCTCTTCAAATTAGATCGGCCTCTCCACATAAGTGTTGTCCCCATTTCCCAACGAACAAAAAGAAAAGCCTTTTTTCCTCATTCTTCTATTTAGCTTGCATATAGGATTTCAGCACGACACGTATTTGTGATTTAAACGACACATGACACTTCTAATTGGATACCCACCGCTTCAATTTATCCGCTTATCTTCTCGCACGCCGTATAAAACCCTGTTTTTACTGTTCGGTCATTTACTTTCTACATAGGTTTTAGAACACCATGAACTTGTGATTTAAACGACGCCATGGCAGTTGCAATTCGATCCCACCGCTTCAACTTCTTTAGGAAGGGACGCGTCGTGGCGACTCCGGTCCAACTTGTTGTTTCTATTTCACGTATTCGACATTAATCTGTGAGCATTTCTTATTCTTTCTCTCTTGATTATCATCTCCAATCCTTCTTTTCTAACTTTTCCGCTTGTTGATAAGAGGGTTTTCCTTTTGTTCTTCGTTATTTATTTTGATTTGGTTTTTGTTAGGTTTTCCAATTAGGGCAAGAAAATGGTGTTATAAAGTTATCTTTCTGCCATCGTTGCCATGCCAACAATGACACGCCAGAATGCTTTGCTCTTGGTTCTGTGTTGTGATTTCATATTGGCCTTGAACTCTTCTATTACACAAGTTTACTTGAATTTGGAATTGAATAGAAATATTGTTGACTTTACGTTAGGCTGAGTCCGGGGTTAAGAACCAACCAGAAATCCTGAAAAATGAACAATAAAATTACAGACAATATGGTGGACATACATTCAAGTCATCATGAAAAAGGTTCTTCGTTTGTTTCCAACACTTCCACTGTTGATCCCACATTTCTTGGATTGAGGAGCACCATCTCAAAAACTTCTTTGTTAGAGATCATAGTTTGATTACCGGTGAGAGGATTTGTAGTTGTGATGGTATCAACGGATAAAGATATAAAAGGGAAAAAGTGGAGAAATGTTTTAACACCAAAACAATCAAAAATCAAAGCAAAGATTATGATTATGAAACTATTAAATATAAAACATTAAAGTAATGGGTCAATCAAGAAACATCCCGTATTTAGAGATGACTGATGCCCCAAAGTCATCCCTCTTGGATCTACATTTAGAAGTATGGAAGGGATGCTTGGATCTACATTTAAAACATTTCTCCATCTTGATTTCTTATTTTTTAGTTTATTTGCAATCTTAGTATTGCTCATCATATGTTCGATGAAATGACAAATAGAACAAAACGAAAATTTCTCTATGTTTTTGGGTTTGGAGGAATAATCAATCCGTGAATTATGTTTAAGACTGTTTGAATAATAAATTTTGATGTTTCATACTGTAAATAAATGGTTGGTGTTTAAAATCTCTTGTTCAACATACGAGATGTTTCTCTTCGTACTTGGGTTCTTTTCATATATAATATGAGTATATGTCATGAAAAAGCTATAAGCTTTAACATTTTTTAATATTTAAAAAAGAAATTCATATGCATCGACTTGCAGGCTTTCCCTTACACTGAGAGCTGGGGATGATTTTCCTTTCACCCACATGACAGAGGCTCTGTATTATTTAAACTTAATGGTACATCAATATGCTTCTTTTTTCTGTTGCACTATTTTATTGGAAATATTCTTTTATTACCTATTCAGGGGTAACAAAGCATGGTGTTAAAGAAAAAAGGAGATCAAGTTCCATAGGTTATGTACACTATGTTGTGGTGTTTGCAAAACAAGTTAGGAAGTCGTAAAAACTTGAGTATGCTTTTAATATAAATTAAAACTCTCATTTTATGCCTTTACTTTTCAAGTGCTTTACATGCTAATTATTATGTTATTTTCGTTATAGTTCTTGTGGACTTTTGGTGGAATAGGAACATCAAATTTATTGGCTTGAATATAGTCGTACCAACCATATTGAAAGATCTTCTCGCACTTGTTTTTTTCGTCGTTGATGGTTAATCCACCTTTCAAGGACCCCAAAGCTCTGCTTTAAAATTATAGGCATTATAATTTGCCCTTTTTTCAGAATCTTGTAACCGTGAAAGGAAAACAAGAAGTAAATGTGTACAATCATGTATTAGATGACTAATATGCCCTTATTTTTCCCTTGCTAGATTAGGATAAGCAGGTGATAGAACACTATTTGATGTTCACTTTCTTGAGAATTTACATTGAGTGTTTCGAGGTGAAACAGTCGGTATATGTTTGATTTTAGCTCTTTTCTATTCATTCATCCATCTAATGAAATAATCTTTCTTTCCGAACTAAGTCAAAATGAACATTTTTTAAATAGCCTACCGGAGTAACCCATTAAGTGCATTATGTCGAAAAATGTCAGTTTAATGTTTTTACTTTTTAGTTGGATAACAACAAATTTTTTACTTATAAAGTAATCTGAATATATGTAGTGAAATCGAATTTGAATTTGTTTACTGACTATGAGGTTTCTGCAATTATTCTACATGTAAAAATGAAATATTATTTGTGTTTACGGCAAATCGAATTTTAAGATTGTTCATGGATTGCGAATATAATTTTTAAGATATATAATTGCAATTACAAACCAAAAAGTAAGGTTATATACATATGAAGAAATTAATTATGATGACTTTACTTTCAACAATTGAAGGGCTTTAAATACTAATCAAATGGTTATCTTTATAGGTTCATTTCTCCTATCTTTCTCTCTCTGTTATTTGAAAATACCAAAGATAAACAAACAACCTAACAAACTCTGGTTGTGTTTGATATGATTAGGATAGGGAAGGAATGAAACATTCGATTCCATTGGAGTGAAAATAGTTGTTTGTTTTATTGATGGAATGGAATGTGATAGATCATTCTTCAAAGAATACGATTCCATCATTTTTGTTACTTTTCATTCTTTAGTCGGGGGTGTTTTGTTACTCCATCTTGGAATGGAATGAATGTATTAATTTTATGTTAATTCTTATATTATAAAAAACATTGGCATCTTTGATGATATAGATTCTTTCTATGTTAAAGCAACTGTGTAGGAACATAGAAACGATGAAATTGACTGTTAAATTGCTATCCTTTCGTTTTTTTCCTTATAAAGGCATTCTACTTTGTAAATCCACCCGATAATAGCTTCAAACCTTCATTTTTTTCTTATTAGGACGTTGTAATTTCCCTTATTGACCTCAACCTCTACAATTGTATGAGCTTCTTGGTTCCACGAAGCAATATTTCAACTAATAATACCCTCGGTAGCCAAGTGGTACAAGTACCTTTTGATGTTGGATATGATGCTACTACTCGATGACACTCAAGTTGGACAATTTGTTTTTCCATATGAGGACTTTCTACTTTGGGAAATCTATTACAGGATGTTATGTTGTTACAAAATGTATTCCATCTCCTTGTTTTAAATGAATCCTTTGACAACCCGTGAGCACGGCCCTTAAAATGTACCTAGTATATATATATATATATATAATATTGGAATTTATGGTCTTTGATATTTAAAATCCTAATGGTCCTGATAAAGAATTTAGTCCCAATCCAGACGGTATTAGCGGGCCTATTTGGGCCGGGTTTATGACTGTTCTCTGGCCCATATCTTTTTGTTCGCCTTTAGCCTTCTAACATTGGTTTTTTCAGGCTCTAATAATAATTCTGATTTTGTGCATTCATGTATTATTATTATTTTTTTTTATTTATTATTTTTTTTTTACGTTTTGTTTGCAACGTGGATTTGGTATTTAACCTCATGATGTAGCTTATTGACATACAATAATTATAGCAAATGTTCACTTTTGTCACAGGGTCATAAAAGAAATATGTGGTAATATCGATGAAACAAGTCTATATACTAACTGAAATATATATTTTTTCTTCCTATCCTTAAGTAGCGACGATCTTATTTTTATGGAAAATTGTTGGGTAAATTTCATAAAAGACACTAACTTTTTAAAAAATTTCGATTTTGACACTATGTTATTTTTTTTCAATTAAGTCACCAAGTTTTCAATTTTTTTCAATTAAGTCACTATGTTTTCAATTTGGTTTCAATTTTGACCATTTGACCGGTCAACCCGGTAGTCAGCTGACGTGGCATGATGACGTAACAGTCTTTGATGATGCGACGATGACGTGACATGCTGACGTGGCACCCGAGTGTCAAAATTGAAAACATAGTGACTTAATTGGAAAAAATTGAAAACTTAGTGTTTTAATTGAAAAAAAAATAACACAGTGTCAAAATCAAATTTTTTTTGAAAAGTTAGTGTCTTTTTATGAATTTTTTCTACATTTTTAAAATGATAAATTTGTCTTTTTACGTTTCTAGAATGTATAAATATATTTTTTATAAGTATAAAGACGTATTTTTATATTTTTAGAAGTATACATACATTTTCATAAGTATATATACGTATTTATACTTCTAAAGACGTAAAAAAACGTATTTATACTTCTAAAGACGTAAAAAATGTATTTATACTTTTAAAAATGTATTATACTTCTAAAAATATAATAATATGTATTTATACTTTTAAAGACGTAAAACGTATTTATACTTCTTAAAATGTATTATAATTCTAACCTAACGAACTTAAACCAACATAAAAATATATTTATATTTCTAAAAACATAAAAATGTGTGTTTATACTTCTAAAGACGTAAAAACATATTTATACAACTAAAATGTATTATACTTCTAACCGAACGAACGTAAACCAACATAAAAATATGTTTTTATACTTCTAAATGAAAAAACATAAACGGACGAACTTAAACCAACATAACGGAACAAATATAAACAAACAAACATAAATTAACGAAGAAATACTTATTTTTATATTTTTAGAAATATAAAATACGTTTTGTTTTGCATATAATCACGTATCGTATCAATCAAAATTATGTTTATGGTGGAAAAATAGTGGAAACAAACTTAAATCAACATAAAAGAACAAACATAAATTAAAGAATAAATACTTATTTTTACGTTTTTAGAAATATAAAATACGTTTGTTTTGCATATAATCACATATCGTATCAATCAAAATCA
This sequence comes from Cichorium intybus, assembly GCA_023525715.1. Classification (NCBI taxonomy): domain Eukaryota; kingdom Viridiplantae; phylum Streptophyta; class Magnoliopsida; order Asterales; family Asteraceae; genus Cichorium; species Cichorium intybus. The sequence continues at coordinate 38,113,615 of CM042014.1, read as the reverse complement.
TGTTTATAATGGAAAAATGTCAAGAAAGAGTTTTAAACTCGTTTTATAATACGTATTTTATTGATATATACATGTTTATATGCAGAAAAACGTATTTATATTTTTAAAAGCATAAAAATATATATTTATATATATATACTTATGACAATGTATCTATGTTTCTAAAAATATTAAAATACGTATTTATACTTGTAAAAAAAATATATTTATACGTTTAAAAAACGTAAAAAGACGAATTTATCATTTTAAAAAATGTAGAAAAAATTTCAAAAAAGACACTTAACTTTTTAAAAAAAAATTGATTTTGACACTATGTTATTTTTTTTCAATTAAAACACTAAGTTTTCAATTTTTTCCAATTAAGTCACTATGTTTTCAATTTTGTTTCAATTTTGACACTCGGGTGCCACGTCAGCATGCCACGTCATCGTCGCATTATCAAAGACTGACACGTCATCATGCTACGTCAGCTGACTACCGGGTTGACCGGTCAAATGGTCAAAATTGAAACCAAATTGAAAACATAATGACTTAATTGAAAAAAATTGAAAACTTAGTAACTTAATTGAAAAAAAAAATAACATAGTGTCAAAATCGAATTTTTTTTTGAAAAGTTAATGTTTTTTATAAAATTTACCCAAAATTGTTTACCCACCGAACGAGATATGAATTGTATTTGCTATATGTACCCTTTCCGTCCTCATTTTTTCTTCCGATTTACATTAAATCTCAATTTAAATTATGATAGCGATTGTAAATAAACCCATTTTCGTGTTTACTTTTGGAAAGTTTATTTTATTTTTTATTAAATATGTGTTTTAATTCCAAAATCCTTTAAACGGCACCCACTTTGAAAAAACCAATCTTCCTTTTCTATTTCAAGAAACTTTCAGTTATAGAAACTTCTCATTTTGAAGATTTCCATTCCATGAATCTTTGAAAGGTTCCTATGTCAAAAAATTCCCTGTTGAAAGAACCCCCAAAGCCTTTGGGATCGTTCCGTCATTTTTCCCATCTCGATGACGGATGAGACGAATGGAATCCGGCGACCACCGCCGTCGTCGTCGTCGGCGGCAGAACCCACACCGGCAGAATATACAGGAAAAAGAGGGCCACCTTTTCTTGAATTCATTGCAATCATGATGTGGCTTGGCACTCTTCATTTTCTCGCTTTTATCGTCGTGGCTTCGTTCCTATTGCTTTCTCTTCCCAAATTCCTCATGTTAATTCCATCTTCCCTTTTCTTTTTCCCATAATCGTCTCCGTCAGTGATAGGTTTATACACAATTTCAGTCAATTTTAATCTTGATTCTGTAATTTTTAATTTTCAGGGTAATTGCAATGCTTCTGGTTCTCACATTCATCCCAATTAACGAGAACTGTAAATGGGGCTTAGCCTTAGCCAGGTTATTTCACTTTCCCCCAAATTCACGTCGTTAATTCGATCCAATTCTTGAAATGTGACAAAACCAGTTCAATTCATACGAAATACGCTTACTATCATCTACTAATTGAACTGCACGAACATCAGTTGCATGTAACTAATAGATTTCCCAATCAATTTCAGATTCATATTTAAACATGTTGGTGGTTATTTTCCCGCTACTATATATGTCGAAGATATCAAAGCTTTCGATCCTGATCAGTCTTATGGTAATTCTTTTCAATTTCGGGTTTTAATCAACAAGAATCTATAAATTTCTCACTATTTTTGTTATTTTTAATGCAGTTTTTGGATTCGAGCCTCATTCAGTTTGGCCAATGGGAGCTGGAATAATGGCAAATCTTACGTCTTTTATGCCTATTAAAAAAGTCAGGATACTTGCAAGTAGTGCTGTAAGACTTGTTATTACTTATAATCCTTGATGCTTTTTTTTAGTTTGAAGGTTATGATGTTAATTATTTACAAGCATTTGAGTATTTATATTAATTAATGAATCAGGTGTTTGCCACCCCTTTGATAAGGCATTTATGGACATGGTTGAAAGTGTCATCAGTAACAAAGAAAAACTTCGCCTCTCTTTTAAAAAGTGGGTGTAGTTGCATAGTGATTCCAGGTGGGGTACAAGAGACATTTTTCATGAAGCATGATTATGAGGTTTGCATAGTCCCTTTTGTTATTTGGTCGTAAGATAAATGAATAGAGTAGTTCTTTTTTTTTTTTTTTTTTTTTTTTTTTTTTTTTGAGTTTTATTTTGGGTGTTATGGAGGACATATGTTATTATATGGGTCTTAAGTTATGTATTAATATTAAATAGGTTGCCTTTTTGAAGACAAGAAAAGGATTCATACGTCTTGCAATGGAAAATAATTCCCCTGTGGTTCCCGTTTTCGCCTTTGGTCAGGTATTTACTTTGTAAAAATTTTGAATTCTTTTTCATAAAAGAAAAAAACAAGAAGCCAAATGGAAACAAACTAAAAAGTACTATTTCATATTCAATTTGTTGATTTGTGTGATATCTTTGCAAGCAATTAAAATGTCATCAACATACAAAAACAAATAAGTCCAAATATCGTGTGTGCACTAGAAATAAACACGTGGGTGTTTAACACTAGATAAAATCCAATACGCAACATAATTACATTAATAATAGATCCAACCTTTTGTACCATTTTTTCATTCGTCAGCTGGTATTGATGACTAACTACGATTAATTTAAAAAAAAAAAAAAATTGCAGTCCTATGTTTACAAGTGGGCGAAACCACAGGGGAAGTTTTTCTTGAAACTCTCTCGAGCCATTAAGTTCACGCCTATGATATTTTGGGGTGCTTTCTGGTATGTATTTTTAATCCATAATTATTTTCAAAACCAACATTACCGTATCATCATCACTCATGCTTTTTTATTTTTTCAGGTCTTTCGTACCCTTTAGGCGACCAATGCTTATGGTGATTGGTAAACCAATTCATTTCAAGAAAAATACCACACCCACCATGGAAGAGGTATTTAAGTTTATTTAATCTTTAATTTGATGAAATTAAGATCTTGTAATTTGTTTTTTTACGTCTTTTTTAGGTTTCGGTTGTACATGGTCAATTTTTGGAAGCACTTCAAACTCTATTCGATAGGCATAAAGCACGAGCTGGTTATCCTGATCTCGAGCTACAAATAATATGATAGTGATGATTCATATGGCAAATTATTAGTCAGCAATTAATTACTGATTATTTTATTCATTTACTTATTATTCTCAAGATATTAGTGACATTATTCTTATTTATGTTGTTACCTTGAGCGGGTTTGTAAATAATAATTTAGTTTCTAGAATTTAGAAAAAAAAAATGCGATTTTGTTATTGTTATTTAGACCTACACAGTCCTAACGCGTGTACTTTTGAGTGGTTGAGACGTGTAAATGGTTGAAGGACTTGTATGTATTTGGTTAAAGTATAAGGGCCTAGTTGCACTTAGATATTTGGACTTAAATGTCATAGACCTGGTTAAAGGAGGGGTCGAATGGGCTTTTTATGTAAGGGGAGGGATCAATATGTAATATTTCTGCACAGTTTCCGTGTAAGGTGGCCACGCGTCTTTTAAACGCGGGAAGGAGCCGAAATCCAGACACGAATGGAACAATCGTAAGAATCGAGCGAGAAATAAATGCACCTACGAGTTGTTCACCGCCATTACTCGTAATTTGAGAAAATAAATTGAAGACACAAAGAGAGAATTTCGTTCGATTGTTTCTAAGGGTTTTGAAGGTTTTGGAAGCTCGATTTCGGCAGGTAAATCTCTAATTCACTTGTTATACTTAATTACTTATATGGTTTGAATGGGGACGGAGAAAGGATAGTTTGTGAATGAAAATAGGCTTCTACGGTGGTTTTCTCACCGTCGTTCTACTAATCGCCGCCTCGAGTGATCCCTAATTTTGGCTTTTCGGACTACGATGGTGGCCATTGTCTGTTAACGACCGTGTAGTGGTGTCGTAAATGGTTTTGCAACTGGGTCCGTTTGGTGTCTTCCGACCTGGTTAATAAAATCATACTATTTCTGAACGTCATTAGAAATTTAAGATTATTGGAAAAGAATTATGTTAAAAAACATGTACATATGTTTTTCAAAACTTGTTAAAGATTATGTAATTAGACTAGGAGGAGTAATGCTCGCCAAAGAGGTCGCCAACCCTCTTGGCGAGCCAACTCCACTCGCCATCCCCACTCCGCTTATCCTCGCCATCATACTCGCCAAGACAAATCGCCAAGGTGTTGGCGAGATGCCAATAGCCAAAAAACCACCATTTTTCCTTTGTCTTATTATTTCCTTGGCCATTGGCCACCACTCCCTACAAAATGGCAAACGCCTGCCAACCATAGTCTGGCCCACAAAAACCCCTTGGCCATCCGTTGGCCATTGGCCACCACTCCCTTTAGCCTTACAAATTGCATACGAATGGATAATGTGGCTTGGCTTGGGATCAGGATCAAAATTCGTTATACGTTCTATCTATCGAGAAGTGTGCCCTACACATAAAATCGATAATGTAGCGTTTAATAAGTCATTTTGTTTATTTTAAAAACTTTTATATAAAAGATTTATAATTACGTGAAGATTTATCTATTTCACAATAAAATTGAATTTAATAATATCGTATTTTTGCTGATAATTAAATTTATATTTAGTTATAAACTCAAATCTTTACATATTGATTTTAATAATAAGTTTGACAAAAGAAACTTTTTTATAATTTATTTATTATTGTTTTTTCTCGGTCTACTTCTTTTTAACCGAGTAAGATTCATGATGAAAAATTAATTTAGAAATCTTTAATCTTGAATGAGTTAGACTCTTTACTTATTTGTCTTTATTTTCATTTTTCATCACAATTTCTCTTGTTAAAATTAATAAATATTATTAGAGTCTATGAACGTTGTGAAATTTGTTTTAAAAACTATATTATATATAATATAAATAAAAACGGATTTTTATGCATATGTACACAGGTCGGAAGCATTAAAATGCATTATCGAGTCTTTCTCGAAGTGCACAAAATATAACTTCTCTCGCAACCGAAAAACTAGAACACCGTGTAAAAGTGTTGAAACCTTGGGTTCCATTACGAGCTACACTCATAAACTTGAAGGACTAAACTTGCTAATATTTGAACTTACCTATATGATTTGGTTGCTTCATATTGTTTTCGCCTGCTTCCTACTCTAACCAGGCTTACAACTCCCAAACATTTTGGGACTGTTCACCCGCCAATTTCCTCATGACGGAACAGAGGAACGGAATCCTGAACCCACCGCCGTCGTCGGCGGAGTTTACAGCAAAAATAGTGTCACCAATTCATACATTTTTTGCAATGGTAATATGGCTGGGATCTGTTCATCTTATCGTTTTTCTCAACGTCACTTCATTCTTACTGCTCCCCCTCGACAAATACTTCCTGTAAGTTTTGTTAATTACCTCCCATTTTTTCTCTTTTCTTTAAATTTCCTGTAAGTGTGATTTAATTTTCATATTGATTTTGTAATTTCTCTTTTACAGGGTACTGGGAATGCTTCTGGTGCTCATGTTCATCCCGATTGATGAGAACAGTAAATGGGGCTTATCTGTAGCCAGGTTGATTCCCTTTGTCTCTCAAATAATTGATTTTTGTAAATTCGATGTGGTACTTTTTTGAATCAAAATCGAGTTAAAAGTGCTTTAATTGTTATGCTTGGTCAGTCATTAGAATTTTCATTTTTTATAATAATAACTAAGATTGGCTATAAAAACGAAGAATGAAGAACTTATAAGTTCCTTAAACGAGAAGTTTGTTTTAATTGATCTTTTGTGTTTATAGCATTTATTCAAGACGATGATTAACTAATAAAGTTGGTTTGTGAAGGTGTTTTAGTATGTTTCTCTTTTGTTAAAATTGCTAAAAAAAACTTTTCGTTATCAATACTTACATTTTGGCAAATTGATAGTATGTTCATGTAGTCTTTTCAGCCCAAAAAGGGGAAGCTTTGTATTGTTTTGATAGATTTGCTAAAAAGTCATTTGTTAATTGGTATTCCATCAAGTGGATTCTTTTTCTGACGAAAGAGTGGTCTACATCATCACAAAGGTCTCCTTTTTGAGATGTGATAATGGTATGCCACTTCCGGTTCATAGAAAGTAACGGTTGTTTCTTCTTTTTTTTTTTTAAGCTCCATGAGTAATATGCTGAATGAATAAATGATGGAAACAATGAGTCATCTCTAGATCGCACACCGTTTTTTTTTTTATACAAAAAATAATATTACCAAGTATATTCCTTTTTACTTATATTTATTAGTTGTTTTTTTTTTTAAATATATGTCTTGCATCTTTTAGTTACAATGACTTTATAAATTATAAGATTAAACAAATAAAACTAAATAGATTATTCATGTGTGTGTGTATGTATATATATGTCAATCTAATGGTTTTTTGAATATTAGTATTATAATATAATGTCAAGTTTTCTATTAAATACGCTATGGTGTTTGAAATTGTTAAAAGTATTTAAATTTTAAATAAATTTGAAATGAGTATTACATTTAACTATACTATATAATTAAAATCAACTAGAAATGTATAAACTTAAACTTGAAATAATCAAAATAAACTAGGAATGTATAAACTCAAACTTGAAGGACCAAAATTGCATACATGAAACTTTAATATCAAATTTTGTGTTAATGAATACTAAATAAACGGTTTGAATATAAAAAAAATGGCTCTCTTACGTTTCTGTCTATAAGTGAAGGTTAAGAACGGTTGATTGTTTATTTGAGAACCATCATAAATTGAAATCATTACAAAAGTGAAAAAAGTATAAGCTACCAATTTCCGATAGTTTAACTTAATTTAATAAATCAATATCCATGAACTAATTAAGTAGCATGTCACTAATATTTCCCAACAATTTCAGGTACATATATAAACATGTGAGTGGCTATTTTCCCGCTACTCTATACGTTGAAGATATTAAAGCTTTCAATCCCGATCAAGCTTATGGTAACTTTAATAAACATAACTAATCATACACCTCATAAACTCTATAAAATATATAAATAATCATTATTATTAATCACAGTTTTTGGATACGAGCCCCATTCAGTATGGCCAATTGGGGCTGGAATTCTATCAGAACTTACAGGTTATATGCCTATTAAAAAAGTCAAGATCCTTGCAAGTACAGCTGTAAGACCTTTTTACCCTTGTTAATCATTTATCAAATTGTGAATATATAATTAAATATCGATTATTAACATTAATTAAATAGGTGTTTTACACGCCATTTCTGAGACATTTATGGACATGGATGGGACTTTCAGCAGCAACAAGAAAAAACTTTTCCTCTCTTTTAAAATCTGGATGTAGCTGTATAGTCATCCCGGGTGGCGTACAAGAAGCGTTTTACATGAACCGTGATTCCGAGGTTAGTTTTTATTTTTATTATTATTATTTTTTTATATATTTGAAAAACTATATATATTTATTTTGTATCTATAGGTTGCCTTTTTAAAAGCAAGAAAAGGATTCATACGTCTTGCAATGGAAACAAATTCCCCCTTGGTTCCTGTTTTTGCCTTTGGCCAGGTATTTATTTATAACCGTCTGAACAAGACCAAATGACTATTTTACCCCTGTAACAAACAATTTTCACAATATACATACATCTTACCTACCGCAGTCGTATGTTTACAACTGGTGGAAGCCACGCGGGCAATTCTTTCTCAAACTCTCTCGAGCTATTAAGTTCACACCTATTGTCTTTTGGGGTACCCTTTGGTATGTTTAAGTGTTTTAACTTTAATCCATATCATTCTATTTAAAAAAAAAGCATATTATTTTTATTAAGTTGCTGTTTTTGCTGGTTAAAATCTTTTGTAGGTCTCCTATACCCTTTAGGCGACCCGTTCTTGTGGTAGTTGGTAAACCAATATATTTCAAGGAAAATTGTACACCCACCATGGAAGAGGTATTCAAGTTATATAATTAATCTCGTAATCCTCTTTCACAACATGAATTACGTTTCTGATTTGTTTTTACATCTTTTGTAGGTTTCTGAAGTACACAGTCAATTTGTGGAAGCACTTCAGAATTTATTTGATACACATAAAGCACGAGCTGGTTATCCTGATCTTGAGCTACGAATGATGTAATACATGGTGAATTTGTGCATTTTTACATGTTCTTGTTTATGTCTAGATTCATCCTTACCCATAGATAAAATTAAAGTTATGAAGGAATTAAATTATGATGAAATTGGTTGGAAGCAAATAACTTATTATGTTGTACATTTTGTTTCTAAAATCATGGTTTGGCTTTCGGACTATCCGATTTGGCAAAATTATTTTAGGAAGTTATCTTTAATTAGTCGTGACAAATGCGTCATTTATTGAAATGGTAACTAATGACTATACCGCAGAGTGTGCATGTTTCGAGCACCATTTTGGTGTTTGTTATTATATATATTTTTTGAACGGCAAAGACTTCACTAAAACCAAGAAAGTGAAAACAAAATAGATATACCCCCAGCCTCATACCAAAATCATGAACACGAAAGAATTGAAAAACACACACACACACACACACACCAAGATACCCCCAACCCCATACCAACACCAACATCATGAACACGAAAGATTTCACCATATGAAGGAAAGGACCACCAAGCAGCACCCTACATTATGAACTACCCACGATAAAGAAATGAAACACACGCCAAAGACACGATGTGCCGCTACATGACCCACACCAAAAGCCACCAAGTGATTAAAAGGAAGCGTATTCGGGATGGAGTTCACATCTTGAGCCATACCATAAAGTATATGGACTTTAGGAAGCATGTATGTCCTCAAAGATTCTTAAGCAACTTCTCTGCATAGTTAAGGTAGCCCTCACGGTGACGTGCATAAGTGATAAATTCAACACCAATAAGTAGTAAGCGTTCTTCATTAGTAATCTCAATAAGTCTAAATGAAGATCAAGATTAGGGTCAACACCCTAACAACACTCCACCACATGTCCTTGTAACGGATTCCCACCAACATTTAAGAAGTTGGCGGGAGTTCCTCCGTGTAACTTGATGATATCCGTGCATTACTAGAAAATAGGTTTTTAATGACAGACGAACGATGACAGACAAAATGTATGTCATATAAATCTGTCATATTTCATAATTTACGATAGACATAAATGTTTGTCATAAAATGCTGTCATAAAATGTAAAAAATTATGGCGTACAAAAAATTTCCGTCATGAATTAATGTCTTAAATGAGAAAAACAAAACACGCGCGACAATTCCTTCTTATTTTACCCCAAAAAAATTAAAAGTTTCATTGTTTTTCTTTTGTCCCTTCTCTCAACTGATTTCAATTTCTCAAAATTCATACGACTTCGACCTCTCTTTCCCGACTCCCACTCTTGCTGCCCTACATATGCGATTCAATTTCTCAAAATTCATACGACTTCGACCTCTCTTTCCCGACTCCCACTCTTGCTACCCTACATATGCGATTCAACGGTGGTCAATCTCATCCACACTCCACAATGCGATTCGAGGGATGAAATTATTTCCCCATTCTCGCCGATCGGGACGATTATAGGATTACAGGTTCATTAATCATGACTTCCTCCTTGCTTCTGATGCCGCTCAACAGGTTTGCGCATTCCTTTCCGTTTCCTTATCAATGATCGAATCAGTCGATTACTGTAATGTGTTAATTCTCTCATTTTGTGGTTTTAGGCTTTAGATCGGTTGGAGGAGGAGGTTAATTCCTAGTGGAGTGCTGTGACAAGTGAGATATTATACTCATATTTCTTCTCTTCAAACATGATTACATCATCTTAATACCATCTCCTATTTAAATAGAGCTGCATTCAAGGATCAAACATACTACCTTGTTTTAATTTCTCTTGAATTTTAGATAAAATTGGAAGAAATTGATTAACTTACATATAATCCAACAAGTTGAAGGTGAGAAGATCTGTTACGAAATTATAAGTACAGTCAAATGCTCATGTGAAGTAACATGTTTTACAATCATTAGTCTTGAACATAATCGAAAATTTAGGTTAAGACGCAAATATAATTGGTGCTTTAACCCTTGCAGAATCGCTAAATCATTGAGTAACTGTAATGTCTTGTATATGGAGTTGTTGATTACATTTGTTTATTTTACCTTTTAAGGTGACTTATTTTTTAGCATATTTTTGTAAATAAGATACTTTGACCTAACCTGTTGATGTGGCATCCACGTGGGTGTGACTGAGTTTGACAGGTTATGGTGTTCACGTACATCCACATGATCCCTATTCAAAGTTTTATTTATTTTATTATTTGAATGTTGATGTGTATATTACTTGGGTATATGATTTTAGAAGATGAAAAGAATAAAAACTCAACATGTGGGTGTCATGTCAACACCATGTGGATGCCACGTCAAAGCCACATCAGCAGGTTAATCGGTCAAAGTGGTCAAATCTTGACCTAGTGACTTGATTGGAACAAATTAGAAAGTTTAATGACATGATTTTTATAGTGAAATGGAGCTAAAAGGAAATCATTTTATTTTTCTTTTTTTTTGTTTTTTTAGGGGAGGATTTATTGACTTGGCAGTGGAATATTCAATATGTCCATCAAAGGAAGAAGGTGGTATGCTTGGTTGGGTGAGAAAGGGACAAATGGTACAAAACTCAACTTATTTATTATTTCATAGTTTATCTGGTTTTAAAAAGATATTTGTTGAAATTCACAAATCACAATACATAATAACGTAAAAACATTTTAGAAATATCAAGAAAGACCTTAAAATAGTTAATTAAGTAAGGAACATACATATGTTATAAAAACATTGCTTCTGTTTGGTTTTTATTTTCAGTTTTAAAACAAAAAACCAAACACACCATAAAATTTCGGTTTTTTAAAAAATAAAAAAAACCACAATAGTTTTTTTTTTATAAATTTTGATTGGTGGTCTGGTGATGTTGCAGGTGCGAGAGATTGAGGAACAGTTATAAATGCCATCAAGTTTTAAAAAAAAAGGGTAAAATAGTGATTCAACAGGGACTTATTATGTTGTACTTTTGTCAAGTGCATGCACTTGCTGTTGCTCTTTCACCACCACCAACAGAAAGGGAAGGAGTTTCTCTGTTGCTTGAACTAATTGCCATTCATGACAGCATGATGGTTCCTGCATAAGTATTTATTGTGTGTATTTGTAAAATTCAAATGTAATTTTGGATTACACATAAGTTATTGTATACATGATATTTTTGTGTAATGAATAGTCTCTGTTGTATACATGATTTTTTTTTTGTATAATGAAATATCGAATGTGATTCAGTTTGAATATTAATACATTTATAAATATATATTTATATAAAGCATATTGTCTGTCACAAAATGTTTGTCAATAATTTAAAAAATGTCAAAAATTACGACGTACAAATGGACTGTCATGAATGTCTGTCGTAAATTTACGACAGACAAATGTCTGTCATCTGTCATTTATGACATGGCTTTCAATGACAGACATTTGTCTGTCATCTATGGCCATTTACGACAGACATTGCCTGTCATGAAAAGCCATTTTTCTAGTAGTGGTGGTGGCTGTTACCAATCCTGCACCTTTCATTATACATGCAATTTCACCATTCAATATGATGTAATTTAAATTTTATTTTCCAGTTGCTAACTCATGAGGATCTTTGTGTTTTGGATCATGAAGAAAAAATATTTCTTTATGATGATATGCAACATTATCATCAAAATTTAGCTTAGCATCAACAGAAACCAACTTGTTATTAGAACTCTCACCAATGTGATTAATCTCCAACTGTGTGCAATCAGCTTCACAGAATAATTTATCCAGTTTTTTTACTTGTCTTAAGGAAGCATTTTTGTCAGCTACTTTAATTAGGAGCCAGACCGTCTACAACCTTCATAGCATATTCTCCTATAATTCCTTTGAGAACCTCGATAGGCACCTTTAGAATCATGTTTGGAATTTTCTTTGCAATGCCTTTAATGCTAGTTCCAACTTCTTGACAAGCAATTATAACAGGACCAGTAGTTGTACAAAGAGTGATTGCAAGGTACGTCTCATTCACAAATGACACCTTTTCGCACAAGTAAACTTTGTTGAGAACCCTGCCTTGAAGACCACTTGTGAACATCTCTAGGTCCCTTCCACCAGCAAGAATTTGGCTTTCCCCACCAAGGGCTTGGTCGGAATCATCTTAACAATACCAGCATCACCATTCTTCAAAAACTTTGGCTCCTTCTCAAGCTCCTTTTCAGATCGTCTACCGGTATGAGAAGTGAAACTAGTAGCATCTTTAAGAGGATAGTCTTTAGAGTTGGAACACACACCATCCTTTCTTGCTAACACATCTTTAACTCGTTGATCTTCACGCCATTTGCTCACTGAAATAAGGTTAGGCGGAATAACCGCATCTATAGTCCCAAGGGTGAAGTGATTACTTCTGAAAGCATTAATCAAACTAGACTTTCCATCCCCACCTAGACCTATGATTAGAGAGCTCTCCTCCCTTAATTTGAACGGTAGAGAATCGAGTCCAGTTTTGGTCTCAACAATGCAACAGACCGGTTCATAACCTCGAATGTGAAGCCTAGATTTCCATGAAACCACCGTATCTTTGTGTACGAGCTTAGTCTTCTTCAAATCAAGGGGCCCGCGAAAAATCCTTTCCCTTTTCCAACACCATTTATAGTCATAGCTAATTTTATAATACGTGGACTTGAGTTTGGATTGTTACCTTTGTTTAGTTCCAATGTCTGATATAATTTGTGTGGCCTTAAAGCATTATTTTCAGACCATATATCATTTTTAAGCCCATTTTTATGATGACCTAAAATTTCTTTTTCCGTTATTTCTTTTGACGGTGTCGTCATCTCGGTAACACTTTGTTGGTACTTGGTAATCGTTCCAACTTGGAAGGATGCACCACCTGACTTTGCACCGGCTTCTAAAGATTTCCCCGCTATCAGTAATCCGCTCTGGCCATTGGAGGAGTGAAGCAACCTCACAGACTCAAGCCCGAAACTGTCACTTTGAGAGAAAACCAGAAGTACCAACGGAGCACTAAACTCCTCCGTCTGCAGATACCCTTTTGATTGATATCCCGTAATTGGTGGTGGTGGTCTACCGCTGCTCTTTTGGTCGACTTCCTCTGCAAAAATGAAACTACACCTTTCTCTTGATTGCATTCCCACCTCTAAAGATCCATATTGACGATGAATCAAGCCCTTCAGTTCCTCCCAGTCACGTATTAGCCTCCTTCCATGCTCCCATTCATAAAATAAAAGAGCAACACCTCTAAGAGCCATCACCACTGCTTCCATATTCTCCTCATTATGTAATCCGTGGAACATGAAGTATTTCTCAGCTCTCCATATCAACTCCTCTGATTGGCTTCCACTGAATTGAGGCGTTTCCAGTTTTCTCACTTGCCAAGTAGTGCCTATTAGTTCTCCGTTCATTCCATGATACTGACCTTTAACTTTCGGTGGTGGCGGATTGCTACTGTTGTCTTTCCCTTGTTCTTCCATGGAGGTTCTGATCCCTTCTCCCAGAGGCCTTCTATTTTCAGTAGACATCTCAGTTATCTTCTCCATTAAAATGGAAAAATGATTGTTAAAATGTTGTTGCATATTGGTTAGAGCTGATTTCACTCCTCTCAATCCTCTCTCTATCACATCAATTCTCTGATCTAGAGTATCCAGGGTCGTCATGCTCTGATACCAATTGCTATGAATTGCCTTAGAAATCGAAATCAAGAACAAAACCGAATGAAAAAAATTCTATATTGATTGAAACAAACTCAACAATACCCAAAATGATTACAAGACCAGATTTCACAAAAAAGATGATGCAACTCGCCTCCCCATTACCCTCATATAATATTCTGGCATAACAAACTATATTTAGCAGAATACCTAAATTACCCATTTAGTATAAATGCTCTTTATTTATTGATTTTCCTTTATTACCCTTATCTAAGATACGTCCCTAAGGTGGATGCGTAGCACTTTGCTCCACCCCTACACCAAAAACTTTACATTTTTTGAGATTAACTTTTAAACCGAAAGCTAGATTAAAACACCTCAGTATCCTTGCCAAGTTCTAAAAATTTTCTTCACTCCAATCACTTACAAACAGGGAATCATACACGTAAAGTAGATGTGATATACACGAACCACCATTCAAAAGCTGAATGCCATTGAAAATATACCATTCTCGAGCTTTCTTCATAATAGAGTTCAAGGCTTCCATAACAATTATGAATAAAAATGGTGAGGTATGGTATCCCTGCCTAACATCTTTACTAATAAAGAATTCTTTCGTCGGAACACCATTTATCAAGACAGAGGTTCTCGAAGAGCTAAGGCAACCCCAAATCCATTTTCTCCGTAACTCTAGGAAACCCATTTGAGCCATTGTATCCATGAGAAAGTTCCAATTGATGGAATCAAAAACATTTTCAAAATCCACATTAAATATGAAAGCTTGTTTCTTTACTTTCTTGAGCCAATCAATTATTTCATTTATGATTAGAGGGCCAGATGTTTCTACCCACAATGAAAGTCGTTTGTTCAATGCCAATAACAGGAACGATGACCTTCTTGAGCCGGTTAGCCAAAACTTTTGAAATCACTTTGTAAATACACCCAATAAGGTTTATGGGACGGAAGTCAATGAGATTTAATGGATCATGAAAAAAACTACATGATGAAGCTCTCATAATTTTGTCAACCCATATATTGTTTTTCAAAAAATAGCTTTTTGAGAGTTTTTTCAAATAATAGTTTTTAAGAGTTTTTTCAAATAAAAAGCTCTCATAATTGTAACAACCCATATATTGTTTTTGTGGCACCATAAAAGAACTACATGATAAAGCTCTTTCTATAATGGGTGTTTATAAAAGCCATTTGATATGTGATTTAGCAAGTTTTTTCAAATAAAAAGCTCTCATAATTGTAACAACCCATATATTGTTTTTGTGGCACCATAAAAGAACTACATGATAAAGCTCTTTCTATAATGGGTGTTTATAAAAGCCATTTGATATGTGATTTAGCAATGACATGACACCAAATATCACAAAAAAGCTTTGTGAAAAAGGCCCTTATCGTGGAGTTCTAAAGATACAAGTCCACATTCAACTACTAAAAGAGTAAATCCGTTGTAACACCCCAATTTTCCCATGATATAATAGATAAACGAATTCAACCCCAAGGTAATACTAGTAACAAATAAAAACTCCTAACATTGTCTAGCAATAGCGGAAGCGATAAAATAAGATAAACTCATGATTGGTGAGCATCGGGTGTTACGTCTTCGTTAAACTTCTAAGTCTTCATGCCGTCTAAGCCTTCTCCTTCCTTTTTCCACTACCATTAGCTAACCTGTTTCCTGGGTTGCGCATATTTAAAATTCTAACTGGGTAAGCCTAGGGCCTAGTGAGTTCGTGTTGCACATAGATGTCCATCAATGTAAAAAAACAAATAGTTTTGACTACAAATCATGTTAAAACGGATAAAACCCAATGTCACAGTTTAGGGGAACGTTTAGTTATCCAGAGAAAGAACCAAAGGCCCGTTTCTCTTCCCACTTGGCACAACACACCATTATGCTCAAGCATTTTAAATATCCAAGGAAATGAGTAAATATTCTCAATTCCCATCCCCGTCGTTTGCAATACATCCGTCATGCTTACGAATAATAAACACACCGTTCCCACTAAATGCGACACATAGTAGACAAGCAAAGACAAACAACATTTTCATTCATACCACCAACGATTTATAAAATAAACATATAATAACCACATTTTACATGATAAACATTTTGTGCAAGCAACCACAGAACACGAAAAACTCACCTATTAGACGTTAGGTTCTGAAACGAATCCCGTCACGCTACTCGTACCCTACATGTCATCAACAAGTTTTTCTAAGGCTAAAATCCTACAAAGCATCTTACGTATCCGTTTTGAGTCACCTATCCACGTGTCTTATTCGGCCGACTAATAACGTTTATTTATTTACGTTGATTAAACCGTTCTTAACAATTAATAAAATATTATATTGCATTTTGTTAATGAGAGGATTACCAAGGTAATAAAATTCACTCTTTGAAAATAATACCCAAAATACATAAACAACTAAATTCTTAAAATATAAAAATATAATTTGAAAAGTAGCATTAATAATGAGAATTAGCAAATTATCAAATTATGGAGACTAATTTGGTAATCTGTATTTCTACCTAAAAGAAGTATTCCTTTTTAGAAAAAAAAAAGAATCTGGTAAAAGACAATTTATGTACTTTTGTTTATTTGTTTCAAAATAAAATTGTCAAGCTAACTATATTACAAGGACCATTTGTGTAACTTCATATTCAATTCAACAATAAATTGACGTTTGTGTATCTTCTTCATCGTTGGAACATCTCCACCATGGTTAACTGTAAAAAAAACTTTGATTCCACTTCTACTACAAATCAACTGATTCTAGAAAATTACTATTAATCATCTTCACCTCTTACGAATAATTATCCAAAAGAAATTTCCTGAATTTTTGTCAAACATTATGAATTAAATTCTCATTGCACCCAAATATATTTTTTCAAAGTTCTCATCCAAATTACTACTAATCGGCTCGAACAAGGACACGACATTAGACCAAAATGCATATATCATGCTAACCAAACTTTTTAGATGACTATTAAGAGCTTAAATCCAAGAATCATACCTTAATTCCTAGAACTCCGAAAAACAACTTCACAGCTTTCTTCTCCGATTTCTTCCTCGATTCACCACCGTTTCTTGCAATTTCTGTGTGCATTTCACTCGATTTTTTGTGCTCTTTATAATGCCCATGTTTGTAACCGATGAGACCTTATGATTTGCTCGAATTTAACTCCATCATCAAGGTGACGGTTTTGAATTTCAATCCCATTATTTCCTCTCCATTAAACCTAATTACTCCTAATTAATATTCTTAATCATTGACACAATAAACTAATCAGATTTTATTCATATATAATTTATATATATTAATATATTAATTTGAGTTATCACATCCGTCTAACCACATATCAACAACATGTATATTTATGACTCGTCTTAAATGAATATCTAATGATTAAATATGTGTGTATAGGGTCTACACTCCAAGAAATAGTGACAATATCGACGACGCCCTTAGCGGCAACACCGGGCATTGGCGGCGACTCCTAATACACACGTTAGGATTCAACGCTAATACCCCGTGTCACCGCTAAAGGTGTCGCCAGTATTGTCACTATCATCGATACGTGCTAACTGTGCTATCCACCGTCAATTAATTTCGTCATCCAACGACCACGAAAAGAGCATAATTTTCCCCCCTAACATGTCGCCGCTATTGTTATGTCGTCGCTATTGCTCTAAACGTGTCGCCTGCAATTGCCAGACGAACGGGTTAACTCCCTAATCTCCCTCTTTCGCTTGTTACGCGACTCATTACCCTTACCGATGACTTGCTCTTGCTCCGACGATTTCAAGTGACAACTGACAACCACCACACCAAATTATCCCTCGGTGACAACCGGATGCAGTATTTCAGACCATTTAAGTAGTTCTGTAAAATATTTTCAGTTTTTATGTTTTTTGATAGATTTGTTTTTTCTATTTTATATGTTTTAAAAAAAGTATTACCGGGGACAGCATTACGAGCGACATGTATTGCCGTTGACACGTCATCATCGAAGACTGAACAACCATTAGTGGCCACATCAATAGCGGCGATATCGGATCAATAACGGTGACATATATTAGCGGCGACTTTTTAGCAGCGATATATGAGCAATAACTACGTTTTCTTAGTGGCGACAAGTGGCCGTTAACATCTTTATCGGCGATTTTGATGTTCATTACTGACGACATCTGTCGCCGCTAATTCTCCCATTTAATAATTATATAATGTTTTTATTGTGCCATAGCGCGCTATCACATATAGTTATTTTTTTAATGTTTTGGGTATAAATTTTTATATAAAGTTTTTATTTAATGTTACCGATCGATATCAATATTTGTAAATGATTAAATGATAATATATATTTTTAATATGATTGATATTTGAGGTTGTATATTTTGTTTTATAATAACTTTTTTTTGAGGAATCTAATAAATATTAAAAAATATTTATCGACTTCTTACATTTTGATGGTAGTGTATCTTTTATCCACATACACGGAAGCCGGCTCGAAATATTTGATCTTAGGTGCATTTTCCTCCACATAATATTATGCTCTAAATATTTTTACTAAAAGAACATAAATTGTTTTAACCCCAAACACCCTTTAAACATAGTAAAAGTATCGTTGGTTTCCAAAGTTCGGATGAGAAGCCCATTAGTGATTTCTCGTAACGTAATAAATAAGGCGCAAAAGACAAAACATCGACAAAATAAGCCAGAAAAGTTGACAACAATCGTATCAGATTCATTCACCATCCTTTCATTATTGTGTTGTAACAATAATATTATGAGAAAATGACTTATAAGGGTAATTATGTTTCAAAACTGTTCAAAAAACACCATCCAAGTTTGGTCTGTTCAAAAAACGTCATCCAAGTAAGGCCTTTGTACAAAAAACACCATCCAAGTAAGGCCTTTGTACAAAAAACATCATCGAACTACATGTTTTGTTCAAATTTTACCCGATGGTAACCGGCTCTTGCAGGTTAAATGATGACTTGGCCTAATACTTGGTGACCGGCCAAGTCATCCTTTAACCTGCAAGAGCCGGTTACCATCGGGTAAAATTTGAACAAAACATGTAGTTCGATGGTGTTTTTTGTACAAATGCCTTGGATGGTGTTTTTTATACAAAGGCCTTACTTGGATGATGTTTTTTGAACAGACCAAACTTGGATAGTGTTTTTTAAACAGTTTTGAAACATAATTACCCTTATAAGTCATTTTCCCTAATATTATTGATTCTTTATCTTTGATCACCCGTTAAACTTTAAAATTAAACTATATTTTCTTTGAATCTAAATCATGCAACATGTGGGTTTAAACTTTAAATACTGATTTTTGGTTCACCCACCCATGAAGCGCGTGCTCAAAAAGTCAACGGAAAAATCCATTTTTTTATTCAATATTGACTACCCTTTTAATTAAATGTTGATAAAACTCTCGTTGCAGATTTGATATCGATTACTTTTAAACTTATAGACACCCTCCAGTTCACCTTCTTGAGGTAATCAAAAACCTTTTCCCCCAGTTCTGTTGTAATATATGGCTGATTGCTTTCTTTAAGTTTCGATTTCTTTGAGCTTGTTTTCGTGTTGTGATTGAATGTGTTTGCTCATGCATGTATTTTGCTATCTTTTTATATAACGGTCCGTAGAATCTCTGCTCATGAAATTCCCAATTTCTTGTTGATTTGTTATATACACCGTACCAGTTCTCTAACTTCACAATGACAATTAGATTTTGATTTTTGCTTTCTTTTTTTGGTTTCAGGGAACAGTTTCTTTTAAAAATGGGGTTTCTAGATCTGTTTTCAGTTGCTTCCATGCCTATTCTTAAAGTTCTCATAATTACCGCACTTGGCTCATTTCTTGCCTTAGATTCTATCGATATCTTGGGAAAAAGTACAAGGAAGCAAGTCAATAATGTAAGTTTTTAAATTTCGTTTCGTCAATCAAGAAAGATATTGTTTACAAATCAAATGATCAGTTTTTAAATCTCTACTAGAAAATTTAGTTTTACCGACAAAATGTTTCCGACGAAAAATGTTTGTCGGTATTTTCCTTCACAATTCCAACAAATCAATGACAAAACCTCAATACCTAGAACTTCCGACGAAATACCCACGAAATTGGATATATGAACATTTTCGTCGGAAATGTGTCGGTAATTTCCGACAAAAACCCGACGGAAAGTTAATTCATATTTAAAATTAAAGGTTTGTAGGAATTCCATAGGAAATTATTATTATTATTATTTAACATTTTTTTAAACATTATTAATTTTATAAACCTTTAATTTCCCGCTTTTCATTTCCTACGGAATTCCTACAAACCTTTAATTTTAAATATGAATTAACTTTCCGTCGGTTTTTTGTCGGAAATTACCGACGCATTTCCGACGAAAATGTTCATATATCCAATTTCGTGGGTATTTCGTCGGAAGTTCTAGGTATTGAGGTTTTGTCGGAATTGTGAAGGAAAATACCGACAAGCATTTTTCGTCGGAAACATTTTGTCGGTAAAACTAAATTTTCTAGTAGTGTGAAAGGATCTGGTGTCTCGTTACCACTCGTTTTAGGAATTGTAGCAGTGCGGTCAGTTTTATTGCCAATTTTTGGAATTTTAATCGTGAAAGGAGCGCTTTACCTGGGCTTAGTGCATGCAGATCCTCTTTACCTTTTCATTCTTCTATTACAGTTTGCACTTCCACCTTCCATGAACATTGGTATGACGTATGGGACTATATAAACTACTTTTTGAAAGTTATTGTATCTGTTGTTCTTGGATTTTATTGACAAGTTGTGAGTTTTTTTATATTGTAGGTACGATGACACAGTTATTTGGAGTTGGTGAGAGTGAATGTTCGGTGATTATGCTGTGGGCTTATGGTATTTCGTCTGTCACACTTACCCTTTGGTCGATGTTCTTCATGTGGATCGTGGCTTGATGTTTCAATTCAACACATCAACCATTAAAAGAACAAAGGCCCCCACGAAACTATGCATGCAATTGCCTTGGTTAATTTACACCCAAAAAATGTCAAAATATAAAATCTTTCATTTATTGTATCCTAGTTGCCTGCTGATTTACTTTTCTTCACCCTCTCGAAGTGGCATATATGTATTCATTAGTGGATTAAAGTGTTCGTACGTATGTACTGGCACCATCGTTTAAAATCCTTGATTTATTGTCTAAACATTCAAACAAATAAATTATTGTTGAAACATTCAAACTAATTAAAAACATGCCGTACAAGAATCGAAGGCTATAGGGACGACATTTGTCGTCCCTATAGCCTTCATCCCTACAGCTTCGTCGCTATAGACCAAAAATGTCGTCCCTATAGCCTTCGTCTCTATAGCCTGGTTATAAAGATGACATTTCGTGCCTATAGAGTCGTTTTAAAAAAGTTTCGATTTCAAAATAATGGCCTTTAGTGACGACAAAGCGTCGCAATAGCTAGCTAAAGCTATAGAAACGACATGTCGTCCCTATAGCCCTAGCTATTGTGACGACTTGTCATCACTAAAGGCCATCTGAAAAAACTCGCATAAGCTATTGGGATGACATGTCGTCCCTATAGCCCAGACTATAGAGACTAAATTTCGTCTCTATAGACCTTGTACAGGTTTTTTTTATGGTTTCCACAAAATGTCAAATATTATATATATTAGCAATTTAATTCAGCAAAATATAAAATATGAATACTAAAACATTTAAAACAACGTAACAATAACACATAATTATATAATTTACCAAAACACATAACGTTAATATATAAAATATCATCCAAATATTATACAAAAGTTGTTCATCAAATTTTTAATCGCTTTCACTTCCGGTTTCAACTTCATATCCGGAGTTATCTCTTTCAATATCATTTGCGGTTTCATCTTCATTTCCGACGCCACCTTCTTGGTTGTTTGGAGATTGAATCCGTATAGATTGTAGTTGTGTTTGATCAACTTGGAATTGAAACGGTTGTGAAATATTATTTTGGGTAAAAATTGTTTGCAAATGCTGATTAAACTGTTGACTTAATTGTTGAGTCAACTGCTGAGTCAATTGTTGGGTAAACTGTTGGGTAAATTGTTGAGTCATTTGGTTGAAGTTTTGGGTTGATGATGAAGCGTCCGCTGCATGGTAAGCTGGGATATTCTTGACTTTTCTACCAACTCCCCTTGTATGGCCACGCCTTTCTCCAAGCGCACGTTTAAGGCATTTAATCTCATCAACCTTTGACTCATCACCATCAACTTTGTCTAGCATGGTGTTTGTACTCAACTTGGATTTTTTCCTACAATAAATAAAACAACAAACGTACATTAGTTTTTATATCTAAAATTCGACAGCATAACTGCTATAAAATGGATAACCAACTTGTTTACCTATAGATATTAACAATAACAATTCTCATATTTCAATATATGCAATGATTTCCAATAGCAAAATAGATATTCTACACTAAATTGCATATCAATATGTTACATAATAAAAAAAACATACTAAAAACATATAGCTAGAAATTTTACTTACCCAATCAGCTTTTGCACGATTATTCACCCAACCACGACCTTCCTTGAAGTGGCTTTTTCTCCACCCTTCTACGTGGCTAGTCTTGCCGGTTGCTTGGACCTATAAATTAACAACAAAATTTAATATAATTTCATAGAATTATTAATAACTCCTCAAATACTTAAAAAATTATTACATTTTTTTATCTTTTTTGTGCATATGATTCAGTCCCATGAGAACTTGTATATGGTTGTTGTTCTCTGTTGCCTTTGTTTTTTTCATTACTAAGACTTAGATCGAATGTATGCTAATTAGTTTCCGTTTAGTTATAAAAAGTTAGAGTTTTTTAGGATTTGTGTAAGTTGAGGCTGATTGGATGAATGCACTATATGAACCCACTACCTGTTTGTCTAAAGGTGGCCACCTAACCCACTTTTTAAATATTTTGTCTCATATGTGATTGAATATTATCAGATTGAGTATTTAAGAAAAAATCGACAACATTTTCCCTTAACTCCCCAAGTATGCGTTTGAAACGCAAACTCGTAGGAGTAAAGAGAAATGTGTATCGATTTTTCCTTAAGTACTCAATCTGTAATATTCATTCACATCCTAAATGAGACAAAACATTTAAAAAGCAGTCCCAAAACGGGGACTGCCCGAAATAATTTCTAAATTCATTTCGGGCGGGTATACAACTAAGGTTAATGCAATGCATGTTTCTATATATATATATATATATATATATATATATATATATATATATATATATATATATATATATATATATATATATATATATATATATATATATATATATATAGACACACACACACACACACACACACACACACATATATATATATATATATATATATATATATATATATATATATATATATATATATATATATATATATATATATATATATATATATATATATATATATATATATATATATATATATATATATATATATATATATATATATATATATATATATATATATATATATATATATATATATATATATATATATATATATATATAGGGGAGGGTTCAATTGAGAATGAAAATAATGTTGAGAACGTGAGAATGAATCTGGGCCACTAGTTGCGCCAGCGCTGACGCGCGCCGCTCCACGACGACGAGCTGGGTTTTTTTTTCGTATATGATTTATTCATATATGAATGAGTATATTCATATATGATTATACATATAATCATATATGAATAATCATATATGATTATATGAATATTCGTATAATCATATATGAATAAACATATATAAATATACATATATGGTTGTGGTGGTCGGAATGGTGGTAGAAGGTGGCGATGATGATGGTGATGGCGATAGAGGGTGGCGATGATGGTGGCGACGGTGTTCGTGGGGGGGTGGTGTTGGTGGAGGTGGGTGGTGACGAAGGTGGTGGTGGTGGCGGCGGTGATGGAGGTGGTAGTGGTGGCGGTGGGTGGTGGTAGCGATGGTGGAGGCGGTGGTAAAGGTGGTAACGGCGGTGGTGGAGGAGGTGGCGGCGTTGGCAGTAGTGGTGGTGGTGGTTGGTGGCGGTAGCGTTGGGGGAGGTGGCGGCGGCGACGGTGGTGGTAGAGATGGCGGCGGCAGCGGTGGTGGTGGCGGCGACGATGGTGGCGGTGGTAACGAATGTGGTGAAGGTGGAAGTGGTGGTGAAAATCATATGTGAATAATAATATATATCTCGTCGTTAGAGCGTCAACGCTCCGACGGCGCCAAAGAATTAGTGCGGCAAGAAAAAAATATGTGGCTGAGATTCGTTCTCGCATTCTCAACATAAATTTCATTCTCAATGGATATATATAACGATATTTCAACTAAGGTTTATAATTATTTATTTATTTATTTATTTTTAGAATGATATCTTTTATATGTATATGTGTTTTTACAACTAAGGTTTATAATTGCTTAGCACGGCATTAAAAACTTCTTAGTATGTGTGTGTGCGTATATATATATATATATATATATATATATATATATATATATATATATATATATATATATATATATATATATATATATATATATATATATATATATATATATATATATATATATATATATAGAGTTAGTATTAAATGAAATTGTTAAATATAGTGTGATTGTAGGACTCAACGTGGACCGTTAGATCAACAAAATCAATGGATTAAATCAAAGGGCATTCTTGTAAATAAAATCAAAGAATTCACGTGTTTTTAATTGAAAAAACACGGTTAAGGGTAAAACAGTCAAAACCCACAAACCCATAACAACGGAATGTAATCTTCGCATGCTAAAATCACGGACATGATATGATCGGTTTCAATTAATACTATCAATAATCAAAATATACACAATCAACATCGGAGAATAGTACAGATGCATTATCGGATAAGTAAAGTTGCATTCTCGAAAAAAAAAGTAGTTAAGTAAGAGTTTTCAAATTCAATTCTCAGAGAATGGGTAGTAAGATTGTACAGAAAACCATAACGTACAGAAAATCCATTAAGAAAGTAGAATGCCATTCTTCAAAATGAATTTTACATGTGGCAAAACTCCTAACCCAGAAAACCATTCTGCAAGAATGAATTTTATACGTTCATTCTCTGAGAATGCAAACAATAAGATACAGGAACTAAAACACAAAAACGGAAAAAAGAAAAGAAAAAGGAATACGGGAAAGAAATGCCTCATATTCTCTGAGAATACTTCATTCTCTGAGAATGCCTCATTCTCAAAAAACTGTTATACACATACCTCATTCTCTGAGAATGCCTTGCCTTTGAAAACTGTGATACGCATGCCCAGTAAACTGTTATACGCATGCCCATTCTCTAAGAATTCCTTTGAGATGTCCATTCTCTGAGAATGTCTTTGAGCAGAGATCATTTTTGTTTTACGAAAGGTTGACGACCGTGAAGAAAAAGGCGCAGATAATTTCCATTCTCGATGATCTTCCTGGCGAAGGCTGTCGTTGATTTTTTAGGGGATACAATGGTGACCGTCGATCTCCGCTGCCTCCGCCTCCGCCTCCGCCTCCATCACCGACCACCGCCGATCTCCGCTGCCTCCTCCTCCATCACCGACCACCGCCGATCTCCGCTGCCTCCGCCTCCATTACCAACCACCGCCGATCTCCGTTGCCTCCGCCTCCATCAGTTGCGATTTCAATTTTTGATTTCAGAGATGTGATTTTGAGTTAGGGCACGCTCGTTACCGTATTTTTAGGGATTGATTGAATTCCCAAATTGCCCCTATCAAATGATTGGTCTAGAATTAGTCCTACAATCACACAGTATTTAGAAAATGTATTTGAACCTACATCTATATATATATATATATATATATATATATATATATATATATATATATATATATATATATATATATATATATATATATATATATATATATATATATATATATATATATATATATATATATATATATATATATATATATATATATATATATATATATATATATATTTCAAGTAAGGTTTATAGTTGTTTATTTATTTATTTTTATAAACTTGTCTTTTATATGTATATGTGTTTTTAGAACGATATTTATGAGTGTGAATTGGAAAAACGCAGCAAGTTAGCAATCTCTAAGGTTTATTTTGAAACTTTGACGTAGATATAAATTCTTTACAATATAGTCCTATTCAACCTCATAATAAGCACTTAATGGACACTTTAAGAAGTTTGAACCGTACAAAATCTAACCAAAACCATGTACACGCATAAAATGACAAGAAAATCTAATAAAAATCTGATTTGGAAATATTCAGCAAGTTACAAAGTGCAGGGGCAGTTTTGAAAAATATGTAGACTTAAAAAATTCTTACATAATGATCCTAATTCTCGTTATTAGCTGAATTTCAACACATATCAGGCCATAATACACAATTAAAGCAATTAACATCTCCTAATCAAGCATAGAACACATGTAAAGCTTCAAACAATTAACAAATCGAGGAAAAAAACTAACCTAAATTGAGATTTGTAGAAATCGAAAGCCAAAAGCTGAAAAGGACCTCACCGCCGGCTTTCCGCCACCCTTAGCCACCGGAGATGACTACCACGAACAGCCACATCAAGGTACCTGCAAAAAAAAAAAAAAACCACAAATCGTTTCATTTTTCTTGAAATCATGACATTCAAGGGTGAACTTTGCTACCGGAGAAGATTACACACCTTGCTTGGCCGGAGAAACAGTAATGCGGGGTCAAACAACCTCGTCGGTCGCCGAAATCGCCGCATCAAAAGAGAGAAACACGCAAGGGAGAAATGGGGAAGAAAGGCTGTTCGTGAAAGTTTTAGGGCACTGGGAAGGCTATAGGGACGACATGTCGTCACTATAGCCCAATCCATTACGATGTCGTCCCACTTAGTGACTGAAATACACTTAAAAAAATAAATAAATATATATTTTTAATCTATGGTAACGTAACGTCGTCCCTATAGCTATTTAGAAAACCGACAAAGAGTTTTCGTTTCCCGCCTCACACTATTGCGACGACATATCGTCGCTATACCTCGAAAACGTTGACTTTGACTCCATACCCTATAGAAACGACATGTCGTTGCTATATGGTTCTCTATTGCGACGACAAAAGTCGTCCCTATAGGGTTCGTCTCTATAAACTCAATTTCTAGTAGTGGAAATAGCCAATAGCAATTCCAAACAAAGAGTCCATGGTCAAAAAGTTTAAACTAATGGTCAATACTGAATCATGAAGTGTGTTTTCATGCGTTGGTAATAAAAGAATAGAAACAAAAATGTAAAATCAAATATGTATAGTATAGAATTTTAAAACGTGGACAATAATGCAGGTGTGCATATGGTTATACTCACAGATATTTCAAATGGCTGTTGCGGATTTGTAGGATGGTTTTATGAATGACAATTAGCATGCATATATTGTTTAAATATTTAGCTTCCACATGTTGTATGTTGCCTAGAACCTGTGTCTCTTCTGAAACGGCGCATTCCAATCCACACCATAACCATAATGTGTCGGTTACATAAGTATGTGTAAGCTACAAGCCTACAATTGTCTTGTATGTTGGAATATTTCATAAAATGTGGTCTTAGGACCATTTCTGTAATTATAATTTGAGTGATATTATATTTACATAATATGATAGGAATTAAGCAAATATGACATAAATAGTACTCAGTTTACGTAACCGTTACTTGATGGAAGTAACTGTAATATATATATGGGGTAAGTATGATTTTCAGTTAGATGTTCCAAAAGCACACAAAAAAGAGAAACGGGAATTCTCAGAGAAACTAGAATTCTCCCTCAACTTCTCTAAAACAGATTCGACAAGAACACCAACGGATTCGTGTGTAATTCTCCATCAAATCGGAACATCATAACTGGAATCAAATGGTATCATCGTCTTCTACTCCTCCAACTACTGCAATCACACCACCAAGTAAGTATTTCTCGATTTCTCAATGAATTAGTGTTTAAATTGATTAGAAAAGGAGAATGGGATTAAGAATTAATCAACATGTGGTATCAGAGCATGGTTGTTCTTAATCAATTTAAACGAAGTTATGAACTCGGATCGGTAATTGCCATTTTTTTTCTGAAAACTTAAGAAATTAAAAATATTGAAATTTTGTGATGATTGCAAGAAATTGATCATAAAAACCAAATTAAACCACTTACCGTTATGTTAGAAATCACTTAAATTTTGGTCCGTATGCTTTCAATCCCTCAAATGCGCCGAACTTGAATCCCCGATTTTGTATTCTCGGCTTCTCTGTGCAACGAACCCATCAACGACGCCTTGATTTTTATTTTTATTTTGATCTGAGGCGTGGGATTTGTTCGGGACTGCATAAAAAAAAGGGGATGGCGAGAGACTGCAGAAAGTCGTGGGAATCGCTGTACGGTTGCCGTCATTCTTTGGCGTTTTTTCTTAGGGCTAAAATGCTAGTGATTTGAGTTAACTTTACTCTATGGGCCAATATTGATTATAATATTAATCCTAATGTTTTCCTCTGGCCCAAAAGTTGCTCCCATGAGACACCATGTTGAGTTGTTGACGATGGAAACTAATATGATCTGATTATTTACTTAAGCATTACGAACATATATCCTGTGCATTATCATTTGCACCAATAATTTTCATAATATTCATATGTATGTTAAGGCATAATTGATGATCGAGCATGTTTTGAATTGCTTCGCTATATACAATAAATTAATTAAGATATAAAATTTATCGTAGACTAATTTACTAAATTAAATGGCCACTTTAATGGAAACTTAAATTACAGGCCCAACGAATGGTTATTTCAAATTGACATTGAAGTTTAACTGATGCCATAAAACGTAATCATATATATTATCACACAACAAACCCACCGGCTAGTTGATTGATAGTATGTACCATGGTTGTTAAGATCCCGATCTTGATCTTGATCTTGATCTTAAGATCTTACGATTTTAAGATCCTTCTACCGAAAAACGATCCCGATCATGGTAGGATCTATATGAAGCAAGATGTATACTAGGATCTTAGGATCCTAAGTAGGATCTTAAAATCTTAATACGATCCGATCCCACCTCTAGTTGTGGATGGTAATGATGAACTTGTTTATTATTCTATTAAAGATGTTTTCTTTCTAATTTTTGCGGTTTCTAACTAAAACAACGATAGTTCATGCTTAAGAAGTTAACTTTGATTCTACCATCAATGTTTTAGTAGAAATTAAGTTATAACAGACACTGCACAAAGTATGACATGAGAGTAAATTTAAATACTACTTCAGTGGTAGGATCTTAAGATCCCGATCCCGATCTTACGATCACGATCTTGTAAAGCATAAAACGATCTTGCGTAAGATCCCGATCTTAACAACCTTGGTATGTACGATCATTTATTAGCCTAATTCTCATAAACTTTACATTCCTACCCAAAGGTGTTATGTGATGTTTATGTAGCGAAAATTTAAATGTTAATTATGACGTCATGTTTGGTTGTTGGTTATAGCCAACGCGAATCCAATAATCAAACAATACATAAATATTTCATATTTAACAATCGTTATGTAGTGTTTCAACTCTGCCCAACGGTGATTTGCAATACTATTATATCATAATTTAATTATTAGAATGTCATAATGTTCAATGATTAGCATTAGCCAACGCGAAGCTATTTGTTGAACAAAACACTAATTTGTCTATTATTTTGGTGTTAATAATAGATTTAAGAACTAATACTTGGTATGCTTTTATTGTTATCCCTTAATCACTAATTAGTTTATACAAATATTTCTACTAAAATCCTTAATTTTTTAGGGCTTACCCTTACCCCTTATAATTATGGGGCTGAAACACTAATAGGAACTAACTTCTCATCATGAAAAGAGTCTATTAAACTGACGCTCGGCATGATGGACCTTGATTGTGCACTTAGAACCGATCCACCAGCTGTTCTTACTAATACGAGCACTGTGGAACAAAAGCGGGTCTATGAGCAATGGGACAGGTCTAACCGTATATCCCTCATGATAATCAAGAATTCCATCTCTGTAGCGATTCGCGGAGCTATTCCTGACTCTGATAACACGATGACCTACCTAAGCCATGTCGAAGAGCAGTTTAAAGGTACTTCTAAGGCTCATGCAAGTACCCTTATACTCAAAATGCTGACAACTAAATACGATGGGATAAGCGGTGTCCGTGAGCATATCATGATGATGTCTGACATGGCCAACAAACTCAAAGGAATGGACATGGGAATAAGCGATGGGTTTCTCGTTCATTTCATTATGACTTCTCTACCTGTGCAATATGGTCCATTCAAGATCAATTACAATACGCAGAAAGAGAAGTGGACAATGAGCGAGCTTATTGCAATGTGTGTCCAAGAGGAAGAAAGGCTAAAGATTGAGAAACCTGATGTTGCTCACCTCACCACTTCAAGTTCTAAGAAAAGGAAAAGTGACTCTTCTAAAGCTCCTAAGATGGGTACAGATTCGAGCTCAGACACTTCTTCAAGCAGTCCCTATGGTAAGTTTTGTCGAAAGAAAGGGCATTATCAAAGGGAGTGTCCTAAGTTCAAGGAGTGGCTGACCAAGAAAGGTAATATTGTTGTTAATGTTATTCATGAATCTCTTAGCATGACCGTTCCACTAATTCTTGGTGAATTGATTACGGTTGAATGCTTCATGTATCCAACATATTACAGGAATTCCATACAATCCAGGTGGTGGAAAGAAAGCAAAGGGTAATTAAGGCGAGATATGGTGAAGACTAAGAAGTGAAGGCCATTAAACTCTCACATTAGTATTAGAGAGTGGCTCTTTACTTACTCTTCGTTAAGCTCTTTATGTATATAATATTACTAATGACTTAATGTATCTACTGTACTGAAACTAAATGCTTATGGCTTTTCATTTACTCTGTACATAATAAAGTCACTATTTGCTTAAATTCCATTATAGCTGGAGGAAAAGTTTACAATCCTCACTTTATGAAACTTGTTTTGAGAATTGTAAGTTGTTTCTTTTAGATATCTTGAAAATTAGTGGGAGTGACATCTTAAATTTAAATGACTCCAAAAGGATTCTAGTAGACTAATGTATAAACCTCAAAATAAGTGGGAGCAAGTTTACTATATTGGTATTACATGTCGATGACATCCTATTACCAAGCAGTGACTTAGACTTGTCGCATGATTCAAGGTCGTTAAAATTTATTGCAATAATTTTGCAATTGTTAGCTTCTCGATTAATGATAGTTCGAGTGGATCTTGATTGAAATGTCGATACAAGGTATATGCTCGTTTAAGAAAGAATGGAGGAAAACGACATTTGTATCGAAAACGTTAGCACTAACAATATGCTAATTAATTATCTCATTGAAGTCTTCAACCCAATGTTTTTATTGACATGTCACTAATATGGGTTTAATTTAAGACTTACTTTTAGTAATTTTTAGCATAATGCCTTATTTGCTTATTGTTACTATTAATATAAGTTCAAGTACTTGACTTGGTAATCATCCCTAAGTTTGTTTGTCTAATCTTATTTGTGCACACTAAGTTATCTTATTGACAAACATAAAAACCCTAAGCTAAACGTCATTTTGGCTTACTTTAATCCTTATACTCTTTAACAGTATCAAAGTATAATTGATGGGGGTCCCGGGTTAAATGTAATCCGTGAGGCTGTATCTCTTTGCTTTGTTGCTGTTATGAAGTAAGATGAAGTTGCTTGGCCAAACTTATAAATACTTATCATAAATGGTCACTCGGCCAAGTGGGAGAATGTTGGAATATTTCATAAAATGTGGCCTTAGGACCATTTCTGTAATTATAATTTGAGTGATATTATATTTACATAATATGATAGGAATTAAGCAAATATGACATAAATAGTACCCAGTTTACATAACTGTTACTTGATGGAAGTAACTGTAATATATATATGGGGTAAGTATGATTTTCAGTTAGATGTTCCAAAAGCACACAAAAAAGAGAAACGGGAATTCTCAGAGAAACTAGATTTCTCCCTCAACTTCTCTAAAACAGATTCCACAAGAACACCAACGGATTCATGTGTAATTCTCCATCAAATCGGAACATCATAACTGGAATCAAATGGCATCAACGTCTTCTACTCCTTCAACTACTGCAATCACACCACCAAGTCAGTATTTCTCGATTTCTCAGTGAATTAGTGTTTAAATTGATTAGAAAAGGAGAATGGGATTAAGAATTAATCAACATTGTATAAATATGTGTCCATTATTATCCTTGCACGATTAGATGCTTCTGTAATAATAAATATGTGTTTTATGTATTCTTCCATTTTATCATATTCAACACATTGGGCATTAGAGCGAGGGATTATGACAACAAACTCGAATGGGCTGCAACCTCAATCACCGAATTTAAGTGGCATAAATCATTACCATTGGAGCATCCAAATGAAGGTATTTTTATCAATCTCATGATCTTTGGAGCATCATAGAGAATGTAATCGTTGAACCGAATGATCCGACTACTTTGACGGCGCATCAAGTGAAGAACGACCGAAAAGCACTGTTCTTTATTTATCAATCGATAGGTGATATGATCTTTGAAAGAATCTCGTCATCTGCATCATCTAAAGAAGCGTGGGATCAGTTACAAAATCCATATAGTGGTTAAGACAAAGCTAAAGTTGTTCATTTGCAAATTAGCCTTAGATGTGAATTTGATAATCTTCACATGAAGGAATCGAATATCGTAGAGGAGTATTACAATCGTGTAATACTAATTCTAAATAAGTTAAGGTTCAATGGGGAAACCGTTGTTGAGAAGATTCTTAGGAGTTTAACCAGAAAGTTTAAATACGTTGTTACAATCGAGGAATCGAAAGACTTGTCTACTTTCTCTTTGGAAAATCTCATTGGGACGTTACAGTCTCATGAATTAAGGGCAAGCCAATTTGATTCTTCACCTTCAGAAAGCGCTTTCAAACTCCACTCAACAAGCCAATGGAAATTTAGTGATAAGGATAATGGTTCGTCAAGCCAAAAAGATGATCATCACGAGAACTTGTCTAAGGGAAAGGGGCATGGAAAACCATTCTCACAAATCCAATGTTATTACTACCAGAAGTATGATCACACATTCAAGGTTTGCAGAAGAAAGATTGCAGATGAAAATAGGAATTCAAGACAAATGAATTAAATTTCTAAACTTGAATTGTGCTATTTAAACTTTGGGATCTAAATTCAACAACAACTATTTAAATATGTAACATTTTTCAAAATAGAACATTATTAATTCTAGCACATACGAGCGGCGTTACATATGAGCACCACATACTTCACACTGAGCACTGCTAGGTATTGTCACAGAGCACCTCCAAACTTTGTTTCGAAACACCACACTGCGGTGTACCGTGCTCCGCAGACCTTGACTCGTGCACAGTAGACATTATGTCGGGCACCACAAACCTTGTGCTCGCATCACCGTAGACTTTGGAAAGATCAGACTCCAAAACTTAACAATGGACGACTCCCCCTTGACCCCACATTCTCTTTCTAGAGTGGAACCTCATTGCTTAGTCTCAGTAGCGACAATGAGGTCTAATGGAAGATCAAAATCCACATCTCAACATTTTCGACAAATAGTCAGTAGCGACAATGAGGTCTAATGGAAGATCAAAATCCACATCTCAACATTTTCGACAAATAGTTTGTAATTATATCTCCTGACAGCTAACTATGTTTTTTTAACAGAATATGGTTAACGTTCAAAAAAATGACGGTTGGAAATAGGGATGAGCAAAACCGAACCAGGAAACCGAGAAACCGATAAAAACCGACAAAATCGAAACCGAAAAACCAAAACCGTAACAGAAACCAGTGGTTCGGGTTTAAAATTTTCAAAACCGAAACTGTCGATTTCGGTTTCGGTTTCTATTGGAAAACCGACCCATCATAAACCGAACCGACCCAAACCGGTAGAGACCAACCTAAACCGTGAAACCGACCCGGAAATTAATAAACATATAATATATTACTATTTATTAATATTTGAAATATTATTTCTTTTTTCAAACACAAAACGGGAGTACAATTTGTTCCAAATTTACAAACACAATATATGTCCAAGGGAATTAGATGTAGCATGTACTTTGTTTTTTCAAACTCCAAATTGACAATCTTTCTTTTATGGACATGAATGTTTCTTTGTTATTTAAAAAAAAAAAATTATGGGGGTGATATCTTTCGAAACTAAAGGATTTGAAAATATTCAGAGTACAATTTGTTGTATTATTGAAAAAATGTTGTATAATAGTGAAATTTAATTATATTTTAGATGCTTATGTAAATTACTGCAAGTCCTAAACCTCATAAGAGCTCATAATCGTGTTTGTATGATGAGAAAACCACCAAGGAAAACCCACTCAGTGTCGAGTTGACAAAAACCACCAAGGGAGCTCTTAGTTAGATGGGTTCGGGTTATAATAGTATTGATTAGTGGTTTGGTAATTCAGACTAGAATGGTGGTTAATGGTTTCGATTTGGTAAATTGATTTGGAAGAAATTATGGTGCCAAATTGAGTTGTAATGGTTAACAATTTATTAACTCATATGTTTTATTTGTTCAAAATTCACCAAACCCAAAACCCACGAACCCATGGGTTCAACCCGAAACCGATAGTAGAAACCGAAACCAAACCCAAAAAGAAACCGAAACTGACGGGTTCTAGAACCCAGAAACCGAACTGATCGGTTTGGGTTCGGTTTTGGGTCCAAACCGAGCAACCGACCCATACACACCCCTAGTCACTACTAGAGAAGTGGGTATTTAGCCACGAAAAATAACCACGCAAAATTTGCGTGGTTAAATAACCACACAATTTCCACGCATCTGTTACACAACCTGAAACCCCAAATTTAAACACGCATTTGTGACGGAACAACCACGCATCAGAAATTCGTGGCTGTTGCGTGGTAAAATTAACAACGCGATAACCACGCACTGATTGAATGCGTGGTAATTGCGTGGTTAATATATCTAAATGCAAATTCGTGGCTGTTGCGTGGTAAAATTAACAACGCAATAGAAACGCACTGATTGAATGCGTGGTAAAACCGTGGTTAATATATATAAATGGAAAACAATAAATAAAGCGTGGTTATGGCATGATTAAATAAACACGCGACTACCACGAATGATGATTTAAAGTAACAGGAAAAGGGCTGGTGGTTATTGCGTGGTTAAATGAATTCCGTGGTAACTTCATGGTTAATGAATTCCGTGGTTATTGCGTCGTATGTGTCTATGAGTATGAATGTATGCACATCAATGTGTCGGTGTCTTAAAATCACAAGTGGTTATACACCTTGAAATGATAACGTTTAAAATGAACAATAGGTTTGGAAGGTGTACACGCTTGTATGTAAGTCGAATTTACGTATAAACTGGGAAATATAAAGATAATAAAGTATAATAAGGATGTGCAAAAAATAGACCCAAAAAAATAATGTTTACCCATCAAAAATTGAAAAATAAAAACAATCCGTGTTTATTGCATGGTTAATTAACCACGCATTTACCACGCATATAGGCAGTGCGTGGTAATTGCGTGTTTAACTAGCGGGCTGGTGGTTATTGCGTGGTTAAATGAATTCCGTGGTAATTGCGTGGTTAATGAATTCCGTGGTTATTGCGTGGTAAATTATTTTTTTTTCATTTTCGTATTACTTTTTTCGTTTTCGTTCAATATATCTCTTTCGTTTTTGTTTTTGTTTTCGTATTATTTTTTTCGTTTACGTATAAACTGAAAAATATAAAGTGAATAATTTTTGGCCTTCAAAATACGAAAAATACGAAAACCTCGTGGTAATTGCGTGGTTAATTAGCCACACATTTACCACACACTGGCTTGTTGTGTGGTAAGTGCGTGGTTAATTAACCACGCAATAAACACAGAGATTTTTTGTATTTTTCGTTTTTTGAAAGATAAACATTATTTTTTTGGGTTCATTTTTTGCACATCCTTATTATACTTTATTATCTTTATATTTCTCAGTTTATACGTAAATTCGAGTTACACACAAGCGTGTACACATTCCAAACCCGTTACTCATTTCAAGTTTTATCATTTCAAGGTATATAAACGTATGTATGTGTGAGTTTATGGGTATAAGTATGTATGTATGTGTAAAATACATGTATACGTGTGTGTGTATGTGTCTATGCGTATGAATGTATGCACATCAATGTGTCGGTGTCTTAAAATCACAAGTGGTTATATACCTTGAAATGATAACATTTAAAATGAACAATAGGTTTGGAAGGTGTACACGCTTGTATGTAAGTCGAATTTACGTATAAACTGGGAAATATAAAGATAATAAAGTATAATAAGTATTTGTAAAAAATAGACCCAAAAAATAATGTTTGCCCATCAAAAATTGAAAAATAAAAACAATCCGTGTTTATTGCGTGGTTAATTAACCACGCATTTACCACGCATATAGGCAGTGCGTGGTAATTGCCTGTTTAACTAGCGGGCTGGTGGTTATTGCGTGGTTAAATGAATTCCGTGTTAATTGCGTGGTTAATGAATTCCGTGGTTATTGCGTGGTAAATTTTTTTTTTCATTTTCGTATTACTTTTTTCGTTTTCGTTCAATATATCTCTTTCGTTTTTGTTTTTGTTTTCGTATTATTTTTTTCGTTTACGTATAAACTGAAAAATATAAAGTGAATAAATTTTGGCCTTCAAAATACGAAAACCTCGTGGGTATTGCGTGGTTAATTAGCCACGCATTTACCACACACTGGCTTGTTGTGTGGTAAGTGCGTGGTTAATTAACCACGCAATAAACACAGAGATTTTTGTATTTTTCGTTTTTTGAAGGGTAAACATTATTTTTTTGTGTTCATTTTTTGCACATCCTTATTATAATTTATTATCTTTATATTTCCCAGTTTACACGTAAATTCGAGTTACACACAAGCGTGTACACATTCCAAACCCGTTACTCATTTCAAGTTTTATCATTTCAAGGTATATAAACGTATGTATGTGTGAGTTTGTGGGTATAAGTATGTATGTATGTGTAAAGTATATGTATACGTGTGTGTGTATGTGTCTATGAGTATGAATGTATGCACATCAATGTGTCGGTGTCTTAAAATCACAAGTAGTTATAAACCTTGAAATGATAACGTTTAAAAAGAACAATAGGTTTGGAAGGTGTACACGCTTGTATGTAAGTCGAATTTACGTATAAACTGGGAAATATAAAGATAATAAAGTATAATAAGTATGTGTAAAAAATAGACCCAAAAAAATAATGTTTGCCCATTAAAAATTGAAAAATAAAAACAA
This sequence comes from Cichorium intybus, assembly GCA_023525715.1. Classification (NCBI taxonomy): domain Eukaryota; kingdom Viridiplantae; phylum Streptophyta; class Magnoliopsida; order Asterales; family Asteraceae; genus Cichorium; species Cichorium intybus. The sequence goes on along the minus strand of CM042014.1, from coordinate 38,076,479 downwards.
TCCGTGTTTATTGCGTGGTTAATTAACCACGCATTTACCACGCATATAGGCAGTGCGTGGTAATTGCGTGTTTAACTAGCCACGCGATAAACACGGACTGCCTATATGCGTGTTAAATGCGTGGTTAATTGGCAACGCAATAAACACGGATTGTTTTTATTTTTCAATTTCTCATGGGCAAACATTATTTTTTTGGGTCTATACACGCACTCCTGGTTATGTGTTAGATGTGTGGTTATATATATATATATATATATATATATATATATATATATATATATATATATATATATATATATATATATATATATATATATATATATATATATATATATATATATATATATATATATAGTTAACTGTAATTGCTGAATTGAAAAAAAAACTCGTTGCCGTTGTAATTGCGTGGCTATTTAGCCACGCTTTAACCACAACCGGAAATTCTTGACGCTTCAGTTGCTTGTACACAATGCATTATAAAAAATACCCTTTTCGCGTGGTAGTTGCGTGTCTATCAGCCATGCTTTAACCACATCTCATGACGCTTCAGTTGTTTGTACACAATGCATTAAAAAAAAAATACCCTATTCGCGTGTTAGTTGCGTGTTAACTTAACCATGCGTTAGCAAAGAGTCCCAATTAAATGAAGTAAATGTCTTTCTTTGCTCCGTCCGTCTGCCTCGCGTCTCATTTGAAGAAAAACGCAAACCATTTGAAATGCTCCTGTGACCGCTGCTCTCCTTTGTCATCGCCATCGCCGGTCGGAGCAACAAAGCTCCTCCCTCGTCCCATCGCCGGTCGCCGCAGGTTAGCATCTCCACCATCCCATCGAATATCGGCTCTTGTGACAGCAGCCCAGCACCGGCGGTTTTGCCATCGCCATTGCCGATCGGCACTGTTTACCGTCCGGTTTCGACCGCCGGAAGTGGGTTTGCACCTCCCCCATCTCCTTTTCACAGCTGCTTCTCCTTCTGCCTCCATATTCAGCCGACCTTGAGCTCCGACCATCGTCGATCCAGCATCTCCAGATCTGCCGATCGATGATGAAGCTTCCGGCCAAGAGACCGCCAACTACCTTCATAACTACCAGAACCAATATGCTTTCTCCTACGATCAACGTCCAGCACCGATAGCTTCATTTTCGTTTTGCTACAGGTCCGATAGCTTCAAGTTGGATAGGTCTGAATATCAACAGCTTCGATTGGTTTGAATAAAAGGTCTAAATGTGCTCATCAGGTTCGATTTGTTCTATTCTCTCTATGCCCTCCTCTCTAATATCAGGTATATTGTTCCTTCCTTTCAATCGTAACCCACACTCTTGGTTTTCTTTAAACCCTAATATATTTTGTTTGCGTATTAATTTTGGGATGCAAGCTCCTCCAATTGCAATTCGTTGAGATCAATAGTGAACGTCTCCTAAAAATTGTTAATAGTGCTTTCCATGAACCTAAACTATTTCATCTTTTAGGGTGACATTATCTGTCAGTATGTGTGTAAAAGAGGAAGACAGTGGAGTGGAGCTATAAATTAGTGATAGTCTCTCAATTTCTTTTTATTTCTTATCATCATAAACCTCATATAGACATCCCTGTATATATTGAATTTATTGAATGGAGACAGGATTCTTGACGTATCCTCACTTTGAATGCAAAGAAAAATGAATCAACCTTATGGGACCAATCTTGAAGCAATTTCAACTACCAAAGTTGAAATTCCTTATTGGCTTGGGATTAATCCATCAGTTTTATCCGAAAATTAAAGGTGTCATTCTTTATCCTTGTTAGACATTCTTTTGGTTATTTTCTTATTTAATTTTTGTATTGAAATAACCACCGGTTCGTATTCTATGATTTTTCTAGGTGAATTGTGAATTGGGGCTTTCATTTTGCGTGCAAAACTTATTGGGTAACTTTTTCTCTCCTGAAACTTTTGGTGTGGATTTGCATCTGACTTGAAATAGCAGTTTTAATAGCAGTCTACTTTTAAAAAATAGTTTTATTATAATTTTGTGGTATATGTTACTTGATGCAAGTTTTTTTAGATAAAAACCTGAAATAGAACTTTTAATAGTAATGTAGTTGGACAATTTTTTATGTCTATCATTTCCGGGTCATGTTTGAGTTTGAAAGTTTTTTCAAATTTTTTTTTGTTAAAAGATATATCGTCTTCTTCTTGGTCTGTAGTAGTCTCTAATGGTAATCATATCTACTCATGTACTTTCTATAAAAGATTTAATGAATGAGATCGATTTCCTCCACTGTATTTATCTTTTCACTTTTACTTGGTACATTTTTTTAAGTAATACTTGGTTAGGATTGTTGTAGATTGACTTGAGTTTGAATCGTATTTATATACTTTCAGTCCTTTAATCTGGTCTTTAGTGTTACAGTGGACCACACACAACGGTGGCGACAACAGTGAAGGTTCGTGGTCTAATATGTTGCCATAGCTCTTAGGAGAGATAATCAAATGAATGGAAACGAACGATGACCGGTGGCCGCTCCGTCGAAATTTGGTTACAGTTCACCTCGAAGTCGTTTCAGGAAGCATATGTAAGTTATATCCATCACTTTTATTGATTATATGTCTTGATTTTTTGCACATTGGTAATGCTCTTGTTTTGGTAATTGTAGGATTTTTATCTCGAGTGCCTCGCTGAGAAGTATAAGGATAACCCAAGCGAGACGCATGATGTTCCCGAGTTGTGGAAACAATCCATATATAAGATGATCGGTTGCCGGAGAGGTGACCAAATATTTGGGATAGGACAATCTGATCCCTACTATACGGTGCCAGGTTCATTTTCTTCTGCGTCTGGATCGACCTCCGATGCGCAGTCGCAACAAGAGGTAAACTTATTCATTATATGCATTATGTTTAATATAAGATGAAAAATAAAGTTTCTTGTTATTGTAGATAGTAAAGTTAAGTAGAATGCTATTATGGATGAAAACAAAAAGTTTGTTGTTATTATGTATTTTAAAGGTAAAGTAAAAATGCTATTATGGTTGACAAGAAGTATGTTGCTCTTATGGATTGCAAATATAAAGTATGTTTTTATTATTTAAAGTATGTTGCTCTTATGGATTGCAAATATAAAGTATGTTGCTATTATGTATATTAAAGGTGTAGTATAAATGCTATTATGTTTGACAAAAACTATGTTGCTCTTTTGGATTGCCAATATAAAGTGTGTTTTTGTAATTTAAAATTGATTGTATGTTGTTATTATAGATCAAACTAATAATATGTCGTTATTTTTTAGATCTTGAGCTTACGTGTACAAGTGAAAAATTTGCAACAAAGTCAAGTTCAAATGGTCGATAATTTCCAGCAACAACAACAACAAATGGAACAACGAATCGAACAACAAATTGAACCAATACTAAAACGGTCGCAATATGAGTTTGAAAAAAATGGAAGAAAGGATGCGACAAATGAGTCAACGTGGTCCGGGTCCTTCTTAGATGTATGTTTTTGAAACAAGTAGTAGTTTTAGAATGTTTTTGAAACAATTAGACGTGGTTCGTGGTCTTTCTTATTTGATTTTTTTAGAATGTTAAACAAAATTTATCGTAATGTTTGATTAGTTGTGTTTTAATTAGTTTCGTTGTTTGTGTATATATATATATATATATATATATATATATATATATATATATATATATATATATATATATATATATATATATATATATATATATATATATATATATATATATATATATATATATATATATATATATATATATATATATATATATATATATATATATATGTGTGTGTGTGTTTTGTGAGAAAAAGATATGGAATTAAAAATATTCTTTTGTATTTTTTTTAATAAAAAAAATTATTGCGTGGTTATTACGTGGTTAAAAGTCAAACACAGTCAACAAAATGTGAGTGGTAATTGCGTGGTTAATAATTTGCGTGGTTATTGTGTTGTTAAAAATTTGCGTGTATATTGCGTGGTAAACAATTTGCGTGGTTATTGCGTGGCTAATAATTTGTGTGGTAATTGCGTTGGTGGTAATTTCCGTGGTAATTGCGTGGCTAATAATTTGCGTGGTAATTGCGTGGCTAATAATTTGCGTTTTAATTGCGTGGTTAATAATTTGCGTGGTAATTGCGTGGTTAATTATTTGTGTGGTCATTGCGTGGTTAATAATTTGCGTGGTTATTGCGTGGTTAATAATTTGCGTGGTTATTGCGTGGTTAATAATTTGCGTGGTTATTGCGTGGTTAATAATTTGCGTGGTAATTGCGTGGTTAATTATTTGTGTGGTCATTGCGTGGTTAATAATTTGCGTGGTTATTGCGTGGTTAATAATTTGCGTGGTTATTGCGTGGTTAATAAATTGCGTGGTAATTGCGTGGTTAGTGAATTGCGTGGTTAACCTGTGCGTGGCTGTTGCGTGGTTAATTTGCGTGGCTAAAGCGTGGTTACAATTTAGCCACAATGGGTTTTCCCACAGGTCAGTTTTCGTGGTTATTGCGTGGTTATTCGGCTTCTGCCACACAACAACCACGGAAATTTGCGTGGTTAAACCCCTTGTTTTCTAGTAGTGAGTTGGCATGAAACACTAGCAAAAGCAAAAGGTTATCGTCAAAGTCCTACAAATTGTGTCCACAAAAAAACAATTCATTGTCTATGTTTATCTCTTAAGATGTCGCAACAACAATCAACGTAGATTGGGGGCCGGATTATTAGTGTAAGATTTCTCATAAAAATAATTATTGGACCTATATCAGGACCACATAGAATAAATGATGAACCTATTAAAAGAAAAAATATGTAGATAGATCTAACCGTAAGACCAATAAATTATCTCTTCAATATGATGAATATATCTTTTACCACAATTTTTTTTTTCCAAACATTAACTAGTTCACACAAAATAACCCAAACCGCCTATTGTGTGATACATAAATGAGATACTTAGTGGTAGGGATGAGCTTGGTCCGAGAACCGGATCGAACTGGATCAAAACCGAATTGGATCGAAACTGAATTAGCGTTTCTTAAAAACGAAGATGGAACCGAATATGTATATTCAGTCCCAATTCGGTTTGGTTTCGGTTGATTTTCGGTTCGGTTCGGTTTTTCATTATCAAGAGTAGTGTTAGGGATAAGTATGGTCCGGGACCGGACCGCACCGAATATGTATATTCGGTCCCAGTTCATTTCAGTTTCGGTCGGTTTCCGTATACTAACCGAGTCCACACTACAAGAAATGTCACTATTACCGGCGACATTTCTTGTAGTGCCATGAAAACTCCACATTGCTATTGACAAGCCTCCTATTGGATCTATGTATTAGTTAAAGATCATTCTCCTTGCATATAGTACCCCATATAGAACACAGAAATTAAATACATACAATCGGCTACGCTATACCGCCATACAAAGGGCCGAATATGGGCTGCCAAGCTAACTGGGCAAACCAAAAATATTTGTTAATCCCAAAACATAAACATGTCATCGAGAGAACTAACTGACTGAGATATGCCATGGGCGATGCATGTAATGATATGAATAATGAATTACTATTTGTTTGAATGTCTCAACAATGAACTCATTTTTTTGATATGCTAATGGTTATTTCCGGGCACGTTTTTAATTTATTTGGATGTTTTGAAAACAAACTTATCTTGTTGGATATTTCAACAATAAACTATTGAGATATATTCAGGAAAATGCTTATATTTTGACACTATATTCGATTAAGCCATAATTTTTTTATTCAATTAAGCCCAACATTTTGTTAAATATTTACAATTTTGGATAATAGCTAGTTATACCGTTTTTATATTTTTACAATCGATAATGTATAGGGTAAAAATATAAGAACCTAATTGAATAAAAACGAAAATTGAACTCTAAATCGTTAAAATTGTCAAAATGTAAGTACTTTAATGAATATTTCTTTTTATATATAAATAAAATTGTAAACATTTAACAAAATGTTGGGCTTAATTGAATAAAAAAACAATCAAAACTTAATCGAATACATAGTCAAAATCTAAATACTTTCCTGAATATATCCTTAAACTATTTGTTGGGAAGTTTCGACAATTAACCATAGTTATTAAACTTTAGTGACTAGTACATATATAAAACCTTTAAGCAGGTAATGGATATTGATACATTCAACAAATCATGGATTTTATCAATACGCTACCCCTGCCTTCGTTGCTTTTATGATTGTAAAATGACAAGGATCAATCGTACTATCGAAGAACTTAATTAGGTTAAGCTCAAACTTGACTCGATACATTAACAAGCCTTTTATAATGCAAGTACGAACTGGACTCGAGCTCAATTGAATTAAACCAACACGATTAAGGAGCTGAAGAAAATTGGAATGAAACAAGCTCAAGTGGTGGTTGAGCTCCCGTAACTCTTCAAAACCACGTTATTTCTCTATCCCTAATTACATAAATATTAGTACTTATATGAACGTATATATCGTTATCATTAAATTCGAAATTAATATGAATATTATGGGAAGTGATCCGTATACAACAATTTTTCTCCATATACAACATCCATAAAGCATGAATTGTTGTGTATGGATAAAAATTGTTGTGTACGGATCACTTCGCTTATTTAAACTTGTTAATAGATTGATTTTAATTATAGATAAATTATAATCGGTGTTTATCTTCTGAATTGAGTTTCTAGTTGATTCGAACTTTTAGTTATCACTTAAAACTCTCACATTTGGTTATATTCTCATCTATATAAACACACAACGAGAAGTTGATCAGATATACGAAAATATACGCACACAATTCGTAAGTTTATTTGCTAAGGGATTTAGAGAGGTCACGAGATTGGCTAGAGAAAACAGTCTAACTCTTTAAATCCGAAAATCTCAATGAAAACAGGTATGTAATATTCGTTTGTAATATTCGTTTGTCTATTTCTTTTAATCAGATTCGTGATCAAGATCTGTAAGCTTAACGTTTTGTTCTTTGATTGTTAAAAATAACTAACAACGGGTACTAAAAACTTTTTGGTTGTATAAAATCTTGTAAAGGTTAATCGTAAAAAAATGGTTTCTTCTGTTGGCATTGCAAAGACGATATTACATGTGCTATTTAATCTCTATCGAGTTCTTTGGATATAAAAAGAACACTGTTATAAATCTTGGCGTAATAGTTTAGATTGATTTTTTTTTTCTACTTGCGTTTTTCTTCAAAGCAGTCATAAGAGACCGTGAGAAGTGTTTTGTTTTCCTCTTGTTTTGAATACCACATTTAAAGTTTAAACCATATGAAACTCCTATGTGGGTTAGAAGCTGTCATAATATGAGATTTTTGAGTGTTTTTTTCAAATAAAAAAGCTCTTATAAATTTAACAATCTATAGTGAACTTTTTTTAAAATCAATTTTTTTTTAAAAACTTGCTAATTAGCAAGCTCTATGGTTTAAGTTTTTTCACAAAATAATATTAATTAGCAAGCTTTACGATTTAAGCTTTTTCATAAAATAATATTATTTATATCGATACTTGTATTGCATTTATATATATTGTATTTTTAAGACTACAAAATTATATGAAAAAGCTATTTATATATTGAATGTTTATAAAGGTTTTTTGATTTGTGATTCGTAACGATACATACCAAAAAGAAAACTTTATTAAAAAACTATATAATCGTGGTGGATGCTGTTAAAGAAACATCGCCATCTACTTTTTTTTTTCAGATTAATGACACTGTTGACATAATAGACTCGTGTGTATTGTATGTATACACCCCTATATAAATCATAATTTTGTCCATTAGTCATTGACCTTAGTAATGCCACACCAGACCAAGTTGTAATCGACAAATACATAAAAAAAAAAGCTGGAATTGATAATTATAGCTTTACTGTACATGAAAAAGATTTTGGAACAGATCATAACCAACACATTCATTTAATTAATATTAAGTATTGAATATTTGAATTGGTTCTACGGTTGATTTTGAGTTTTATTGTTAAATAAGATATTTTTGATGGAAAACAAGTTTTTCAATAAATTGTTTGATCCCTGATTTTATAGAAACAAAAATAATTAGCAAGTCCATTGACTAATTAATCTCAACAAAATGTGTTCTTGCCGGCGTCTTCTTGCATGCCGGCGTCTTCTTGTGATTGTATCTATATGTACTGCAAGAATCTTGCTAGAGCTATTTACTTTGTATTATATTTGGTTCTTTTTTGACCTTCTAAGAATATGTAACACAAGGAAGGCATTTGTTTAATTATTTACATTAATTAAATAAAGCTTTTAGATACTTCAAATATATTAGTGCTCAAAACTTGATCTTGATGATATTATTTTTCAAGCTTTTGATAGTATTATAAGGTTTTTAAGGTATTATCAAATTGTGTTCATGACATTTTGTGTTATCGTTTATCCAAATTAATAAAGATGCTGTATTATCAAATAAATGACTTTTGGTTGTCAATAATTTCATATACGGCTTATTTATTTTTTTGGTAAATTGATCGACACAATATATCATCAAAGTGATTTTTTGTGAAAAAATAATTTATAAAAAAACTTAAATATCATAGTTTATGTGTGTTTATTAATACATGTATTAGCCGGTCTAAATATAGGTTAATATTTGGTCGTATAAACACATATGTAGTGGTAAACATACAATATATTTGGTTTTATGTGAATGATAAGTCAACCTAAAGAGCGACTTACACTTAGTTCTTGAGTTTTAGCAAAGAAAGAAAAGAGAGAAAAGAAGTGAATGGAAAAGAAAAGAAAAGAAAGTTATATTTTCGTGTTACCGAGTTGCAAGAAAATCAAAGAAAAATAAACATTTTATGTGTTCCCTAGTGGAAAGGAAGATAAATGAAATTTGTATTTAAGTCTTATTTTTAGTGGTCATTTCTTTTCTCTCAGAAGAGGAAAGATTATCCATTTTCACCATTTTTCTTCTTTCCATTTTCTTCCGTAAAAAAACTTAGGAACATCAAAAATTTTCTTTTTCTTCTCAGTTCTATCCAATTCTCTCTATTTCTCTCCTTAAATGAGATTTGAGAAGACATTGTTATTGATTAACATAATTTGTCGTCAATGTTTTATCACTAAAACAATATATCACTTACAAATTAATATTGTTGTTCAAAGACTTGATATTAATGTTGTGTCGATACTTTGTGATGTTGTTAAAACTGAATTTATTGATAATAATTTATGGTTTAATGAACATAAAAGTAATATAATTATTTATTTTGTTCCCAAATACAATAAATATGAGTTGTGAAATAATATCTTCCATCATGAATCACATTCCTATGTTGAACGAGAATATGCTTAAGGAATGTAAAAAGAACATTATGTTAGTTTTCAGTTGCATGAATCTCGACCTTGCACTTTAGATAAATTAACCTATCTGAAACAAGTACATTTTTGCAAAAGATGGTTTCAATGAGGTATAAAGGCGAAGGACACATAAGGGAGTACATCATGGAGATGTCTCATATTGCTATAAAACTCAAGGCACTAAAGTTGATAATTTCGAATGATTTTCTAATGCATTTGGTGTTTATTTCCCTTGTACAATTTAATAAATTCAAGGTTAGTTCCAACTGTCAAATGGACAAATGGACTCTTCATGAGCTTACTTTTAGTTGTGTGCAAGAAGAGGAAAAGATGTAGCAAGAGACGAGTGAGCCCATTTGGCTAGTACCACTAAAGATAAGTGCAAAAGAAAGATGAAAGAAGCTGCTACTAAGAGACTAGGACAAAAGAAACAACATTTAGGAAATTATCAAAAGCAACAACATTCGGGGCCTGCAAAATGCTTATTTTGTCAAGAACCTGGTCATATAAAGCCGGATTGTCCAAAATACCATGTTTTACAGGTTAAGAAATGTATAGTTTGTACTTTGGTCTATTCTGAATTAATTTAGTTTATGTACCTGAAAATACTTGGTGGATAGGTTATAGTGCTACTACTCACGTAAGTACTTCTATGTAGGGTTGCTTGAGTAACCGAAAATCACATGATATTGAAAGATACATCTATGTGGGTGATGGCAAGCAGCTTGAAGTTAAGGCAGTTGTCATGTTTCGTTTATAACTAGAATCTAGTTTTTATTTGAATTTTCAAGACACTTGCATCGTACTGTCTTTTAGATGTAATTTGGTTTCGGTTTCTAAATTGGATAAATCTGGTTACTATTGTTCTTTTGGAAATGGTGAATTCATTTTTTCTAAATTCAAATATTATAGGGAGCGGTTCTCTGACATACCGTGGCAAGTTATATATGCTTAATATTGTTACATCATATAATGAACCCTTGAACATAGATTTACACGGTACTAAGTGAAAATTAAATAATAAAAAATCAGTGATGTTATGACTCAAAGGTTTAGGTCATATCTTAAAAATGAGAATTGATAGGCTTCTGAGGCGTGTTGAGTAACTTGACTTCACATATTTGAATAGTTTTGGAATGGTTAACATTATTTTATATCATTCATAGACCTTTACTCATGATATGGGTATTTAATCTCAGTCACTGGACAAAAAATGTAATTGGAAGTTGAGAATTGACTCATCAAAAAGATTAAGTGTGTTCGATCTCATCGTATTGGTAAGTATTATGGTAGAAATGACGGTTCGTGTGAACAACGTCTAAGACCTTTTTGTTAAATTCCTAGAGGAATGTGGAATTGTCCACAAAACAACATGTTAGGTTCACCTAGCCTGAATGATGTATCTGAAAGATGCAACATGACTCTCACGGATATGGTACAGAGTATGATAAGTCACTTACCTTAACAAAGTCACTCGAGGGTGTAGTACTTAATATTGCAGCTTACATTCTTAATAAAGTACCAACTAAAGTGGTTGATAAAACATCATATGAGCTTTGGACTGGTAAAAAGCCTAATTTAAAGCACTTACATATATCGGGATGTTTAGTTGAGGCTAGGACTTATATGTCAAATGAAAATAAATTGGACTAAAAAATGATTAGCAATTACTTTATTGGTTATCTGAACGATCAAGGGGTTAAAAGTTTTATGATCCCACGAAAAAATAAAATTTTGAAATGGGAACTACAACGTTCTTTGAGGATGTTGATTTTAAGGGAGAAGTAAGGTTAGAAATATTGCCTTTGAGGAGGAATTAATCCAGAGTCCTATTGTTGCTTCTGATAACATATAGTTTTATGTACCTACTAATGAATAAGTAAATCGACTAGGGGCCTCAACAAGACAATGCCATCCACTCTCCTATTCATAATGAACAACCTCAAGAACTTCAACTTAGGAGATCCACTAGAGAAATGAGAAATGAAATTCATTCTAATTTTATGTATATCTCCAATGAAAATGAAAAACATTATGGAATGACTAAGAATGATTGAATCAACTTCTCTCAGGCCATGCAAAGTTCTTTTCTCAAAAGTGGATTGACTCCATGAATAAGGTGTATAAGTCTATGCAAGGCGATAAAGTTTGAGATATTTTCCCATTACCTAAAGGTTCAAAACCTATTGGTTGTAAATGGATTTTTAAAACTACAAGGGATTCCAAGGGTAATGTGGAAAGATACAAGGAGTGTCTTGCATATGGCTCACTAGTACGAGCATTGTAGACTTCACACAGAGCTCTGGTGACCTTTGTCGCCAAGCACTCTAACGTTTATTACCGCACATCACAGTTATGGTGTACCGAGCTCCACAGAACATGATTCACGCACCTCAGATCTTGTGTTGAGCACTGCAAACCTTGTGTCGAGCACTGCAAACCACGTGCTAGTAGCACCACAGATCTTGGAAAGATCAGACTCTACAACGAAAGAAGAGGCGGCTCCCCTTTGACCCCCGAAGGGGTAGTTTCCCCTTGACGCCGACCCGCTCCTTCGAGAGCAGAACCTCATTCACTACTAGAAAAAAATGCTTTTCATGACAGACAATGCCTGTCGTAAATGGCCATAGATGACAGAAAAATGTCTGTCATTGAAAGCCCTATCATAAATGAACCACGACAGACATTTGTCTGTCATAAATTTACGATAGACATTTACGACGCACAATGCCTGTCGTAAATGTGTAAAGATGACAGACCTTGTCTGTCATTGAAGCCACTGTCATAAATCTAAGATGACACATTTGTCTGCCATAAATTTATGACAGACATTTACTAATATTCAAATTAAATCACACATTTAACGTCTCGTAATACCAAATAAAATATCATACACAAAAATACAATCCATTACACAAAATATAATATATCAAATATAAAGAATGATTTCAATGGTAAATAATTTTAAATGCATTGCTATTATAGCTTACAAATTCCTATTATCCATAACCAATGTAAGTACATTGTTACAATAGGTAAAGGAATGTAAGTGTCTTTTTATATTTGCCATTATATTGTTGTGGGTTAGGGCGACTCGGTGTTTGGCTCTCACTTGAATCCGAAAGTTGTATCCTTATTTTTTTCCTGCATGTATTTCCCATGGTTATTATAAGTAGAATACCCAATATTAAATAGAGAAGAATGATTGCAAAAGAAAAAAGCAATTTTTTTACTTTTTTAATTATCTTACCGTGTTAGTTTTGACCATGGAGTCCCAAGCAGAAGCACTTAATCAGCTAACAACTTATTATAATCCATACCCATTCCGTTTCCAAGCTATAAAACGACTTTAGAAGGCCCTTCCTTTCTAGGCAAAAGCTCAGCTCTAAGATCCGAGTATGACTTAATAGTCCGCTTCAGACCCTCCTGCAATAACACCCAAATAATAATAAATTAAACCATAAATTACATTTTTGGTCCTTGAGTTTGTTCTAGAATTTGCACTTTTAGTCCCAAATAGTTTCCTCTTGCAAATTTGGTACCGTACTTTGTTCAAAATTTATTTTTCAATACTTCCCTCTTGCAATTCTGGTTCCTATATCATGACCACATTTCAAATAAGCACCAAAATTGCAAGAGAAAACTATTTAGGACCAAAACTGAAATTCTTGAACAAACTCAGAGGCAAAAAATGTAATTAAAATGGAACGAACCTGAAGGGGGACAATGGGGCCATATCCAAGACGATCGTTTGCTTTTGTTGAACTAAAAGTTGGGTTGCAAGTCAAAAGTCTGATTCTTGAAGGGGTTAACTGTGGTACTTTCATTCCATAAGGGCTTAAAATGTTGTAAGTACGTTCCACCATTTTTGAAATAGGCATCATGACAGATGTAGGAATCCTGATTCTTGGCCTACAAACTACATAAAATTAGAAATAAAGACAAAGTGCTACTTAATCTTACCATCTAAGGAAATTAATAAGAAGAATACCTCTCATAACCAAGGCCAACAAGAATAAGTGACATGAACTCCCTGGTTCCATGTTGGTTAGGCTGGAGGGAGTGGTTAGCATGTTCAGCATGTGCTAAACTATGCCACGTCAGCATTCAGCAGGTTTAGCACATGCTGACCAAAAATGGTGGTAGTGGTCAGCACATGCTCAACTTCATGCTAAACTATTTTATTAATTTTTTTAAAATTATTTATATTATTAAAACCAAATATAAAATAAAAAGTAGCATCTCATTAAAATTAAAATGCATTACATTAAAATTAAAAACATAAATTAAAAACATAAATTAAAACTTAAAACAAACAAATTTAAACTACAAACTACTCATCGAAGTGATATCCCAATTGCCTCACTGCATCCTTCTTCATTTCTATCGCGATTTGGTACTCGAACCCCGTCTTCCCCGATATGTCTTCTTGTAGGATTTTCCGTAGATGCATAGTGTGTTTGAGCTTCAAGTTAGCTTGCTTGATCAATTGAGCTTCCTTGAACGTGTCAACATTGCCGGCCAAAGCCACTATATCTTCATGCACACTACTATTTGTGCTAGTGCTAGTGGCTTGACTTTTGCCCATTGTCTTTCTCTTTGCTTCATCACGTCCCATGGGACGTGGCGGATCATTATTAAGGTTGAAGTCGGAGGAAGGGGATTGTGTGGATTCGGAGGCTTTGTGCCTCTTTGATAAGTGGACAACAAATTGGTCAAAGGACTCTAGCTCTCTCCACTTCTCGTAGTCTTTGACCGCACGCCAAAAGACCTCTTGGTTAAAGTGAGTACCATATTGGGCATGGTACAAGAGCCTCGCTTGAGCCATAACATCGTCACCATTGGCTCCACTTTGTCTTTGTCTCTCAACTTCGGCATGGCACCCTTGGAACTCCATTGCACTTTTGTTGCAAGTGCGCCACTTTGAGTACAGTGAATTGGGATTGCGGTAGCTGGAACCCATTCGTCGACACCAACTATTCCACACCTTCACTTTGAAGGCGTTTGTAGTTTGGTTGATTCCTGTCTCAACTTCTTGCGAACAATCCACCCAAGCTTCGCCCAAAGCTCGGACCTCGTCATCAAGCCAGTTGATCCTAGGGGCTTTGCCTTTGTTAGTTGGCCCGGTGTCTTCTTCTTCTTCTTCTTCTTGTTCTTCAGCTTGTTCGGTTTCTTCATCTTCATCGTCTGAGTTGTCTTGTTCTAGGCGGCGGGGTGCATTTCTTAAAAATTGGGAGTTGGGAGTGAATTGGGAAAGTGATTCTAGCGGTGGAGACATTTGTTGTGAAAACATTTGTGGTGGTGTTGGTTGTGTTGGAGATGGTTGTGGTGAAGAAGCTTGTTGTAACCAATTGTTTACATATTGGTGTTGCATACTCCAATATTGACCATATCCCATCGAAGGGTCAACCGGTTGAGGTACATAACATCCGGCCGGAGGGGTTGCAATTGAAATAGGGGCGGATTTCTTTTTGCTAGCTTTCGATGCTTTGGATGATTTGGATGATTTGGTGTTTTTGTTTTGGCTTGAAGACATGTTGAATGAACTTTGAGAGTGATTTTGGAAGAAGAGAGGGGATGATTGTGTGAATAAAATAGTAGAAGGGTTGTGTTTATATAGGGGAAGATGTAACGGCTAGTTTTTTTTAAAAAAAACGGCTAGTTTTTTTTATAAAATTTTTTGAATTTTATAAAGGTTTTAAAAGATTTTGGTTTGGAAAATGGAAAATGGAAAATGGGAAAGTTGCCGTTGGAAATTGATTTTGGCGAGCTCGTCAATTCCTTGGCGATGAGGTCTTCAGCGAGATGGTCAGCGAGGGTGGCGGTGTGGTTTAGCATTGTTGGCGAGGGGGATGGCGAGGGGTTTGGCAAGCCACTCCCCCTAGCCTTATAAAGTAAGCCTGAAAAAATGACATCAAATAATTAGATTTTTAAGTCGAATATCTAAAGTTATAATATAGATGCGAAACTGAATTTGCATATTTGGGACCACTATGTATTATAGCAACAAAGTAACTTTTAACTTGGAATTACTGAAGTTAAATTTAGAGGGTTTTGCTATTTAGCTACTAATACTTTGATTTTACCAATCAAACCAAGTAACTTTTAAACTGGTTGTGCTATTTATCCACTGATGCTAGAGCTCTTTCAGCACATACATGAGCATGTGCAACATTTTCAACATAAGTGAAATCATACATGTTTGTACCATCTCCAATAATAAACTAATACACAAATTAAACACAAATCGTACATTAAAATCAATTCCAATTATCAGTAATGATATTGTGTTGATAAACCTTTAACTTGCTTACCTTTGATTTCCCTGCCCTTGCTGTAACAACAAAAGATGGAACAAGAAGCTTATCACAAGGACCAAAAATGCTGCTAGGACGAATGCAGCATGTTAAAAGACTACCCCACTAGCCTTGATAACAAGTGCCTCGTCCTCAGCTTTAGTTTTTGAATATGAATCATTATGCTGGAACAAAAACATTTAAACACATGTTATTGTATGTTCAAAATGTATACAAAAATCAAATGAATAAAATAATTTTAAACTCAAATGGAAACTTGTTCATCATCGAACGTGCGTCTGAACTCATACGTCCCCATCACTGTGCTGTCAATGGAAACTAAGGGTATTTCTAACCCAGATTCTTGTACCTACAGTCACAATTAAATTATTTTAAATATCATCCATAAAATGATAAAAAAAAGTTTTCTAACCATGAAAAAATAATGATTGAAGTTTAGGTGTTTGTATGTTATATGAAGAACTACTTACAAGTAGTGTCTCCTATCTTCATCATCACTCCAACCTTCATTCTCCCCTAGTAGAAAAGCCTCTCACATCCTGCATATCATATTTTGTAGAGTATCAATATAATAGCTAGATAATTTGACATCTTTCTGGTTTACATGAAAAATTATCAAGCAATACTCAATGGCATAATATGCAGCTACTCCCATTTACATTTCTTTTTGCATGTTCTGAATCTATATAAACAGTAAAAGCATAGCAAAATTGCATAAAATCCCACCTTTGATTCAATTCCATACAATGACAATAGATTCTTCAATTCCCATGTACCTTGATTATGTGATCTCACATATAAACTAAACAAAAAAGACTATTGACTAGAAACCAAAAAACTAACCCAAGTAATGATGATAGTATAGTACTCACAGAAGTAAGATCCAGAGTTGAGTAATGTATATTGTACCCATGCTTCATAACCTAAATTTGTCTACATAATTAGCGGAGAACACTAGACACATAGACAATTCTCCTTTGCTTCCTGAATGAACTTACTGGGGAAGCTTTCCCTGTATCAATCCAAAGATAAAATCAACTTGCAGGATCAGATGCAATATCTCAGGAAGTAAACATCTTAAACCAACAAAAATTGACAATGTCGATTTTATTATATAAAAACGACTATCAAATCGATGAAGGTTAGATGATGGTGTTACCAAAAATCGATCGAGCGTGTAGGTATCTATAGGAGTAAGGATTGAGATGCGGCGACGGTGAAACGATTGCGATGCTCTTAACTAACACGATACCGAAGGATAGAGAGACGTCGATGGTGAAGCGACGATGTTATAAGGACCATACCAGATAAAGGACTGAGAGGCGGTGAGTGGTGAAGCGTGCAGGTACGTACCAGCGATAATTGGTGAAGCGACTAGAAGCCTTAAATCGGCGGCGGCTGGACTGGTGCTACAATTTATCAACTGGATTAACTTGTCGTCGTTGTCTACATGTTTATGATAATCTGAATCTCAAAAGCGATTTGGCGGTGATGTTCGTGATTCTTAGCGGGAAGGAATGAATTGTGAAATCGATTGATACGTGTATGATTTTTAGGGCAAATATGAAGGAATAGCCCAAAAAGATTAATACGTGAATGATTTTAGGGCTCATCGAGGGAAGCTAATTTTTCGGATGGGGGGAAATGAAAACAAGGCGGGATCATGTAATTTTTAGGGAAAAAGGGGAAAAGTAATAAGGCGACGATAGATTTTCTAGATGACAGACAAATAACAGAGTGTAGCGTGTGTTATTTTTAAACTGATTTTATGACAGAAAAATACTACAAACAAATACGTATGTCATGAATTTTCTTAAAATATGACATGATTTTATGACGGACATTTATGTCTGTCATAAATAATTAAATTTTACAATAGATGACAAAATTTTTATGACAGACTGTCATAAAAATATGTCTGTCATTGTTTGTCTGTCATTAAAAGTCATTTTTGTAGTAGTGATTGCTTAGTCTCAATAATGGTAACGAGGTCTAATAAAAGATCATACTGCATAACTTAACATTTTCGGCAAGTAGTTTGTAACCATACGTACCTCCTAGCGAGTCACTATTTTTTTACTCAATATAAATGACGTTCAAAAATAACGACGTTGACATGAGACTCTAGCAAACTAGAAAGGTTGTCGTCTAAGACTAGAGTTTGTGTCCAGAAAAAATGAGACTCTAGCAAACTCAAAAGGTTGTCGTCTAAGACTCTAGCTCCATAGAACTTGACTTATGCACCGCAGACCTTGTGTTAAGCACTGCAAACTTTGTGCCGAGCACTGCAAACCGTGTGCTAGTAGCACTGCAGATCTTGGAAAGATCAGCCTCTACAACGAAAGAAGAGGCGGCTCCCCTTTGACCACCGAACCCCGGAAGGAGCAGTTCCCCCTTGACGCCGGCCCGCTCCTTCGAGAGCAGAACCTCATTGCTTAGTCTCAATAATGGTAACGAGTTCTAATAAAAGATCATATACCGTATAACTTAACATTTTCGGCACGTAGTTTGTAACCATACATACCTGCTAGCAAATCTATTTTTTTTACTCAATATAGTTGACGTTCAAAAATAACGACGTTGACTTGAGACTCTAGCAAACTCAAAAGGTTGTCGTCTAAGACTAGAGATTGTATCCACAAAAAATCACTTCATTATTTATGTTTTGCCTCTTAAAGAGGTCACACCAACAATCAATGTAAAATGGATACTGATTATTGGACCTATAATAGGACCACATAGAATACATGTTGGACCTATTAAAGAAAGAAATATCTAGATAGATCTAACCGTAAGAGTTAAAGACCAATAAATTTTCTCTTCTGTATGAGGAATATATCTTTTACCCCAAACTTTGAAAGGTTGAATTCCAACAGCATTAAATAACCCAAGCGGCCTGCTGTGTGAGGTATAAACGAGATACTTAGCAGCTTGTTACCGTACAACCCGGAAACATCGGACTGACTATATGAGATGTGTATGTATGTATCGGCAGGAATCACGTTTTACTATGTTTGAATATTTCAACAATCAACTCTTTTTTTAGATTTACTATCGGTTATCTTGGGGCATGCTTTTAATTTATTTGGATGTTTCGACGTAACGCTATCTTTTTGGATATTTCAACAATAAAATATTTGTTAGCATGTTTCCCACAATATACCATAGTTATCAAACTATTGTGACGAGTACATATATAAAACTTTTAATCTGGCGATGGACATTGATAGATACAATAAATCATAGATTTATCAACACGCCACCACTGCCGTCCTTTATGATTGCAAAATGACAAAGATATGAGCCTGACTATCGAAGACCTTATGATGCAAGCTCGAATTGGATTCGAGCTCAACTGAATTATTCAAACATGTTTGGAGAAAATTGGAATGAGACAAGCTTACGTTGTGTTTGAACTCCCATATAACTCGACAAAACCATGAGATTTCTGAATCCTTAATTACATAAATATTAGGACTTATATATAACAAAGAGGTAAAGATACAAGAACTCGACTTGACCTACTTCATTGGCCATTTAAAAAAATATAAATCAAAGATTTTGAATTTTGATAAATTTGACTGGATCTGTCGTAAAAAAACGCAATTGCGTAGGTGGGTGGGGGCCTTTGAGATTTTCATGGGTGATGTGTTGAATAGAAGCAAATTAAGCCACGAGCCACATAAAGAACATGGACCAAACGGTAAGTGAAACAGACGCCAAACCATACGACCACATCATAATCACCGAACATTCACTCTCACCAGCTCCAAATAATTGTGTGATCGTACCTACAATATCGACAAATTTTACAACCTGTAATAAAAAAAAATCCAAGAGAAACAAACAAAACAAATTTCACAACGTGTGTTAATTCTCGTACCAATGTTCATGGATGGTGGAACCGCAAACTGTAGTAAAAGAACGTAAACATAAAGTGGATCTGCATGGACTAAGCCCAGATAAATCGCTCCTTTCACCACTACAATGCCAACGAGTGGCAATAAAACTAATCGAACTGCTACGATTCCAAACACAACTGGTAATTTCACATCAGATGATCCTTTTAGACCTGCAAATTGCGTCGACTAATTAATTTCAAGAAACTTAATACTCAAAAAGTCGATTTTGCGGATTTATATTGCAAGTTTAATTACCTCGTAAGAGATTAGCACCCAAAATCAATGTCATAGTCGGGATTGCGGCGTCTCTGAGACAACATGGGGAATAGGATTCATTAGTGTTAGACTAGTTTCTTCCCATTATACGATGAAGAATCTAGACATGCATGGTTAAACGGATCGTAATTACCCGATTAAGGATGCGGAATCTTGGATCACATGAAGAGGAGCCGTCGTTCCTATTAACAGCTTGCGCATTGGCACTACCATTCCAACGATGAGTCCCACAATCTTTACATTAAAAGACAAAGTGTTATGTGTGTATACGTTTCAGGTTAATTATTGTTGAATAATACGCATTAATTTAGCAGTTGACGAAAGAAACGTACAGCTGCGGTGGTTGATGGTGCCAACAACGCCTTCAAGTTAATACTTCTTGAAAAGTTACCCAAGTGGCGCTTTATTGAAGCTAACAATACCTGATGCAGAAATTTTAAGTGAATTCAAGAGAGTTAAAGAGACATGGATGAAAGCAAAAAACTATATACCTTCAGTTTTTTCTTTAGGTTGACAGTAGATGAAGATGTTGGAAGCAATCTTTCGGTCAGATCGTCTTCTATGGTTACTGTTTCTTTGACACTATTGTTTCCAGAATCTTGGGAGAATACCCGTAGTAAGTTGTACACGAAAGTCCACACAAATAACGATCCCATCTGATGAACATTTTGTTAGGACATGAAAATGGCAGTTGAACACGTTCAAATAATTAATCATCATTAAAAGTACATACTGCCATCGATACTGAAGCATAAGCCATGGCATAATTATGACAAATATCAGGATCACCAAAGGGACTGCCTTTCTCTTTGCATACAGCTGGAACTATAATCAAAAGCAAATTTCCCAGGTTTCCTGTAGTCATACGATTAATGATCCGTTAACGTTACGTTATTGATATACGTCAGGGAGAAATTAGTAATTTACCTGCTGAACAGACACCTAAAATGAGGCCCCTTAGATGTTGAGGTGGTCGTGTGATAAGCAAAAGCAGCCATCCAAGTGCAGCCCCGAATATGAACGTAATAAGAATATTCACCGGCATAAACCACCTGCAATTTTTAACAGTTATTCAAGGCAGTGAAAAAGTGAATAGATAGATCAATAAATAATTACTTACATAGAAATGAGGCTATCGAGAGTGATTGTTTCAGCAAGATTGCTGCCCACAAGTGCTGGATTCGACACAAAGAACACACCCTGGTCACATAGGAATGAGATTCGTGAGTCACATAGAAAATTGAATCTTTAATATAGAAAAACCGAATGTTTTTAAATAAAATTAGAAATTTTCTTGAACATGGGTTGTGAACCAACGATTATGAGTTCCACAATCAGCAAAAGTGGATAATCTATCGAATTAGCAAGTCTTTGACGGTAATTCAACTTAAGCATTTGAAAAGTCTTGAAAATGGACAAGTACAAAAGTGCGATAGAGTCTTGTACGTTACAAGTCAACAATTCGTAACAGAATAATCCGTAACTTGAATTGCCGAGTGAGAATTACGATAGTAAGCTCTTTTAATAACTGAGGGAGATTCAATAACTTACATTATTGACGTGCTTCCTTGCAGTTTCTCCCAAAATATCGACAGAATCCAAGGCAAGAAACGAGCCAAGTGCAGTAATTATCAGAACTTTGAGAATAGGCGTTGAAGCAGCAGAAAACAGATCTAGAAACCCCATCTGTAACACAAAACCGTCTCCAGAAATCCCAAAGAAAGAAAAAACTAATCTGTTTTCAAGGACTCTGAAGCTTACTACAAGTATATATATATATATATATATATATATATATATATATATATATATATATATATATATATATATATATATATATACACACACACACACACACACACACAAAAGATAACAAGAATTATTGGAGAATTGGGGATTATTGAGATGTGAAAACACTACAAAATACAATCCTGACTCCTGAGAAGATAGCAACCTCGAGATTCATGGCGCTCACCTATATTTTATTGATAAATATGATACGAGTAGTCTCCGTCGAAGATCAAATATTTGACGAAACCAGTTTGGTGTCGAAAGGAAGATACCACTCTCCAGAATTCAAATATGAAACGAAAACTAGTTAGGTGGTGAAAAGAAGAATCAGTTTCACATATATTTATGAACGCTACCCTTCCACGTGTGTCACATGCATATGGTCTCTGACGATGTTCTTAAATGTCACCCACACTAAGATTTTATATTTCCTTGTTTATAAAAATTCATAGTATCATAGGAGTATATTAAAAAGGTAATTTTTGGATGGACGACTAGAAATTTATACACACCAATAAATATTACACTGTTTCGTGCAACTTTATTAATAGCCTTATTTTCTCTATATTTATTATTTATGAACGCTACCCTTCCACGTGTGTCACATGCATGTGGTCTCTGACGATGTTTTTAAATGTCAACCATATTTCCTTGCTTATAAAAATTCTTAGTATCATACGTGAAAAGGGTAATTTTGTATGCACCAGTAAATATTTAAACTCACCAATAATTATTACACTTTTTCACTCAAATTTATTAATTTGAGTTTTTTCCTCTATATTTAGTTTTTTTTTTATAATTTTATTATATCTAAAAACGTAAATTCTCATGAATACTTATACGATTTATGAAACTTTCACACCCTTATAACTTGTATAAAAGGTTCATCAAACACCTTATACCATATTAAGTTTATAAATTATATCTTGTGATTCTAAGATATTAATTTGATATTCTTTAGCAACTTTTAAATTATAAAAATTTATATAATTTTGAGTATATTGTTGTAACTATCCAATTTTCTTTATATTTTGGTAGGAAATTTATCAGAATGCGACGTGTATTCAAATTTGTATTTTGAAACCATTAATCTCTTGATGGTTACAAAAATTAAAAAACTTGAGTTTAGTTTAATCTTACATTATCATTTTTTTGGATTGTGAATTCCAACTTGTTAAGTTAGTCAGTCCTTTACGAGTCACAAAATCTACATTAGTCTTCACTAAACGGGACTTGAAGTATCAATCTATTTGAGTGGATCGACCTCTTCCAAACACTTGACAATAGTAGGACATAACCCTTTTAGTTTGGAACTTATTTTATAAGCTTTTTTATTTTATTTAAAATTGGAAACTTAAATGGATTAATAGAGTTAAATCTGTAATATCCTAATTCCACTTGATGAAATTAATGAAATTTAGGGTTTTCTTCATGAAAATATCATGTATTTATGGTTGAGTATTGTGGGGATGTTATATTCTACAATGATGGGATCTAAGGGGTAAAAGTGTGAAACTATAAACCTTAAGGGTATGTATATGGATAAAATTGGAGTTATGTGCATCTTGGTGGACCAAAAGATATCAAATTGGCAAAAATACACCCCGATACAGGTGTAATTCGGGAAAATTCTTTTCATTTATTCATCTTGAAGTTTTGAGGTGATACTAGCTATAGTATAGAAAGCCTTGAAGAATTAGTGCGACAAGTGAAGTTTTGGGTGTTTGAAGCCAATTTGAGGAGGAAGTTGGTTGCACAAGACTAAGCTACCATCATCACATCCTCTTCTACATTCTGCAGGACGTAAGTCTTCTATTTATGAGATGTTATTTTAGATTTTGAGTTCGTAAGGTGAAGGGTAGTGATTTGTGGTTAATAATAGGGATTTGGTGGTGTTTTAAGACTCAAAATGAATCTTATGACTGAATATGTCTTAAAGAAAGGGTTATTGAGGTCTGTGTTGCTCTAAAACGAAGAAATAATGGTTTGGTCAAAAGAATGCGACGCAAAAGACTGTAAAACATGACACGTTGATTTCTGAAACCGGATGATTAGACTAATCTGTTTGTAACATGACGTATCATTTATAGAAAAGGCGACGTGTCTTTTTCAAAAGACATGACACATCATTCATAAAGAACACGACACATGGGCCTTCGAGCAGAATGTTTTGGGATACTTTGAGATTAATTCGTATAAAGACCTATGGTATTGCCAAGGTTTTCTAGAAGTGTATAGATGACATGTAGGTGCATATATGTGTGAAAACCAATTGTAGGTTGTTTCCAAGTGAAGAGTGTATTTGTCACAATACAATATTGTTGTACTATGATGCATTTTGCTGAGTTTTTACCGAAGGTGAGTAACCATTTCCCCCTTAGCAATTATTAGATGAAAGTATCACGTTGGTGTATATATATATATATATATATATATATATATATATATATATATATATATATATATATATATATATATATATATATATATATATATATATATATATATATATCCTATCCTATTAAATAAGTAATTCTTGTACACTTGTCCTCACCATATTGAATTTGACACATGTCATTTTATGATAATTTTGATTTTCTTTAAATAATGAAAAAATTGGTCTGTTACTCTTATCTCCTTGATTATCGGTTTCTCTTAATTCTGAGTAGCACCAACAATTTCCAATCTTTACTCACCAAATTCGCCTTCTTTTTCAATCAGCCTCTTATATACTCCATCATTTTCAATTTGACACAACCCTAATACTCCTATTTAGCAATCATATCAATTCCTAGCAATTGATATCATCTGCTCCCCTTAATTACGCTTCATCTCTTCCGATCCATCTCCATCGTCAAACCCTAGCCGCAACACCAGCTCTAGAATACGTACTGAATTGGCTTCCACGCCTTCTTCAATCCTCCCCCTCTACTACTTTGACTGCTCACATCCAACATCCCCGACTCTACATCCGCCGATGCTTCATGCGTGTTGTTTTTGAAAGCCCTGAAGGAACATCTGCTGGATATGGATTTGTGACTTTTGGTTCTAAAGAAGAAGCAGCGTCTGTAATTTATACCTTCAACGGGATGGTAATTTTTTTTGTTTTTAGATAATAAATTGTTTATGTTTTAATTTGGAAAATAGGTTTATGTTTAATGGCATGAACATGTAATTTCTACCTTCTATTGCACCTCAGAACAATTGTCTGTTGGTGTTCTTCCTCTCCGCCGCCATCTCCAATGCTAAGTTCCACCTTCAATCGACGACCGCACCACCATGACAACCACGACATCACCACAACCTCATTACTACTTGCTTCCATCACCACCTCTCTCTCTCTCTCTCTCTCTCTCTCTCTCTCTCTCTCTCCGTGAACCCTAATCCACACCCCCACCTCATCTATGCACATATATCAGATGGTACATTTTCTCTTCGTTCCAGTTTTAACTACTAAGTTATGTATATATATTGAAATTAGGTTTTTTATTTGATGAGTTTTGAGTAGGTATCGAAGGGCTGATCCAAGTATACGATAGTGTTTGCATAAAATTGGCGAGTCAATTTTACAAGCTTCTGAGCTTGTACACATTGGGGAAATTGAAGGACCTGCTTTGGACCTTTTTAAAAACTAAATTGGAGGTATATGCTTTTAATTTGAATAAGCTCGTCTCTTTTTGACTTAATAGATTAAGGTTATGCACTTAATATATACAACTACATATTCCTGTTTCTTTTTTACTTGATCTGAACATAATGAATCAACGAGTCAAGCCAAAAAACCTAGCTTAATGTATGAAGCAAGGTCTCAACAAGCTGCATCCATGTCTGAATTTCATTGGCTGGGGCATAGATTTCCAATATCAGACGCCAAAATTAGGGTTTCCATATTGAAAGGTTACTCATTCACTCCTTTGAGGCCATGTCTAATTTTTCAATATTATATTTAATCACTTTCCCGATTTACCCTTTCAGCTCAGGAATTGGAGAAAGAGCTTCCTGACCGAATGGAAGGTACTCTTCCATCGTACCAAGGCCAGCTTCACAGCCTAGATTCATCCAACACAAAAAAGAGGCATTTTGGTTCTATATGTTTCTGTCAATTGTGTATGATCA
Source organism: Cichorium intybus (assembly GCA_023525715.1). Taxonomy (NCBI): domain Eukaryota; kingdom Viridiplantae; phylum Streptophyta; class Magnoliopsida; order Asterales; family Asteraceae; genus Cichorium; species Cichorium intybus. The sequence goes on along the minus strand of CM042014.1, from coordinate 38,050,741 downwards.
TGTAAGAAACCCTGGCCATTGGACTGAAGACATGACAGACGAAGCTTTAGAACTTGCTGATCTGTATAGTCGTGATATGGTAGTAGTGGATGTTGGTGGTGAGACAGGGTTCACATCTTGATGTTGTGTTTGACTTTCAGGTTGTTGTTATAGTGTAGGAAAAAAATTTCTAACATCAACGGTATATATATTTAAGTCCCAACCACTGAGGTTTCTCTCTTCCTGTTTTGTCATCACAAACATACACACACACACACACCTCACAATGTCTTTCTTTACATTCTTTTGTATAAATCTTTGTTTCTATGTATAAATTTGTTGGATTTTGGGTGATTTGTTAAATATAAGTTTAAATCAATGTTTGTATGTATAGAACTCTGTGTATGGTTAAAGTCGCAACTTCTCCAAGATTTTAGAGATGGTTCACACAAAATATTTACCGTTTGAAGAGCCATAGGAGAGCTTTTCACTCAATAGCATATATTTCTAAGCCAATGAGGTGGCTTTGGTAAAAATGTTGCTATGGTGATAGTTTTTGTTGTGATGTTTTAGATATATTTTTTATTGGGATGCTGGTGCAAAAAGGTCAAGAAAGATATTGGCGGCAGTAAAGATTGTAAATGCATTAAAATGATAGTTATTTGGCTACTCCAAACATGGCAATGGTGCATGATTAAAATGAAAAATGCATTTAGACTCTTAAATTTGTACCTTGATGTTTATATGCTTGATAACAGTTCCAATTGATTGGATAAACAAATATTTGATCGAGTTAAGATTTTTTTTTACTTTTGCAATTTTATGCGATTGCATTGTTGCTTGAAGTAGTCTCCTGGAAAGTAAATTGTAGTAAAATGTTAAGGAATAGTAACATACTTTCATTTGTTTCCCTGTTATAACATTATTCTTTCATTGTCCTTCTATCAGAGCTAATTGCATCAAATTTGTGGTCAACAATAGTCTAAACATAATCAAATTAAGAATAGCATTAGTACCTTTCTCTCCTTGACATTAAAATACATTTTTCATGTTTATTCGACTAGAGATTTCCCAAACATAGACTACAACCAAGTTTTTTGAAAGTTTATTGTATTACTATAGAAAATCAAACTACCCTTCTGGTGTTTATTCTGCAATAGCCGCGTTCCAAATGTAGTCAACGAGAATTTTTAGAGTGTGTGTCGTAATTTTATAGAATTAGACGTATTTTAATTAATTATGTTACCCAAATAATTTGTCCCATTTACATACACAATTTTGAGAAGTCCGATGATTATCACATTTCTTTTATTACATTCAGAGAAAAATACTAAATCAAAAGAATTGAACATTATACAGTAAGAAATTCTGATATGTTTGCTTTATACCCATTCATTTTAATGCTTAGACTTGAGATGTTTTAAAGGAGAAATCATATTCTATCCTAATAAATAAGTAACTCAAAACCATATGTCATCTACTTATTGAATTTGCCACATGTCATTTTCTCATAATTTTAAATTTCTTAAAAAAACTAATTGATTTGAAACATTTCTAACTCCTTAATGATCGGTTTAATTATCATTCAATTTCAAAATTAATTGTTTTTTAATATCATATTATTTTTTCAAAATTAATTGTTTTTTAATATCATATTATTTTTTTAATGTGTAGAATGATTTGGGAGACAATAAAGCCGACAATTGACGTCATAATATTGAAGAACGATTCCAATCATAATAGTGAATTTGATTTTAGTACCGGCAACATTCTCATAATCAATTATATTTATCAAAATACAAAGTCGTAATAGTTAAAATCAAAAGCAAGATGTCACGATACACAAACAAATTTCTTATGTAAAATTATTAATGTTTAGATATTCTTAATTAATAATTTTTTATATGAAATTAATAATTTTAGACGACGGTAAACTTACCAATAGAACAACAAATGTTGTATTCAAAGAAGTCATTCAAAACTTGTAATTTGTTATAATTGTTCAAAGTTTATAACCAATTATGTTGTAGTGTTTAATTTAATAACACATTATTTATTTATTACACTATATATTGTCGACAATTTGTTATATAAATTTATTAGTGCTTACATTTTTCTATTTAACATTTTCATTTAATCAACCCGTGTAATACACGGGTCTCACCACTAGTGTATATATATATATATATATATATATATATATATATATATATATATATATATATATATATATATATATATATATATATATATATATATACACACACACACACACACAAAATAGAATATAATGGTTGCTCTATGTATGCCTTAGTGGCCGGATGTTATAATCATTGTTGTTGTTAAAGCGTTAGTAAGATTTAGTGGATGAGAACCATGCTTTTGAGTGTCTCGGTAAGCCTCGATGGCTCAGAACCATAACCGAATCTCTTAGTGGTATTGGTAAGCCTTAGCGGCTTAGAACCATACCTTTAAAGGTTTCAGTAACCCTTGGTAGCTAAGAACCATAGAAAGAAATTACTTGATGATGTGGTAAGCCTTATTGGCAAGAACCCCATGAAATTAAGTGACGGAAGGGGGACAAGACGGGAAGTTGTTAATGCCCGCGTCAAATGTGGGAATGTTAGGTGCTATTATACGATATGTCGATTGTGTTGTGTTATGTGTTTCGTGTTGGACGGAACTCGTTCTTATTTTTCTTATAAATATATTATGTATGTGAAATCATTTAGTTGTTCACTAAGCTCTTGTAGCTTACCCTTTGTTTGTCGTTTAACCTTTCAGGACCAAGTAACCCCTAGAAGGGGAAGGAAGTAGCAGATAGATAGGAAAACTAGTAGCGGTTGTATATTTTTGTGTTTTATACCTAGAATGCTAGTTTCGTCTGGCTCGAAGTTTTGAATAGTCGTGTTGATGTATTATGAACTTAAGATAGCTACTTGTAATGCTCTTGTTAAATTTAAATTACATCATATCACATCTTGAGCTTAATTGATTGTTTACATGCATGTTTGAAGTGTTTAAAAAAGTCGGACGTTACAAGTTGATACTATAGTCATGGTTTAAGGAAACTAGGCATCTATAGTATAGATACTTAGACTTGAACTGTAGGAGATCGTAATATGATCTTATATATATATATATATATATATATATATATATATATATATATATATATATATATATATATATATATATATATATATATATATATATATATATATATATATATATATATAAGTTCAAATGAGACCATGCAAAATTTGTGAGACGGTGAGACCCAATCCTAGCCACTCAGTTTGGAGATCAAAAAATAAAAATAAATAAAATAGACTAAAAGAATGAGAATTTAAAAAATTTTCTACTAATTTTCGCTATTTATTCTATCTAAAAACTAAAAATAAATAAAAAATGGAAAAGAATGCGTCTCCCTGTCGCACGAAATATAATGGTCTCATATGAACATAACCCAACATATATATATATATATATATATATATATATATATATATATATATATATATATATATATATATATATATATATATATATATATATATATATATATATATATATATATATATATATATATATATATATATATATATATATATATATATATATATATATATAGGGCTAGGTTATAATAAGAATGACAATTATTGTGTTACCTTGTAACCAAATCCTGGCCATCGGATTTCATTCTCGTAACAATGAAAAAAACACATTCTTAACAGAATAAATTTTTGACATAATGAGTTTTTACCATTCTTAAAAGAATGAACTAAATTTTATACATTCTTAGAAGAATGTGTTTTAAATGAGTGGTCCAGATTGAGTTTCAAGGTTACACAATACTTGTATGGATATATTTGATCCTAACCCTATATATATATATATATATATATATATATATATATATATATATATATATATATATATATATATATATATATATATATATATATATATATATATATATATATATATATATATATATATATATATATATATATATATATATATATATATATATATATACAGATATAGACACACATATATATACGGTAATGTGATCATAGATGATGCTAACTTCTGTTTTTAAATTTAAGATTGTGATACCCGACGTATTCAAGATATAAGTGGTGTTGGGGGAGGCGCTCCACTGGGAAGTCGGACTCGCCCTTAGATTAGAACTCTGTAGTTTAGCCGAGAAACAATGTACCTCTTGAATAACCGCAACATTTACAAGAGGCAATTACTGAGAATGCTGCAACCAGTCTTTGATTTTTCTATTTTGTTGCTTATAAGAATTCATAGTATAGTATCTTATATTAAAAGGGTACTTTTAAATGCACAACTAAAAATGTAAACTCAACAATAATTATTAGTGTGAATTTCGTAAATTCCTTCGTTAAATACGAAAAAATCATATTCACCCGGTGTAAAAGCTAAATATCGTATTTACCCTTGTTATCTTTCAAAATATCGTATTCGCCCCAAAAAAAAAACAAATTTAACATTTTTTTAGTTTTATAATCAATTTTTAGAAAGCATAATCAGTTTAATTTGAAATGAAAGAATAGATTACCATTCTACCCCAAAATAATTAAACCCTTTGAGATTGATTTGAATGGATTTAATCGGACAAGTTATTTCACGAGAACATTCCAGTTATGTACGTCTTTGTTTATAGGTGATTTGAAAGGATTTTGGAATTTTAACTTATGATTACATTTTTTTTTTTAACGGCAAATCTATCTTACCATTCTATCTTACTCCTACTCCTAAACTACTCCTTATTACATGCACATGTGCTTTTTTCACTTTCAAATATGCTTATCCTCTGTTTACAATTAATGTATCTTATGTTGAATTTGTATCTTCTAAGGCCTTCATCTTTTTACAAGTGCACAAATGACAAAGTCAATAAATATGACCAAAAGCCAGAATCGTGGTGATGGATGTAGCAGGTTGAGGTTCATGACTTGTTAAAACGGTGGAACAGCACCTTGGTCAGATTAATTTTAACCATCATTTGCTTTCTTTGGTTATGATCGAATTATAACGGTGGAACAACATCGAATTATGCCTCCGCAGTTTGGTAATTTACTCCTTTATTTTAAATTAAAATAATCTTAATTTCTGAAAATTGATTATAAAATTGAAAAAAATGTTAAATTTGTTTTTTGGGCGAATACGATTTTTTAAAAATTAACAAGGATAAATACGATATTTAGGTTTTAGGTCGGACGAATATGATATTTTTCATGTTTAATGAGAGTATATACGAAATTCACCCTAATTATTACACTTTCGTTCAAATTTATTGGTTGCCTTATTTCCTCTATATTTATTATTATTTTTATATCTAAAAATGCAGATTTTCAAAATGTTTATAAGATTTTTTTAACTTTCAATTACATCCCTTTTGACTTGTATAAAAGGTTCATCAAACACCTTATACATAGGCTGTATGAAAAACAGTGGTTGTTTTTTTAAAATCTGCAGATTGCTAAAATAAACGAATATATATATATATATATATATATATATATATATATATATATATATATATATATATATATATATATATATATATATATATATATATATATATATATATATATATATATATATATATATATATATATATATATATATATATATATATATATATATATATATATATATATATATATATATATATATATATATATATATATATATATATATATATATATTAGACTTGTTTTTTGTTTTAATAAAAGATAAAATAAAACAATAACAAAATAAAATATAATATTATAAAAAGAAAATTTTAATGTTTAGGCTGTTATTTTGTCTTATGTTTAATTTTAACTTATTAAATGTTGTTTCGGTATATTTTTCTTATTACAAATAAATTAAAAATAATAATAATTATTATTATTATGAATTTGCATTTTTTGAAGTTTGCAAATCCAAAAAAAAAATCACTCATGTTTTTTTTCAAGAAAAAGACACACTGTCCTTTTAAGTCGACGGTGATTTAAAAAACAAACAATGTAAAAGGAAAAAGTTTGTCCGTCTATAAATATAAATGCTCAAAAAGATTATTAAGAAAAAAACAAGTACCCTTTAAATCTTTCGATCCTTCATGAGTCACAAAGTCTGCATTAGCCTTTATTAATAGAACTTAAACTCTTAATTTATTTAAGTGAAATGGACCTCTTCCAACCACTTGACAATAACAGGCTATAACCTTCTAGTTTATAAGTTCTTTTAAAAAAAAATTTGTATTTTAAAACTTAAATAGATCAATCAGAATTAAATCTATTTATTTTTGTAAATTTTAAAATAAAACATTAAATAAATAGAAACTAGATGTGACGAATTTTCAACATATTCATATAAAAATGAGTTAGTGTGTAATATATCTTCTTATGACCGTCAAAACAATAAAATATATATTTATAAAAAAATGATCAAACATAAAAATTTCATCATGATGATTAAATTATTTATTATATACAAATTATAATTATTTTTGTAGTAGTTAATTTGTTAAAACTATATATCTATTATATGTTACAACATTTGAAATTATACAAATATACAAAAGGTAAATGGGTCAATTTGAAATTTCCATATAAGCGGGTTTCAATTTAAAAATTAATGTACATATTGCAATTTGAAAAGTAACGGTGGATGATGAAAGTATCGTGGGCTCGTGGTTATTATTCAGAAGGATTTTGAAGTCTTTACGATAATATAAAACATGAGATAGTAGCAATAATACATCTATGGCCTCTTGGTCAAGCGGTAAAACGTCGCTCCCCAACCTTGAAGTTGATGGTTCAATCCCTACTAGAGGAAATAGGTAGATTTATGGTGATTAGAGTAGGAGTAGCAGTATGATAGATTTGTCGTTCAAAAAAAACGTAGCAATAATACATTCAAAATTATATAAATGACCTCTATGATAATTAAATGACATTTATGATAAGATTAGAAATTATACTTTAAAAAATTAATGTTAATATATAAATAAATGGATGAAAACTACTAATTTGAACAATTATTGAGGAACATTATAACAATTTTGCTATTGTTTAACAATGATTTGTTGACACTCGAATACCTTGGAAAATACACTTTTATTAATAGTAATATAGGCACATTTTAATGGTGTTTACAATGCGGTATATAGTCAAAACCGCACATCGCTCTACATATGCGATTTAGATTTTAAAAAACACAAATTATATCACAAAATTTCAAAATTGCATTGTACGTATATTGCATGTGTTTTTATGCAACTAGAAGAGGGAATCCAGATCTTATTTAGAGCTCGTCTCGCTATATTTTTGAATCTTAACCTCATTAAAATAAAAAGAGTTGATCTATACACAATAGTTTTTTGACATGCACAACAATTTATGTTTTAGATAGGTTGTACCATATGCATAAAAAACATGATATTGTTGTATATGGCAAAAAATTGTTGTGTGCGAATCAGCTTCCAAATAAAAATAATAAAACTCTGAAATATATATTTTCTTGAATTTTAATATCTGCAAATGTTTCTAACGATAAAAAATGACTAATGATTTATATAATTGTTTTAACTTTGAAGGAGATCTTTATTTATAGAATAAAAAAAGCTTATTAAGATGTTTCATCATGATGATGTGGTGTCAAACTTTCATCGATTGTATGCTATTTCTGTTGGAAATAGTGTCACATGTCATTAACTGTTGGTGATATTTCTAATAATAACAGGGTACTTTTGGGTTGCCTTTACGACCCAATAAAAACAGCCAGTGACAGAAATAAAGTGGGAAATTTTAATTTATTAATTTATGTTATGATAAATTAATTAGAAACTAATTGGTAATTAATTAAGAAATTAATTTGGAATTAATTTGAAGAAATTAATTAAAGGGACTGAATTGTGATTAATTAAAGAGTTCAATTAATTAGAACAGTCCAAGGACAATGTGTAAGGAGCGCTCCAATATAAATAGAGGCTTAGAGATCAAACCTTAAGCATCCCTTTTTGCCTCATTGTGTGTCCTCACCCCCTTCCTTTCTCCATTCCTTTCCTTTTGGAGATTTTCATAACCCTTTTAAGGGTTTTGGATCATTCTCTTTCACCTAAAGGAAGTTATGTCAGTCTGGTTTTCCGGTGTTCTGGGGTGTGAATCATTAGATGGATTCTACTTTGGATCCTTACATTCAAAAAAATGTATGAATTCATAATTCATCTTGTAGGTTGCAATAATTACTATGAACTGTATGCTCATTGCTTGATTTTTGTGTGAAGTTATGATTTGATCTTATTAAGTCTTCGATTGTGCAAATAGTTATGTTATTATGATCAAACCCCATCAGTGGCATTAGAGTCTATGTTCATAGGTCGTATGCACTTTAGATCAAAAATGAATTATGAATTATGTTTGCATGTTTATGTTTTTTGAAAATCATAGGATTTATGCTAAGATCATTCTTGAAATTGCATGTTATGAATTTCGCTGACTAGGGTTTCTAGATGCCTTTCTCGAAAATTGCTAGGGTTTAGGTAGTTCCCTTGGGCCTTTGCTTGTTCACTAAGGGAGAGAAAGAAATGAAAGGGAAGGGAAAGAAATGGATATTTCCTTTCTCTCTTTTCTTTACCCTTCTTTTCCTTCCCCCCCCCCCCCAATCATCCCACTTTTGGGGTGATTGATTTTAAGAGAAAAATGTTTAATTTTCCCCTCCCTTTCCTTCCATTTTTCTTCTTAAAAAAGAACTAGAGAACACGACTTTCTATTCCTTCCTCCCCTTTCCTTCCTTAAAAAAAAGTGGAGAACACAACTTTCTTCCCCTTTCATTCCCTTTCTCTCCTTAAAAAATCTCAAGAACAAGGCGTAAGGATGATGACTAGGATTTTAACCCTTTCTTGCCTTGAAAGTTTCTTAACTTGCTTAGCCTCTAAGTTTGCCTTTTTTTTTCTTATATGCAAACATGATTAATTAGGGTAATGTTTAAACTAATGATTAACAATGTGTTAATAGAAGTAAGAGATAAACTTAAATTTTAAAATGTTTAAAATTCATATATTACATTTAGAATTATATATATATACATATATATATATATATATATATATATATATATATATATATATATATATATATATATATATATATATATATATATATATATATATATATATATATATATATATATATATATATATATATATATATATATATATATATATATATATATATATATATATATATATATATATATATATATATATATATATATATGTAACACCCCAAACTTTCACACAAATTTTTTTCCAAACTTATATTACAAATACTTTGTCTTACAAACCATTTAATTTTTACAAACGGGACATCACAAGTTCGTATCATAACCATAGTTTATATATATATATATATATATATATATATATATATATATATATATATATATATATATATATATATATATATATATATATATATATATATATATATATATATATATATATATATATATATATATATATATATATATATATATATATATATATAACACCCCAAACTTTCACACAATTTTTTTTTCCAAACTTATATTACAAATACTTTGTCTTACAAACCATTTAATTTTTACAAACGGGGCATCACAAGTTCGCATCATAACCATAGTTTAAACCTGTTTATTGCACGCTTTATACACTGAAAGCTACCGTCCCACACCACACTCTTCTAACTCTTTTCTTGATTACCTGAGTACATAGCATTTAAAAAAAAGACATAATGTCTCGTGAGCAATGTGGGTTTAGACCCAAAACAAATTTCTTATATTTCAATCATTCTCAAATTCAAAATATTTAATTTCCTATGAGCGCACCCGTAGGTACTCTTTTTCATTTGTGAGCACATTCCTACGAGCGCACCCGTAGGTTTTATACGAGACGCACCCGTATAACTCCTCCCTCGACAGCATGAAACGAATTCATCCATCAAGGTACCAATTAGACAACTATTTCGCGACGGGAGGTACCATCCCAGTAGTGTCTTTTGACCACCCCTACCGCAGCAGGCCGTGATCTTTATCCGGATACTTCTCAACTCATCAACATGGCTTAATCACTTTATTAATTCTCTGTATTTCTCATTTATCATTTCTGTATACATTGTACTTACTATTTCATAGTATCATTTCCAGTTTCACAAAACCATTTCCAGTTCCATAGAACCATTTTCATTTTCTTTAAACCATTTCAATTTCCATAAAACCATTTTGACTCCCAAAAAATTGTATATAAAATTCATCTCTTTGTATAAAACCCATTTTGCTATGTACTAAAAAATCCACACATTACTCACCTCGAGTCACCTAGGAGTTATTTAGCTTATTGAACTCCTTTTTCTTTCACTTGATTAACCGTGTTTGAACCACCACCTATATATACAAGATATACATTTATACTTGATTCATATATATAATAACTAACTTTACAGCACAAGAGTGCCATATTATGCAACTACGGGTCATAACTAAGCTACAACCCTTATTAAACTAGCTTTCTTTAATTTGTAAACTTTCCCGAAATACGCGTATTTTGCTACAGTACTCTCGGGAGGTCGTATTTCCATTTCGACAATTTTCCACAAAGTTTTGGACCATAAGGGACTTGTGTTTAAAATTTGAGGTCAAACGGACAAGTCTAACCCCAAATTCCAAAATCAAAGCTAACTTGGCAGAATGCTCACTGCATTTTCACCCTGGCGCGGGATCGCGTCGCGACCTAGGGAGATCGGGCCGCGATCTCCAAGTAGGTTCCCCTTTTTGACGATTTTCAACTGCAATTTCACTATTCCCCTACATTAAGTTCTTAATACACGACTTAATCATTTTAGGGTTCCATTCTAGGCCCTAAATAACAACTTACTTATAATTTTAACCATAAATCATCAATTCCATTTATTTGCTTGAAATTTTCCCGTAACCCCCATTTTATACCAAAAATCAATTTGATGAATTTTCAAGCATGGAACTGATTTCTTACCTCTTTTATAACACTTTAAGCTTATTAGACCAATTGAAATAAGTTCCAAACTCAGAAACCCATTTCTAGGGTTCTTGAGCTCAAAACCCCAATTCTCACAATTTCAACAATATCCTTAAGGGATGTGTGTTCACTTAGTGTTTTAAACTTGTTTAGATGAAAGAAATCACAGGAACAACTTGAATCATGACTGTAAATTCAGATTTCAGTTTGTCTCATGAAGAACACACATGCCCATGGTTCAAGAACTTGATCACTAACCTTATTTTTAGCTTGAAACCTTTAATTATCCAACCAATTACTCCAACTCTCGCTTCACTTCTGCAGAACTTCAAATTCCCGTGCCTTCAAATTCTCTCCCGAATGTTCTAAATAATTCTGGGAACTATGGGAGATTTTTCTCCTATTTATAGTTCCATATTTTCAATTTAACCCCTCTAGTTCTACTTCTTCCATTCTGACACCATAATCTAAGTTTTATTACATGAAGTTTCATTTCTTATATTATTGCCCCTCAAACACAAAATATTTTACACCAAGGTCCAAATCATGGCAAAAGACTAATTTGCCCTTTTTCACAACTTTACTGTTACACACGGTTATTTTATATTTTATTGAAAATTTTACGGGTTCTTACAATATATATAGAGAGAGAGAGGTAGGATAAAATGAGAAAGGTTAAAAGGTTGAGAAAATGAGAAAGAATCTAAACCCTTTAAATTTTCAGATCAAAGGCTATAATTTAATGCTGATTTTGTATTTACTATAAAATTTAAATCAATTAATTTATATTAAATATAATCTAAAGGGCATTAAGGTCATTATAATTATCCTAATTATGTTAATTCCTAAATTCACGTATCCTCTCTCTTTAAATCAATCAGGTAACAACCATCTTCTCACATTTCCTTTTCAAAATCGCAGCCCTAACCCTTTTTTCAAAATCGCAGCCCTAAATATGGGTACCCAATATTGGATTTCCAAGAAGTCGCTACACTTGCCGACTACACCATGCCATTGCTAGAATTCATGGTCACGATACCGCCGGAAGAGAAGGTGGTGCTTGTCGGCAATAGCCTTGGTGGCATGAACTTGGCTCTTGCCATGGAGAAGTTCCCAAAAAAGTTTCCGTTCATACGCCGTCCTATGTTTTAGACCAGGTAACTACTTTTCTTTGTAATTATTATAATATAAACTAGTTTAAAACCCGTGTACTACACGGATTGTCAAATAAAAATAACAAAAATAAACGACAATACTTAACATTTGTTAAAATACAATTATAGAGAAAGTAAAAAAAATCCCTATATTAACATTTGTTTAAGTACCATTACAGAAAATTTATCTAATACTGACAATACATACACTAAATTTATTAAACGGTGAACCATAGTTAGTTACTTACATACACATTTTGTTATAAGAGCTAATATCTTATGAAAATTTTCAAGAAATCTATAAAAATCCAAATTATTTTTAGAAAAAAATAATTAAAAAATCCCATTATATTCAATTGGAAAATTATAAATATCATTTTAAAACTTTAATTTAAAAACTGTTAAATTCACATTTAGTTTAGTTTAATCCTTGCTGTATGGTAAAAGACCGTCACTTGCATAATTCTGACGCATCACAAAAAAAAAAGTAAGATAAAATATTGAAAGAGGAACTAAAACTTTTTAAATGGACATGAAGTTTCCCGTGATTTTTAGCAAATTAAATTACCAATATAATGAAAATTTTGAAAAGTCGACGTTTGATGCAGATCAGATTAAATTCTAGGCTCTATGTAATGTTCGAACAGAGTGGTTTTAATGTCTCAAATTTATACGCATACAACTCTTAAGATTAGAGGACTTAGGCCTGTTATTTTTCTATTTATGTATTGTATGTATGAAGTCCTTTATAGATAAAGGATACTTGTTTGTGGTAAGTACCAAAATAAACAAAAATTGTCTGTTCTTTAAACTATATAAACAGTGTAAATGAAAAGAAATGAGCATTTAACCATCCCAACAACGTCTATATATTTAATACATTCTATTAGTTTGTGCAATTAAATTGAAAGGGATCAGATAAATTGTTTGTCTAAACAGACATGTTGGGAGTTGAAATATGAGAATAGATGAACTAATATAGATATGAAATCAATTACACAATCAATCACACAATGATAATGCAACAGAGCTTAATTAAACAATAAGATATGAATAACATGTGCCGAATGATTCGATTAGAACTTTGGTTTTACAGTTGGGTTTTCTATCTTGGAGATATACAATTCTCGTAAACTAATCTTGTAATCTCTCATTTGACACGGTATGGTATCACTGATATTTATACTGAATCAGTGATACCAATAGTACACTTTTTACAGAGAATATCCTATCAGTGTACTAGCCAATAGGATAGAAGATTCATGCAACACGTATTGTACTATACGCGTGCACAAAAAAGACAAGAGGACAGGCTGTGAAGTCTTCGGATCTTTTATGCATAGCATTTCGGAGTCTTTAGACTTCGGTGTCTCCTCTTGTTTATTCACTTCGGGGTTTCTTATGGGTAGGACTTCGGATATATCAGCACTTCATCACAAATGATCTCAACAATCTCCCCCTTTGTGTGAAGTGCATCCGAAGCCTATACTCGAAAATTTCTCTTGTATGCCCGCTTCAGAGTCTTTCTTACTGCAAGATACCAGTTCATATGATCTATGAACTTCTTCTTTTTCTCAGTGGAATTTGCATGACAAGCATTCACATGAGAAATCATCCCTGTGATGAAGGAGGAGGGATGGAGGCCAATGTAGTCTATTTCAAAGAACTTGATTGTGACTTCGGTTTCATTTCGAAGTCCTTTGAAAACTACGCCATATGGTTCGTCTAAGATTTCTCCATTCTTGAATCTTGCTATGTTCCGAACTACAACAGGAGGAGTGTTCAAAGGTTGTCTGTAGTAGGAACATAGCTCCAGGTCATGTTTTGCAAACCGGAGAAGATAATTGTTAAGAAAGCCCAGTATGTGATTTTTGATAACAAGGGTAGACATTTCAGCATGAGCAGCATCCCCGCTTCGCAGAAGATCAAGAATCTGGATGAAGTCCATAGGATTCATGATGGGGAAGTCTGCAATTGAGAACCTGGATTCAACTTCGTCTGCCCCCATAAGAACAAGAAATTCATAATTTCTGAAGCCCAAATAGACTTCAGCTTCTTTAATTGAAATGATTTTCTTTATCTTTTTCAGGCTCCAAACATAGTTCTGCCGTTGAATGTATTTGGCATGAAAGTTTATTTTGTTGGTCCAAAAACTTGCTTTCTGATCCTCTGGTACCGAGGAGACGAATTGAAGGAAAGCGAAGGTCTTCGGATTAAATGGAATATCAAGCTGGATGTCTTCGGTGTCAACAATTGCAAAACTTCGAAGAGGAAGTCTGTTAAGTACATTTGGATTTTGAAATCCAAATAGCTTAATTGTCTTAACAGTCCATTCACCATTATCTCGAGCAAATTCATTTATTTTGATCATCAAATTGTAATCTGCTCGTCTGGCTTTGTATGTTTCTTCCATGTGTGGGGCAATTATGTTTTCTAGTGATCGGTCTGTTGAGCTTCCAGCTCCAGCCGATCCACTAGCACCCACGCCAGTGGTTATAATGGTTGAGGTTGAAGGACCTGCTATGGCTACAGGGATCTGTCTAGGCCTGCCCTGTGGCCTAGACAATCTGTCAGAAAAATTTATCAGAGGTTGAAGTGCAACTCTCAACTTTGTAATCAAATCTTGTGTGAGAGCTGCATTCGTTCGTTGCAGTTCCTCTGTAAATCTAGTGACATCCAAATCGGTTTGGGCGACAGTGAGCTCTTCAATTTTTGCTATGGCCTCATCAAGCTGTTTTTCAAGCTTGGTACTTTGCTGGAATTCACTCCGAAGTCCTTGCAAGGCTTTCATGACTTCGGAGTTTGTTTTGTCGGTCTTCTCAGTGAGAGCATCAACCTTCTTGTTGATGGAGGTGACAGCGGATTCCAACTTCTTTTCGAAGGAAGATTGGATCTTATTTTGTTCATCCAAGAGCTTCTTCTCAAGACACTCCACATACTCTTTTATTTCTTTGGATAGAGTGAACTCCAAAGATTCTATCTCTTCGGTGATGTCACCAATGGTTGGTTTTGTGGGGTCAAATCCTGTTTGAGCTTGAATGAGAGTGTCAAGCTTGGAGTTGAGGACTTTGTACTGTTTCATTAGTACAAAGCCTTTATCCGGTAGGTCTTCTTCTGATGCTCCTTCAACATTCAAGGGAGCCATGTGAAAGGCTTCGAAGAGTGCTGCCGAAGTGGGGATTTGTCTTGATGGTGATATGGGTAAGTCAAACTCTGGTGATGAAAAATCAATACCAGAGATAGGTATTTCGAAAGTTGGAGGAGCAGTTGTTGGTGGAGGTGGAGGAGGAATTGTATGTGGAGGTGTGTCAGGTCTGGTTGATTTTGGTGGTGATGGAGGGACAGTTGTTTGTGGTGGTGTAGGTGGTTTGGATGTTCTTAATGGAGATGGAGGAGGTTGGTTTACAATTTGTTCTTCTTCTTGTTGTTGTTCTTCTTGGACTGTGGATGGAGTCCTTTCAGAGCCCGAAGACTCATCCACAGGAATCAGTTTCCTCTGTCTCTTCGGCTGTTTTCTCTTTGGTGTGGTTTTCACCGAAGCCTTTCTTTTCTTATCTTCTTTCTTCGGACCACTTGGTCCACCAGTCATCTTCTTTTTCCTTTTTCCCTTAGGATTTTCTAAGACAGATGTCTCCTTGCTCAAATCACGAGTAGGATAAGGGATCACCAAAGTATTGCGGTAAGAGCTTACTTCATTACATTCCATGGGAACCTTGGAGAGCATAGCTACAAGTATTTGTGCACAGTAGACTGCGGGTTCATCATCCAATAGGGATACAGTGATTGGAGTGTACCTCATTTCGGGGAGAGAGGGGTCTGCCACATATCCAGTCTTTTGATAATGGGCATGAACAACAATTGCCCAGAACCTTCCATTTGAAATTTCAGTTCCCTTCAGACTGTGATTGATGTGTGAACAGAAGTCATCCCATAGAATCGAAGCGTAATCAACTTTGACATCATAGTAGATTCCGAAGAGTAAGCTCTGAAAGGCCACACTTGCAAAATCTAGCCCTGAAGTTCTTCCTGAAAGACATCTGAGGAAGATACTGAAGTAGTATCTCCACAGATTGGGCAGTTGGTTCTTCTTAAACATGCTGATCTTCTCGAGTTGAGGAAAATACCCCATTTCGTTGAACATATCAACGAGTTGCTCAGCAGAAGGAGTCACAATCTCCTTGGGATCGTAGATGGGAAGATGAAGAGCCTCAGCAAATTTTTCCTTGGTCAGTTGCACTTTCTTAGTTTTTCCATTTACATCTATGGCTTCAAAGTATACAGATTTCACATGATTGTTCATGTCGAACAGAGCATTCGAGGTGTAATGTGCCCTGTGAACAAGTGTTGCTGGAATCGATGGTGTACAGGTTAGGGCATAGCCAAGAATTGATCTCTTCAAGCATTCGACAAGAGCATCGATGGGCTTAGGGTAGAGTTGTAGGTTGTTGCGTAGTACCAGATTTGCAGACTGGCTTTTGAGAACAGGTACTAAAATAGCTTCAGTGGTTTGAGAAGATCCTTCAGTTGCCATTGTTGGACGTTTGATGAAAATGAAGAAGATGAAGTAAGTTGTGTTTACAGAGAGAATTCGAGAGTAAGTTTGCAAAGAGAAACGAGAGTTGTGTTCGCGTAAAGAGTGCGATGGATGAGGTGGAATGTTTATATAGTATTCGTGGTCCCTAGGCCATTTAATGCACGTTTAAAATGGTCCAGTAGAAAGTGGACACCTCATCACCTGCTCGTCCCACTTTCTCTGCAAAAAGGAGAAATATACGGCTGTCAGTTACAATGATTCAAAATTTGAACTGTTATCTTTTGAGACGTCATTATGATTAATGTTTTTCATTTAATTCTCATTGACAGCTGTAAGCAAACGGTTAAAACTCAAGGAATGTTTGTCTCTGTGATTTATCATAAATGTGGAAATCATTTGAACATTTAATTGACTTCGCAGTTATGAAAAATTATGACCATGGAGGGTACACTTCGGAGCATAAAGTTCCTCACTTCGGTGTGTTTGCTATTGACTCCGAAGAGTGTTCGGTCACTTCTGTGATTGACAAATGATTGCAAGGTGTTCATCACTGTACCGAAGTCCATATGTTTTTCTCTTTGTTTTTCTATAAGTTTTTGATTTTTCTTTTGACTGATGCAGTATGTCGTTTAACCTTAGTTTTCATGAATAATATGAAAAGATGATTTATTCGAGTTAATGTTCAGAGTCGTTCGAATCATGTTGGAAGTCCATTTTTCAGTTGGAAGTTTGTTTGATTCAATATCGGTCATGAATTTATAAGTCTAATCACCCCATCACTGACTTGATTTCGCATTAGGAACCATGTTTATAGTTGTGCTTATATGCCTCAAACTTTTCAAATATAATAAAGATAACATCCTTTGCATTTGAAATTTAAAGAGTTTTTCATTCATGAATTGAACATCAGAAGTGTTTCAGAAGGTTTGATTGGAATGTTTTGAAGATTCATTTGAAAATTTTATTCCTTTTCATCAGTTGAAGTGTTTGGATACTAAGCTCAGATGACAAGTCTTTGAGCTTCGTACACCACTCCTACTTTATCATTTAAGACAGACTACTTGAAATGTTCATATTCCTCTACAAGGTACTCGACTATGTTATAGGAGCTCCTTGTACCGTTATTTAAAACAGAAGAATAAGCTTTTGAATGCTGATTTTTCTTTTGCATTCCCTTGGTTATCTTTTGATTTTTGTTTGTCTTTGTTTTTTTGACAATTGTTTTCTATTTTTCGTTTTCTTTCTTGTTTTCTATCTTGACTTTCCTTATCCGAAGATATAGAACATCACCATATATTTTCTTTCTTTGGTGCATTTTGTTTTTGTTTTAAACAGTCCTTGTGAGTGAAAATCTTCATATAGTTCAATTTTGTATCATTTAATGAAAAGAGATTTAAATTTGCTTATCAAACGATGTTGGTTCTATTTTTGAGGAAAATTTTGGAGCACTATGAATTATCCTTTGTAGTTTTGAGGCTACATGATTAGTTTGAAGTTGAAGCGAGTCAAGTTTCGAAGGGTGGTTAGAAATAGACATTATGTTAAGGTTATCGAAATCAAACAAGGCTTCAAAGTGTAAAATAGCCTTGACCTCATTTCGAAGTCTGTTTTCTTACCAATGTTTCAAGTCGATTCCCAAATACCTTTTAGTGCAATAAGGTATGATTTTCAGAATCTAAAATCAAAGTTTTGTCTTTTACTTGGTTAATTCATGAGAGTAAAGTTAAACTTTGTCATTTTGCATCAGAATTTTCTTTTCGTTTGGTATAAATTTTTCTTGTTTTTGAATATTTAAAGGATGAGGTTAACATTTGTTCAAGTGATTTTCAAATTTGAAGGATTTATTTTGAAGAAAAGTTTGTTCCGCAGATCTCCGAAGTGATATTTTACTTCGGAATACTGCGGTGAAGTAGCAAGTGTTTTTGCTTGATTTTCTTCGATGACCTTCGAAGCCAAAATTTACTTGGGGAGTCTACGGAGTTAAAAGTTTGTTCCGCAGACCTCCGAAGTGATATTTTACTTCGGAATACTGCGGTGAAGTAGCAAGTGTTTTTGCTTGATTTTCTCTGATGACCTCCGAAGCCAAAATTTACTTGGGGGGTCTGCGGAGTTTATTCTTTTTGTAAATTTACTGAACAGAGTAAGAGTGAACAAATATGGAATTTATTGAAGAGTTGATCCATCTATCATTCCAAGTCCCCGAACGATTCTTGTGAATGCTTCTTCATTTAGAGCATTTGTGAAGATATCTGCCAATTGTTCTGTAGTGTGAACAAAGTGCACCTCAATATTCCCCTCCTCAACATGACTTTTGATGAAGTGGTAGCGAAGAGCTATATGCTTCGTCTTGGAATGTTGAACTGGATTGTGGCATATACGAATTGCACTTTGAGAGTCACAGAACAAAGGAATTTTTCTCATATTAATGGCATAGTCTTTCAATTGACTTTGAATCCAAATGATCTGCGAAGTGCATGCAGCAGCTGCTACATATTCAGCCTCTGCGGTGGAGATAGAGACACAAGTTTGTTTCTTGGATTGCCAACTGATAAGTTTTCCATCTAAGAATTGACAACCCCCTGAAGTGCTCTTGCGATCAATAGAGCATCCACCAAGATCAGAGTCTGAATATGCTTGAATGTAGAAACCAGAGTTTGCTGGATACCACAGACCATAAGCAGTAGTTCCATGAAGATATCGGAATATTGTCTTAACAGCAGCCAAGTGAGGTTCCCTTGGATCAGCCTGATACCTTGCACAATTGCAGACTGCAAACATGATGTCAGGACGACTGGCTGTAAGATAGAGTAGTGATCCAATCATGCTTCGGTATTGTTGTATGTCGGTCTTTGGTTTGTCCAATGATGGATTTAACCTAGTACCTGCAGGCAAAGGAACTTTTGCTTTGGAGCAGTTAGTCATTCCGAAGCATTCAAGCAGACTCTTCGTATATTTTTGTTGATTGATGAATATCGCCTCCTTAGATTGTTTGATTTGTAAACCAAGAAAAAAGTTTATTTTTCCCATCATACTCATTTGAAATTTGCTTTTCATTAGTTTTTCAAAGTCTTTTGACAAATTGGGGTCAGTAGATCCAAAGATTATGTCATCCACATAAATTTGGACTAACATCAAGTGAGATCCAACTTTCTTTCTAAAAAGTGTTGGGTCCACTGATCCCTGTTTAAAGTTTGATTCTTTTAAAAATTTAGTCAAGGTTTCCTACCAAGCTCTTGGAGCTTGTTTTAAACCATAGACTGCTTTGTCTAGCACATAACAATAATTCAGATGAGTTTTACTTTCAAAACCAGGTGGTTGTTCAACAAAAACGGTTTCCTCGATATCACCATTCAGAAAAGCACATTTAACATCCATTTGATAGACATCAAAATTTTTATGTGCAGCATAAGCTAAAAATATCCGAACTGATTCGAGTCTGGCAATAGGAGCAAAAGTTTCTTCATAATCGATCCCCTCCTGTTGACAGTAACCCTTGACAACCAACCTAGCTTTGTTCCGAACTACGTTGCCTTCGGTGTCTAGCTTGTTACGGTACACCCATTTGAGACCGACAATTGAGGCATTTGCAGGTTTTGGAATTAGCCTCCAGACTTTGTTTCTTTCAAATTCTTCTAATTCCAACTGCATTGCTTCAATCCAGTCTGAGTGATCAAATGCATCTTTGACGTTCTTAGGTTCTACCTTAGAGATAAAGACATTGAACATGCACAACTCAGAATTTTTGTTGAGATCTAATTGCTTTTGGTGAAGTTGTGCACGAGTCAGTACTTTATCTCGAACATCACCGATGACAAGTGATGGAGGATGATTTTTCGTCCATTTGTCCAAAGGAGGATAGTTTGGATCAAAATCAGGAGGTCCTTCAGCATCGATGTCCTCAATGTCTGAGGGATATCCCGAAGTGGAGGGAAAATCACCCATTAGCAAGTGATTATTCGAATTTGTGTTGGTTTGTGGTGTGTGTATTTGTGAGGTTGAGATGCCCATGGGACGAATCTCGGGGCCATGTACCTTTCGTAATGGCATGCTCTATGTGAGTCCATATTAGTGTGCCGGTAAACCACACACGCTCCACTAACGACTCACACTATGCCACGCAGAATCCTCTCGGATTACATCTTCTATTGAGAGTGCATCTCTCAGAATCAATTGCTTGACTCCAAGTGATGACTCATTCAACCAGATGTTCTGTAAGTACACTTCTATGTTCCCTTCTTTTGATGATTCAATTACTCCCACTGGTTCCTAGACCAGTTGTAAAGATCAATCAAACTGTCACATAGACTGTGTCTCGCGGTAAGGTTCTCTTATTTGGCAGCAACTGGGCTCACCAATGCTTCCAGCAGTCGGATTACTTATCCGTACCATCTTTTAGTGTTTTACCACTACCCGGTATATCACCCAAATCATAACTCCTTATGACAGTGACAATAACTACTGGTCAAGCGAAGAGAGGGTATGTCAGGTTTAACAGGAATCTAATTCCTGGTCAAGTCCCAGTGGTGACTAAAGGTTCTTTCACTTGGCTAAGCCCTGAACTCATTCAGAATTATTCTTACTCCCACTGTTTCCTTAGAACTTGAGTTCTTTCTAAAAGTACTCTTCTTTCAAAGGATAACCGGAGTGGCCAATGAAACGACATTGCTGATTAGTTTCAGGCTTGTCATGAGATTCAGACGAATGCTACATGACCCTGGACTTTCTATGTACTAGTGGGATGATCCCAGCTTTACATTTCAGACAGTGTCAACATAACCTACTTAGTCTAAGATATGGTCGGAATATGGTTTCTGCGGTCTGACTGGTTGAATATTCAATTCATTGAAATATTAGTCGGAAATGTGTCCAGTGTATCTTATACACCGAGGATCAAAACTATTTCGATCAATGCTCCATCATCTTCCCTTAGACACATTATAACCATTAGTGTTCTTGGAAGAGGATAAACTGTGAAACATTTTCTCAGTCTATGTTGTTACTCAGGTTCTGTTGATTTTATGCTTCCTTTGAAATCTTTGAACACTTCAAGGTTCCAATCAATCGCTTATTCTGATAAGCGAAGCCATATTTGTCAAACTATTTGGCAAATGTTTTGAAGCATAACTAATCGTGTTCTGTTCGAAGATTCGAGCAATACACAGTAACTTATGTGTCTATCGCTCAAAATCTTAATACCTTTACATCTCCATGTAAATTTATGACTTTGTTAATATTGTTCAAGACATGCAATCATCACTTGACTCCAAGTCAACTGATTCCAAAATCCTATCCATTGGATCTTTGGGTGATTCCTTTCTTGCCACAATTAATTTTATTAAGCACTCAATTCATCATGTGACTCTAAGTCAAATGATTCCAAAGTCCTGTCCAACTGGACCTTTGGTTGAAGTGATTCTCATAAAATTCACTTTAACAATCATAAAGAACACAATTTACAAATCCAATCCCATTGGATGTATCAACATTCAAGTTATTACCATTTACGTCATCAACACATTCACACAACATTTCGAGGACAATTAAAACAATCATGTTTCAAAAAAAAATATATATATATATTTCATTAAACCAGAATTATCCTCAGAACAATGTACTATGTGAATCCATGTCGTATGTATCTATAAACTAATAACAAGAACAAATATCTAGCTTAACTCAAAAACCGCACGAGCTCCAGATCCAATCCGAATATGCTCCTGTGCGACATCATCCCGCATCCTCCAGAGTCCGTGCATACAGAGCAAATGTGTGAAACACATCCTGTATCAAGGAAAAATGAGGATCAGGTGTTCTGAATTCTAAGATATTTATGAGTTTACCAAACGGTTTGGCTTTGGAGCATTTTTCCAATCTTTCCGTGACTGTGTCCCACCTTGTGGATTCCCAGTTTGAAACATCGAACAATCGGTCCAGACGATCTGGATCATTTCTTGGTGCACCTTAATACTGGACTCAATCCTGAAGCAGCTGAATTAATGGAACTATGCTTCTCCATGAACGATTCATACAGAGTCGACATTGAATGCACTTCCACGATTGTCTTATCCGGTTACCCTTTCTGTTCATCTGGATGAACATATCAGCGAGTCGAGCTAATGCTTAACTCCTGATCATAAGGGGAAACCAGTTTTATACTGTTCGCCTATGTATCCCTCAAACTTGGGAACACGCAAACTGGTGCTACTTCCTTCTAGCTTGCAACTTCAAGCTCTTTGAAGATCCTAGTTCGTTCCCTTTATTCAACCAGTTCACGGAACCTTTCCTGAACTAGCTGTGCTAACTTATCAGACCCCTGGAATTCTAAATCCCTGCGGAACTCGGGGTTAATGATTAATAGCATAAGGCAACGAACTTCCTTGGATTCAATAGTCAAGGAGTCATGCTCATCACAAGCTGCTGTGTGATGCCATGTTTGGGAGCGGATACTCAGTCGGATATGGTTCGCCAGCAAAACTAAGAACTATTCTCTAATTGCAAAAACATATCACATAGTTCAGACCAGTCAGCCTTACCATACTAAACAGGTGCTTTCTGAAGCTCTCAGAAATGGGTGAAGGAGGAGAAGGAGGAGAATGACATTTTCTTCAGACATATATAAAATTTGAATTTATTCGTTTAATTAATCCTTTTAAATAATTACCCAATATATATTATTTAACAAGGCTAGGATCCAAAATACCCCAACTATGCTGTGAAGAGGGATGCCGTAGTCACAACACAGTGGTCATTAAGGTAGATAACTTTTATCAATTTCAGTCTAATGAAATTCCTAGATCTGTGAGATTCATTGAACTGTTCAATGGCATGTTTAATCTCGGATATGCCCCACCGTTTGTGACTGGGATGCCGAGGATCACAAACCGGGTGTGAATAACCATGCAAATTAGCTTGGTACTCTCGGGGTCCATTATCATCTCAAATTGATGTGCCGGTTAACCACACACGCTCCATCAACAATGATAACACCCGAGAAACCCATTGCCACTCTTTATGAACCCCCATTGGTGTGCCGGTAACCCACACACGCTCCACCAACGTTTCATAAAGTGCAATGTGCAATTTCATGGGTTAGCATCAAATTCACATTTTTTTATCCTAAAGTAACTAGATTGGGTTTTGTTCAAGGTTCTAGTACTTTCAATTATAGCATTATACTTTTAAGAGGCTTAACGGTTCTATCAAACCCGTTCGGCTAACGACACTCGACTGGCCAGGAGAGCGGTGGGTAAGAGTGGATACCCATTAGACTAACATTTTATAGTCAGTCGCCTTATACCCTCTTTATAGGACAGTTTTGTGAATGAGGCCTACTTGCGGTAAGACTAACCAATTTTCTTATATATAAATAATTAACTTTTAATCATAAATATATAAGATATATTTTAATCTTATTAAAATATTTTAGAATTAATTTATTCAGAATTTTCGCTAATTTATTCTAATTTTTCGAAAATTTTAAATTAATCCTTTGAGCTGATTTAATTTATCTTTTAATTAACAATTAATTAAATTAATTAAATCTAAGATAGATATTATAAATTAATCAAATTAATTTTCTATCTAATAACCCTAGTTGGTCGAAATTTGCATGCAAGGCAATTAGGGTTCCAGTTATTCAATTTAGTAAACTACCAAAAATAACAACCAACTAAACAAGGCAAGCAAATCAAAGGGGAAACAAAGGGTGGCGGCTAGGGTTAGGAAACCCTAGCCTAGATTTCGACCAAAAACCATTCCAAGGAGTGTTTTTCGCAAAAACACTCATGACACAAACAATTTATGCAGTTTATATCAATCACAAGAAAACAGCCTACGCTCTGATACCACTGAAGGGTTTTCTAGCAAACAATGAACACAAATAATCCTATGGTTCACATGCAACCCTAGAAAGATCTATGTTTTCTTCTGTGAAGATAATAAACTATAACCTAAAGGCCAACAATAAATTCTAAAGATTAAAACAAGAATTACCAACCTTTGAATCTTGTTCTTGAAGCTAGCAGCACAAGTGTCCTGCCTCAGATGCAAGTCATACCCACAGCAATGGAGAAGACAGTTCAGCAGAGTTTATCTTGATGTAAATGGCGCAGGTTTTAGGGTGGCCAGGTGCCTCCTTTTATAGCCTCCAAGGGTTACAGCTGAAACCCTAAGGAGCCTCCAAATGGGCAAGCCTGCTGACCATTTGGACAAGGCTTTCCTTAACCCTAATTAGGGTTTCGAGATCCTTGTGGTGACACCACAAATCTCGCCACCTTTAACCCCTATCCACTGGCCAGCCTTTTATTCAACTATTGAATAATTACAAAACCAGTCCCTGCACTTTTAATTAATTAATTTAATCACTAAATTAAATCCAATTAATTCTTGATTAAATCTCAATTAATTATTATAGTTTCTAATTAATATATTAACACTTAAATATATTAATAAACCATTTAATTAATTCTATTGATTTATTACACAATTAATAAATCAACCTTTTACTCTACTGAACTCTATCCTGACCTCCAGCTATGAGGGCAACCCAAATGGACTTTGCTTCAATCAATAAGATAAATATAGTTGTAAAGTCATGGCTTAGACACCTAATCCAACAGTTCTGAAGGGTTTTCTAGCAAACAATGAACACAAATAATCCTATGGTTCACATGCAACCCTAGAAAGATCTATGTTTTCTTCTGTGAAGATAATAAACTATAACCTAAAGGCCAACAATAAATTCTAAAGATTAAAACAAGAATTACCAACCTTTGAATCTTGTTCTTGAAGCTAGCAGCACAAGTGTCCTGCCTCAGATGCAAGTCATACCCACAGCAATGGAGAAGACAGTTCAGCAGAGTTTATCTTGATGTAAATGGCGCAGGTTTTAGGGTGGCCAGGTGCCTCCTTTTATAGCCTCCAAGGGTTACAGCTGAAACCCTAAGGAGCCTCCAAATGGGCAAGCCTGCTGACCATTTGGACAAGGCTTTCCTTAACCCTAATTAGGGTTTCGAGATCCTTGTGGTGACACCACAAATCTCGCCACCTTTAACCCCTATCCACTGGCCAGCCTTTTATTCAACTATTGAATAATTACAAAACCAGTCCCTGCACTTTTAATTAATTAATTTAATCACTAAATTAAATCCAATTAATTCTTGATTAAATCTCAATTAATTATTATAGTTTCTAATTAATATATTAACACTTAAATATATTAATAAACCATTTAATTAATTCTATTGATTTATTACACAATCAATAAATCAACCTTTTACTCTACTGAACTCTATCCTGACCTCCAGCTATGAGGGCAACCCAAATGGACTTTGCTTCAATCAATAAGATAAATATAGTTGTAAAGTCATGGCTTAGACACCTAATCCAACAGTCTCCCACTTGGATAAGTCTATGACTTTAATTTATCTTCTGATTAATAAACAACCTGCAGCTTCCTAGAAACTGCTGCCGAACTCTGACCTAGTCAGTTCCGTCCAAAGATAAGTGATCAGATGATCCTCCGTCCAACAAGATATTTTCAGACATGAGACATGGATTGAGATCAATCTCTGTCTGACACACTGTTTCCCGATTTCCGATTTTGCTTATGACTTTTAGACTTCTAATTGAACGAATCAATTCAGTCCTGGCTGGCCAGCGCTTCAGTCAACTTCAAAATCATCGAGTGGCCAACAGATATCTGTTTCCCGACTGGGTCAAGGGACGAATAAGCTTTGACTAATATGTTATATCTTTTACCCGACAAATCACTCACAACAGCACGTTTTATAACATCGAGTTACCGATGCGTTTTCGTACTATCAATGAACAACCGCCTTGCAAATTATAACTCATATCTCTCCACTTTAAGACCAAAAGATATTATCGTCTCAACATTGCTCGTGATATAATCCATGAA
The DNA here is from genome assembly GCA_023525715.1 of Cichorium intybus. NCBI lineage: Eukaryota > Viridiplantae > Streptophyta > Magnoliopsida > Asterales > Asteraceae > Cichorium > Cichorium intybus. The sequence goes on along the minus strand of CM042014.1, from coordinate 38,024,102 downwards.
GCAATCCATTGAGCGCGGGTTTATCCAATACTCAAATCTCCATTTCCAAGTACTCATGAACGTTGCAGCAATCTTATTGCTATGTCTAACTCCTTAGACAATCTACAAACCAATTCATGACAGTCTTCCTTCATACTTACTCCCTAAGAGTATGAACGACTGTGGATGTTTGAATAATCCAATTATTCAGGAAGTAAACATGCAAAAGCGAAACATAAAATCTGACTGGCAGCTACTCCTGCTAATTACCAAGTCTCCACGAGGTAATCACCAAGTCGGATTTATCATAACTATTATCGGTTTCTTATTCTCTTTTAAACTCTCAATTCAAGCCTTTTATATCTATGTCTATGACCTTTTCACTCTTTCTATGTATCCAAGTGTCTAACACTTATACACTTTATTGCAGATGATCCTATCGGATACTCTTCCGATGATATCTCAATTTGTCATTTTGTCATTCTGTCATTTTCTCTCACAACTCCATTCCGGTGATGTGTACTGTGACTGCCCATGGTTCTCGGGTCTTTAGTCTACATGACTACACCCTAAGACAATTTCGAGGTGTCATGATGTGCCGGTGAACCACACGCCCTCCATCAGAAACCAACGAAATTCTTTAACCATGAAGTCCTATAGCACCACGTTTTGGTGTAAACAATTACCGATTTGAAAAACCTTTCAAATCAATCACCCTAATCATTTCCCAATGATTTCTCACGTCTGTTCAAAAATCCATTCAGTATTTTCAGCCAGGCAATATCCTGAATCCAACATACAATGCTCTAAGCATTAAGTCATCAGGATATGTTCATAACACTTCTGATTTGTCCAAGAGGCTCGAGGAACCTGATGTAATCTTATTCCAAGCCCTTTCGGAATCCTAAGATTACCAATAATCCTTGTGTCATGATTTCCGGAAACCATTTCCTTTCGGTGACTCTTTCTTATGCATCTTGAATCCCATCAAGATCATATTCTCAACGGCTAAGTCAATACTGTCAGTCTCATCTATCTGATAGATGTCTATGAACTACGTGAGCATGCTGCACCTTCTTTGTTTCCTTCATGCCAATTCATTACACTTTGCAATGACAGGAAACTCCATTCCTGGGGTTATGCATCTTGAATCTCATCAAGATCATATTGGCAGAATTCTGATCTATCTAATAGATGTTCACAACCACCTGAGTATGTTGTATCTCTTAAAGTCTTTCATAGCGAACCGTTTCTTAACACCAAGTCATTACACTTTGTAATGATAAGAGACGTTTCCTAGAACCAGTATGTAACCCTCATACAATGATAGCAGATAACAACGATACTCCCACTGGCTTTGACACCGTTATATGACTCTTTCGGACTATTCACAAAATCCAAAACTTATGGCACATTTTGCGAAACCGAAATCCAAACCTTTCCGACATATTAAAGGAAATCTTTCAGGCTATTCACAAAATCCAAACCTTTTGGCCTATTTTGAGAATCCGAATATCCTTTCTTGCGAGATGCCCATGGGACGAATCTCGGGGCCATGTACCTTTCGTAATGGCATGCTCTATGTGAGTCCATATTAGTGTGCCGGTAAACCACACACGCTCCACTAACGACTCACACTATGCCACGCAGAATCCTCTCGGATTACATCTTCTATTGAGAGTGCTTCTCTCAGAATCAGTTGCTTGACTCCAAGTGATGACTCATTCAACCAGATGTTCTGTAAGTACATTTCTATGTTCCCTTCTTTTGATGATTCAATTACTCCCACTGGTTCCTAGACCAGTTGTAAAGATCAATCAAACTGTCACATAGACTGTGTCTCGCGGTAAGGTTCTCTTATTTGGCAGCAACTGGGCTCACCAATGCTTCTAGCAGTCGGATTACTTATCCGTACCATCTTTAGTGTTTTACCACTACTCGGTATATCACCCGGATCATAACTCCTTATGATGGTGACAACAACTACTGGTCAAGCGAAGAGAGGGTATGTCAGGTTTAACAGGAATCTAATTCCTGGTCAAGTCCCAGTGGTGACTAAAGGTTGTTTCACTTGGCTAATTCCTGAACTCGTTCAGAATTATTCTTACTCCCACTGTTTCCTTAGAACTTGAGTTCTTTCTAAAAGTACTCTTCTTTCAAAGGATAACTGGAGTGGCCAATGAAAAACGACATTGCTGATCAGTTTCAGGCTTGTCATGAGATTCAGACGAATGCTACATGACCCTGGACTTTCTATGTACTAGTGGGATGATCCCAGCTTTACATTTCAGACAGTGTCGACATAACCTACTTAGTCTAAGATGTGGTCGGAATATGGCTTCTGCGGTCTGACTGGTTGAATGTTCAATTCATTGAAAAATTAGTCGGAAATGTATCCAGTGTATCTTATACACCGAGGATCAAAACTATTTCGATCAATGCTCCATCATCTTCCCTTAGACACATTATAACCATTAGTGTTCTTGGAAGAGGATAAACTGTGAAACATTTTCTCAGTCTATGTTGTTACTCAGGTTCTGTTGATTTTATGCTTCCTTTGAAATCTTTGAACACTTCAAGGTTCCAATCAATCGCTTATTCCGATAAGCGAAGCCATATTTGTCAAACCATTTGGCAAATATCATGAAGCATAACTAATCGTGTTCTGTTCAAATATTCGAGCAATACACAGTAACTTATGTGTTTGTTGCTCAAAATCTTAATACCTTTACATCTCTATGTAACTTTATGACTTTGTTAATATTGTTCAAGACATACAATCATCACCTGACTCCAAGTCAGCTGATTCCAAAATCCTATCCATTGGATCTTTGGGCGATTCCTTTCTTGCCACAATTAATTTTATTAAGCACTCAATTCATCACGTGACTTTAAGTCAAATGATTCCAAAGTCCTGTCCAACTGGACCTTTGGTTGAAGTGATTCTCATAAAATTCACTTTAACAATCATAAAGAACACAATATATAAGTCCAATCCCATTGGATGTTTCAACATTCAAGTTATTACCATTTACGTCATCAACACATTCACACAACATTTCGAGGACAATTAAAACAACCATTTTTAAGAAAAAATTTCATTAAACCAGAATTATCCTCAGAACAATGTACAATGCGAATCTATGTTAAATGTATCTATAAACCAATAACAAGAACAGATATCTAGCTTAACTCCAAAAATGCACGAGCTCCATATCTAATCTGAATATGCTCCTGTGCGACAACATCCCGCATCCTACAGAGTCCGTGCATACGGAGCAAATGTGAGAAACACATCCTGTATCAAGGAAATGAGGATCAGGTATTCTGAGTTTTAAGATATTACTGAGTCTGCCAAACAGTTTGGCTTTAGAGCATTTTTCCAATCTTTCTGTGACTGTGTCCCACCTTATGGATTCCCAGTTTGAAACATCGAACAATCGGTCCAGACGATCTGGATCATTTCTTGATGCACCTTAATACTGGACTCAATCCTGAAGCAGCTGAATTAATGGAACTATGCTTCTCCATGAACGATTCATATAGAGTCGACATTGAATGCACTTCCACGATTGTCTTATCCGGTTACCCTTTCTGTTCATCTGGACGAACAGATCAGCGAGTTGAGCTAATGCTTAACTCCCGATCCCAAAGGGAAACCAGTTTTATACTGTTCGCCTATGTATCCCTCAATCTCGGGAACACGCAAACTGGTGCTACTTCCTTCTAGCTTGCATCTTCAAGCTCTTTGAAGATCCTAGTTCGTTCTCCTTTTTCAACCAGTTCTCGGAACCTTTCCTCAACTAGCTGTGCTAACTTATCAGACCCCTGGAATTCTAAATCCCTGCGGAACTCGGGGTTAATGATTAATAGCATAAGGCAACGAACTTCCTTGGATTCAATAGTCAAGGAGTCATGCTCACAAGCTGTGGTGTGATGCCATGTTTGGGAGCGGACACTCAGTTTGATATGGTTCCCCAGCAAAACTAAGAACTATTCTCTAATTGCAAAACCGTATCACATAGTTCAGGCCAGTCAGCCTTACCATACTAAATAGGTGCTTTCTGAAGCTCTCAGAAATGGGTGAAGGAGGAGAAGAAGGAGAAAGACACTTTCTTCAGACATATATAAAATTTGAATTTATTCGTTTAATTAATCCTTTTAAATAATTACCCAATTTATTATTTAACAAGGCTAGGACCCAAAATACCCCAACTATGCTGTGAAGAGGGATGCCGTAGTCACAACACAGTGGTCATTAAGGTAGATAACTTTTATCAATTTCAGTCTTATGAAATTCCTAGATCTCTGAGACTCATTGAACTATTCAATGGCATGTTTAATCTCGGATATGCCCCACCGTTTGTGACTGGGATGCCGAGGATCACAAACCGGGTGTGAATAACCATGCAAATTAGCTTGGTACTCTCGGGGTCCATTATCATCTCAAATTGATGTGCCGGTTAACCACACACGCTCCATCAACAATGATAACACCCGAGAAACCCATTGCCACTCTTTATGAACCCCCATTGGTGTGCCGGTAACCCACACACGCTCCACCAACGTTTCATAAAGTGCAATGTGCAATTTCATGGGTTAGCATCAAATTCACATTTTTTATCCTAAAGTAACTAGATTGGGTTTTGTTCAAGGTTCTAGTACTTTCAATTATAGCATTATACTTTTAAGAGGCTTAACGGTTCTATCAAACCCGTTCGGCTAACGACACTCGACTGGCCAGGAGAGCGGTGGGTAAGAGTGGATACCCATTAGACTAACATTTTATAGTCAGTCGCCTTATACCCTCTTTATAGGACAGTTTTGTGAATGAGGCCTACTTGCGGTAAGACTAACCAATTTTCTTATATATAAATAATTAACTTTTAATCATAAATATATAAGATATATTTTAATCTTATTAAAATATTTTAGAATTAATTTATTCAGAATTTTCGCTAATTTATTCTAATTTTTCGAAAATTTTAAATTAATCCTTTGAGCTGATTTAATTTATCTTTTAATTAACAATTAATTAAATTAATTAAATCTAAGATAGATATTATAAATTAATCAAATTAATTTTCTATCTAATAACCCTAGTTGGTCGAAATTTGCATGCAAGGCAATTAGGGTTCCAGTTATTCAATTTAGTAAACTACCAAAAATAACAACCAACTAAACAAGGCAAGCAAATCAAAGGGGAAACAAAGGGTGGCGGCTAGGGTTAGGAAACCCTAGCCTAGATTTCGACCAAAAACCATTCCAAGGAGTGTTTTTCGCAAAAACACTCATGACACAAACAATTTATGCATTTTATATCAATCACAAGAAAACAGCCTACGCTCTGATACCACTGAAGGGTTTTCTAGCAAACAATGAACACAAATAATCCTATGGTTCACATGCAACCCTAGAAAGATCTATGTTTTCTTCTATGATGATAATAAACTATAACCTAAAGGCCAACAATAAATTCTAAAGATTAAAACAAGAATTACCAACCTTTGAATCTTGTTCTTGAAGCTAGCAGCACAAGTGTCCTGCCTCAGATGCAAGTCATACCCACAGCAATGGAGAAGACAGTTCAGCAGAGTTTATCTTGATGTAAATGGCGCAGGTTTTAGGGTGGCCAGGTGCCTCCTTTTATAGCCTCCAAGGGTTACAGCTGAAACCCTAAGGAGCCTCCAAATGGGCAAGCCTGTTGACCATTTGGACAAGGCTTTCCTTAACCCTAATTAGGGTTTCGAGATCCTTGTGGTGACACCACAAATCTCGCCACCTTTAACCCCTATCCACTGGCCAGCCTTTTATTCAACTATTGAATAATTACAAAACCAGTCCCTGCACTTTTAATTAATTAATTTAATCACTAAATTAAATCCAATTAATTCTTGATTAAATCTCAATTAATTATTATAGTTTCTAATTAATATATTAACACTTAAATATATTAATAAACCATTTAATTAATTCTATTGATTTATTACACAATCAATAAATCAACCTTTTACTCTACTGAACTCTATCCTGACCTCCAGCTATGAGGGCAACCCAAATGGACTTTGCTTCAATCAATAAGATAAATATAGTTGTAAAGTCATGGCTTAGACACCTAATCCAACAAAGTGATGGAGGATGATTTTTCGTCCATTTGTCCAAAGGAGGATAGTTTGGATCAAAATCAGGAGGTCCTTCAGCATCGATGTCCTCAATGTCTGAGGGATATCCCGAAGTGGAGGGAAAATCACCCATTAGCAAGTGATTATTCGAATTTGTGTTGGTTTGTGGTGTGTGTATTTGTGAGGTTGAGTTTGATATGTGCTCCCCCTGGATGTTTGTTGGTGTTGAGGAAGTTGTATCTTCATCCGAAGTGATTGTTGTGGCTGAATTCGGAGTGGCAATCTCTGGCTCCCCCTGGATTGTTGGATACATGGATATGATATTTGAGATTGACTGGGGAGTAGAGACAAGAGTGTTGGATCCTCCTGGACTGTTGATTGATTCACCGTTAGTCCTTGAATTTCCAGCACATCGGTTTGATGGCTCCCCTTCAACTCTTACATTTTCCATACTTTGGTTAGATGATTCTTCCTCAACAGAAGATGGTCTTTGTATGCTGCTTGTAGATGAGTCATCGGGTCCGTCTGTGAGCTTGGAGAGTTCGGACTCATGGTTGTCTGGTGCTCTGACTTCGGAGTCCATAGCTCTCACAGGTTGATCAAATAAAAGAGAGAAGTCTGTGTTGAATGTTGTGATTGGAACAGCATCTACAGCCGGCTTTGGAAATATTGAGGACATCGGAAATGGATGTAAAGACTTCTTGATGTGGTAGTCATCAAACCTTAGATTAAAGGTTTCTTCAATTTTGCGAGTTCTCTTGTTCATGACTCTGTAGGCTTTTGAGTCTTGAGAGTAACCAAGGAAGATGCCTTCTTCTGATTTGTCATCGAACTTGGTTAAGTGATCCTTCATGTTTAAGATAAAACACCTACAACCAAAGATGTGAAGAAATTTGACATTTGGTTTTCTTCTGTTGAGTACTTCGTAAGGTGTAATATGGAATCTTTTGTGAATGTAGGATCTGTTTTGAGTAAAGCATGCAGTAGAAATTGCTTCGGCCCAGAAGTACATGGGCAAATTTGAAAAGTTGAGCATTGTTCTTGCAGCTTCACACAAAGAGCGATTTCTTCTTTCTACAACACCGTTTTGTTGAGGAGTGTAAGGTGCTGAGAAATTGTGGTTAATCCCCTTTGTTTTCAAGAATCCATCAAGAGTCCGATTTTTGAACTCCGAACCGTTGTCACTGTGCACAGTTCGGACTTTCTTGTTGAGCATCAATTCCATTTTCTTTATAAAGTTGATGATTTCTTCAGCTGCATCGGATTTGTTTCGGAGGAACAACACCCAAGTAAACCTTGAATAGTCATCAACGATAACCAGAATGTACTTCTTCTTTCCTATTGATTCTATTGCAGATGGTCCACACAAATCTATGTATAGAACAGAAAGAGGTTCGGTGATTTTGGGGTTGATCACTGTAGGATGTCTTTGTTTTGTCTGCTTGCCATGTTCACAAGCAGAGCAGAGGGAATCATTGTCAAATTTGAGAGCTGGCATACCTCGAACCAAATCCATGGCCACCAACTTGTTCAAATCTTTGAAGTTCAGATGGGCGAGTCTTCGGTGCCATAGCCAGCTGACATCGGAGTTGGCTTTGGAGAGAAGACATAGAGATTGCCCACCGGTTACTGGCTTTAGATTTAAGGGAAACATAGATCCCTTCCTTTCTGATTTCAGTAAGACTTCGTTTGTTGCTTCTTTGGTGATTACACTCCCTTGGTTGTTGAAAGTTACATCGTTTCCCGTTCCAACCACCAATTGAGATATACTTACAAGATTATGTTTTAATCCTTCAACAAATGCCACTCGTTTGATAGTGAATTGGCCATTTGTTATTTTTCCATATCCCCGAATTGGACATGTTTCATTATTACCAAAGCGTACGTTTCCAACATCATCTAAATTCCTGTAATCCCTAAGATATTCCATCCTCCCCGTCATATGTCTTGAGCAGCCACTGTCCATGTACCATTTTGAATCATACCGCTCATCAAACATAACCTGCAATCAATCAAGAAGGAGTTGGTACCCAATCAATCTTGGGTCCTCAGGGTAAGCAAAGGATTCTTGAATCCATTTTTCTACGGCCTCTTCAGAGATTTCATTTGCATTTAAATTAAAAAAAATTCTCCGAAGCCTCATGTAATGAGCATGATTCCGAAGTGTTTGAGCAGGATTCAGAAGAGTTTGTAGTTAAAATTAATGAGTCCGAAGTGACTGACAGAGTGACAGACTTCGGAACCCATTTTTGAATGGAATTTTTTGATTTGGAGGATTTTGAAGATTTTGAGGTTTTTGTTTTTGCAGTTAAGTTTTCTTTAAGATCATTTCTTTTCCAATTTTGTTTTGGTATTTCCATTTTTGACTTTGTTGAAATTGAGCTACACAACGTAGAGGTACAAAGATACTCTTCGTATGCCAGTTTAAAGTCATTTAATGAGAGATCCTTATCCTTGAACATTTCCAAATTATTGTCCAGCCATTTGTGGAATGTATCTATCCGATTGTTTCCTTTTGAAAATGTTTTCTTCGTCGGTTTTCGAAATTTAGGATTTGGAAAGTTAGGTTTCGTTGGTGTAAAGGTTGGTTTTTCATTTCGATTTTTAACTTCTGAGATTTTTGAGCAAACAGGCTTTGTACCAGAAGTGGAAGCAATTGCTTCATTTTGTTTCGAATCTCTAAAAGGAGTTTTTCTTTTCACAAGATTTAGGGTTTGCTTGGTTTTTGAATTAACAACAGTGGGTTTTTGAGTTGGTTTTGAAGTCACCACTGCTGATTTTGGTTTTTGTAGAACTTGTTGTGCAGTTTTGTTTGTTGAAACTTTTGATTTTGAAATTTCATTTTCAGGATTGTGTGAAAAAGGGACACATTCACAAGATTCCATTAATTCCAATACATCCATCTTCGGAACTGTGGGTTTTTCCACAACCTGAATTTGTTTGTAGTTTCGATTAATGTAAATGTGATCGTCGTTCTTGAGATTTAGTAAGTGTGACATGTTTTCGGGTACTTTCTCCTTTTCAAAACAAAGACGATTATATACGTTGTGGCCGTATAGTTCTTGTTTCCTTATATTTATTTTTACTTCCATTTTCTCATTCATTTCATTTTCGACCATTTTGGATGATGAGAAAAACCCTTCATTTGTAACTGTGGAGTTATCCTTTTCAAGAAGTTTTTGCAATTCATTATCAATTAAGGATAATCCACCGGGTTTTACAAAAATTGAGTTTTTGAAGTAAGAAACCTTAGGATAGATACATGCCAAATGGACTAGCCTTTTTGAATTATCCTTGAGATATTGATCGTAAGAGACAGATTCATCTGTGATTTGAAGTTTAAAATTTGAAGTTTCTTTGGTTTCAAGAATTTTTGATTCACAATTCATTTTTGTTTTTCCTTTGTCCACCGAAGACATTTGTGAGATGTCTTCGGAGGTCGATTCGGATATGGAGGATGACTTTAACAAAATCAAAGAGGAACAATCAATCTCCTCCATGTCCGAGTCACTTTCAGAATCATTTTCAGACAAGTTATTGGCAATTTCTTTTTCTTCTGTTTCAATTTGAGGAACAGCCTTATTCAGGATTGGAATTTCTTGAGGCAATATTTTCAACAATTTATCAGCAGTTAGATGTTTTTCCACAGATATCAGGCCATGTTTATATGATGGATTAGTAACTTCGGAGCCTGATACTATAGATTCGCATTCATAAGATATACTATCGACTTCCTGTAATTTAAACTCAATAAAAGGCAATAGTTGTCTATGCTGGACATTACAAACATCGGCTGAATGATAAATTCTTGTAATATGCGCATATAATCGTTTGGCTGTTTCACAAAATATGTTTCTCTGTCTTAAGATTACATCATGATTGTTTAAAAATTTTTCTCTATTTTCTTCTAACAAGGAGATTCTAAGATTAGATTTCTCTAATGCTAGCTTCAGGTTCTCTACTCTCCCCCTTAAGCTTAGAAGCTCCTGCTCACTGAGTATTTCCCTATTTTTAGCATCAATGAGTAATTTATGCATGACAGAACAATCACGAGTTATTTCACTTATAATGGGAGCAGATTGAGAAGTAGGAATTTTAAAAGATGAAAGAAGTTTTGATACCTGTTCTGGGATTGTCAAACGGTTGTCATTTGCCATCAAGCACACTTCCTCATCATCATCAGAAGAGTCTTCAAACCAAGTCTTCGGAGTATTAGCAGCAGTTATTTTCAGTCCCTCCGAAGTCACAAAGCCAAGACCCGCAGTCGCTTCAATCTTCATCAGTTTCTCTTCATTCAACTTTTCTGAAGTGTCTTGTAGAAAGCTCTTATCGACATCATAGGCCATGAAAGCACTATGAGATGGCTTTCTCACTTCGTCATCATCTGAATCCGAAGACCAAACTTGATATGATCCTTGACGATCATCAGCAGCCATTTCACTTCTTCGACCTACCACATCGGGTTCATGTGATTTTAATAGATTGTATAGGGCAGCCAGCTTGTATTTCTCAATGTTCTCATAGGATTTGACCATGAGCATGATTGGTCTCCATTCCTTGCGAAGACTGTAGAGAAATTTGATATTTATCTCTTGTTGGCTTCTTGTTTCCCCATACTTATCGAGTGTGTAGATCATGTTGCTCAAACGTTCATAACAGGCTTCTAAGGACTCATTTTCTTCTTGCTTAAAGTTCCCGAAGTCTGCAAGGATTTCTTGAACTTTGCTAGTATGGAGGATTTTATCTCCTCCGAAACGGAGTTCGAGATTGTCCCACATCTCTTTTGCAGATTTTGCATCAGCAATGTGGTGGCTGACATCGAGACCCAAGCCACTTCTCAGTTCGCGCATGGCCCTCTCGTCGTTTTCAAGCTTCTTCATATCTGCAGCATTAAGAACAACAGCTTCTTCTCCGTCAGGAACAAAGAATCGACCAGCAATGTCTGTGTGTGGACCTTCAGTCACAGACCTCCATAGATCTTTGTCCAGTCCTATAAGGTAATCCTTCATTCGACCAGCCCAATAATCATAGTAAGAAGTTACTAGAACAGGGGCCTTCGTTGCTGAATCGATGAGGTTTGCATAGTTAAGCATATTGGCATAAGTTGCTGTGGAATCAGTCATCTTGATGTATTTCAACAGGATCTTTTCAGTAAAAACGGGTGGTAGAGATTTGCAACAGTTGCGGAAGACTAAATCTGAGAATCGATTCAGATTTAGAGCTGAAGCAAACGAATTCGAACTCTATCAACAGGTTTTTGAGCTGACTTGCTCTGATACCACTTGTTGGGAGTTGAAATATGAGAATAGATGAACTAATATAGATATGAAATCAATTACACAATCAATCACACAATGATAATGCAACAGAGCTTAATTAAACAATAAGATATGAATAACATGTGCCGAGTGATTCGATTAGAACTTTGGTTTTACAGTTGGGTTTTCTATCTTGGAGATATACAATTCTCGTAAACTAATCTTGTAATCTCTCATTTGACACGGTATGGTATCACTGATATTTATACTGAATCAGTGATACCAATAGTACACTTTTTACAGAGAATATCATATCAGTGTACTAGCCAATAGGATAGAAGATTCATGCAACACGTATTGTACTATACGCGTGCACACAAAAGACAAGAGGACAGGCTGTGAAGTCTTCGGATCTTTTATGCATAGCACTTCGGAGTCTTTAGACTTCGGTGTCTCCTCTTGTTTATTCACTTCGGGGTTTCTTATGGGTAGGACTTCGGATATATCAGCACTTCATCACAAATGATCTTAACAAGACAGACAAGAACAATGTGACCATATAAGGTTTGTGATTAAAATATACATCTTTGAATGAAGTCTTGATTTGCTACCTCTTGTTATCTGAGGTTTGTATCCTTCTTCTGGTCATCTGTGTGAAAGCAAAAGAAAAAAATTGTAATATTTTAATATCATTGAATCAAGAATGAAGAAACCATAATACCCCCTAGAAAATATTATCAGAAAAAGTTAGATCTCTACCTGCAAAATATTCCAAGTTTAACGAAATTAGGATACCATAATAAATATATAAACAAAAGTACATTGTTATTTCTAGCGTACCGTGTGTATTGGCGTCCTACGTTTACTTACAATGTCATCAATCTGCAAAACATAAAAAGAAAATTAATATTTAATCACTAAATTATCAGGATGAAGTTAATGTTTTAGGTAATGAAACACGTATTAACATCTATAATGTTTTGACCATTTGCAACAATGTCATATAAAAAAGCTTTTCTTTTGAAGTCTGTGTAGGTAAAAAACTGGCAGGGGAGGATCGGAACCTTTTAAATAAGGACCACATGAACTATAAGTTACTTGCATTTATAGGGCATTTCCATAAGAAGAAATTACGTTCTCATGTAAATTAAAATACATACAAATTATGAAGATTCAATATTTTTTTATACCTTAGAGAACAAATAAAGGGTAAACATGTATAACTAACTTTTTTATTTTGATTTATTTCAATGACTAAACAATGTGGGTATTTTAGTCTTTTTAATTAAAAAATGAAAGAATAGAGTTGAATTTCAAGCACCTCCCCTAGGTTTCGTGAAGACTATCATGGAATTTAAAGGGTTCTAACAGATCTGAATCTGTCCATATGACAATAAAATATGCTATGGAATGGAATCTGAAATTCGAATTCCGTCAGAATCTGCAAACCAATTAACCAAACATGCCCTTAAAATTATTTAGACCAAATGTAAGAGTTACCATTTGGAGCATTTGATAACCTACGGTAGGGACTCTCACTCAAGCAAATGGCTGAATGGACCATGACCCGTATCATGCAATAATCCTACGGAAAGAATTAGGATTAAACGAAATTGACAAAAAAGTGTCTTTTTTTAAAATCAAGCAAAAATGCATATCTAGAAAACCCCCCAAAAAACGAAAATGAAACCAGATATAGAGAGGGGGAGGACCAAGATTACCAAAGGAGTTCATGTTCATTTGATTTTTTGTTCCACTGTTAATCTAGTATAACATTTTCTTTTGTTTTCTTGTTCCTCTGATAATCTTTTTGATTCATTTGACCTGCACAAGACCATGAAAATCGAGTTAATAGCAAAAAATCAAAACGCTAATCTGTGATTTGAAAGCAAAATCAGAGAGAGGAAGAGAACCGAGAGTGCCAAAAAAGATCATGGTGGTGTGTGTGTGTGTATATGGGAGTTCATGAAGGTAGAGTCGGTGGTAAGTGGTGGTGTCTAGGGTTTCTACAAAGGGCTGAGCGGCGGTGGTTCTTTGTGGTCTAGAAAAAGAGCTATAGAGACGATTGTTGCAAAGTGCGAGGATGTAGAAGGGGAGTCAATCGGAATATATGAAGATGTTGATACATATATGCAGGAATACATTAAACATTGCAATGGATATGATTGAGTGGTTGCCTAAAATAAGATATTGGAATTGATTTGAATTGCAAAATATCAGCAAATCCCTTAATACGATAAGCTTACAGAGAAAGAATCATATAAGCGGGAAACACATCTCCAAAGTGACCGAAATTTGAGTGGAAGTTTAATTGAGTGGACCGAAATTTGAGACAAAATATGGGGAAATTTGAATTTGATTTGAGGGTAAAAAGGAAGAAACGTAGAAAATAGGAAAAAAGGATTTTAGGCGGGAATTAAATCAGTGAAGTTCTAATAAGGTGACACTTGGCAAAATGTAGCTGTAGAATCCTGCCATGTGGCACTTATAGCATTCTTTTATTATATAGGATAGATAAGCTTATTTTGTAACGAGATTTTAACCTAAACATACAATTTTCTCCTTGTAACATTATTCTTTTATTTACTCTCCTTTACAAAATATTCAAAAATTATAGTTTTTTCTAAAATAGCTAACAATAAAATGATTAAAATGTCTAATCATATAAGGTTGTATATAATAATAACCAAAATTTAAAATTTTCACAAAATAGTCATCGAAATCGCATGTGATGACCATGCACTGTGAATCCTCTTAGCCAACTACGAATTCCTAATTGTGAAATCACATTTTAGGTAGTTGGAAATTACACCCTATATAATAGGATTTTAAAGTATTCTCAACTAAAACTATTATGTTTTAAGAAAATGTTGATGTAGTTGAAACTTTTTAGAATGTGCGTAAAAAAAAAAAAGAAAAAAAAGAGATATTTGAGAAATTAGATACTAATATAGTAAAGATTATGATTAAAGCAGATGTGTTGTAATTTGCAAGCTACCAATTTTAAATGATCTCTAATTCCTTTTGTAACCGGATGAATATGTCAAGCTCAAAACCCACTCTGCAATAAAGATGGACATATGTATTGTGAATTATGCCTGAATACAATTTTAATCATGTATAATACAGTTAGACATACATCGATCTGGTGCAATTGTAATCACCGATGATTATAACTGTAATCATCGATGATTATAACTGTAATCACTGATGATTATAATGTGATCATTGATTATTATAAATATAATTATTTGTGATTATAACTCTAGATTGCTTTATCATGGGCATAATCATTTATTGATATCTTTGAACTTTATTTTGCAGGTGTGAATGCAAAAACAAGAATGATTATATTCATGGGTGCCCCATCTTTGTTTTTATGTATGATGGTAGCAACAAGAATAACGATCAAAACTATAACATCGGCGAATTCATTTTATGATTAAATGCGTATTTATTTAAAAACAATGATGTATTCGTGTATGATTAAATATGTATTCATTTTATGATTAGATTTGTATTCACTTACAATCATATGTATATTTACATATCATTCATGCTTATTCATTTATGATTACAGGTTTATTTATTTATGATTAGATGCGTATTCCGTAATTCTCAAATTTTATGTATATTTTATTCATTGATGATTACAACGTAATTTTGTATAATCTCTATAAAAATACTGTTAAAAATTAAATCACTAAAATTATAAAAATATTTTTTTATATTCATCCATGATTGAAACCGTGAAAAAGAATAAACAAACTATTAAAATTTCGAATTTTGAAAAAACAATGGATAAAAATATATTTTTTATTTTCAATTAATAAAATAACAAAAAAAATCAATTAATTCCTTTATATTAGGTAACAGCAATCGTAATCTATATAATCATGGAAACTGAATAAATTAATCCCATGATTATAGGAAAACAGAATTATTTAGTATTTTTGATTAATTAGTCATATTGTAAAATTACTATAATATCCCTATAAAATGATTGGTCCAGAATCATTCTCACATTCTCAACCTTTTAATCCTTATCATTTTAACCTCTCTCTCTCTCTCTGTGTGTATATATATATATATATATATATATATATATATATATATATATATATATATATATATATATATATATATATATATATATATATATATATATATATATATATAGTTGTAAAAGTCGGCCTAGGCGCTAGGCGGGCGGGTTCTGCCTACGATTAGTGGTAGGCGGTCAAGCTAGGCGGATTTGGTCAACGGTGGTCAAAATCGAGTTTAGGCGGGCTTAAGCGGGTCTGGGCGGGTCTAGGCGGCAAAATTTTCAATTTTTCAAATTTCAAATTTTCAAAATTTTCAAAAAATTTCAAATTTTAAAAATTTTCAAAAATTATCAAATTCTCAAAAAAAAATATTTTTAAATTTTTAAAATTTAAATTTAGAAAATATCATTAATTATGATAATCGGTGGCTAAGTTACAATTATCGATGCTTAAAATGATAAAAAAATTGTCATTAATGAGTCTAAACATTTTGATGTTTGATGACTTACATATTTAAACACTTTGATTTGCAAAATTTTATACTTATTTATTCATTTTTTAGGGATATAGGTAATATCTAAATTTAAAAAAAATAAATTTTGTTACAATTAATACTCTCCGCCTAGGCGCTGACTAGTCCTCGCCTAGACCGACTAGTCCTAGGCCCCAGTCGACCGCCCGCCTACCGCCTAGCGACTTCTACAACCTTGATATATATATATATATATATATATATATATATATATATATATATATATATATATATATATATATATATATATATATATATATATCTATATATATATATACAACCTCTCGCGAGGTCGTGGTCGGCGGGCTGAACGGCACGGGGGGAATAACCTCTAAATGACGGATGTTGGCAGGCGCCAATAACCCGTATGAACGTGCGAGGTGTGTAATGAAATGCCCTCCACCGACTGCTATGTACTTCAAGGGTGTGTCGGTAATCCTCTTGAAGTAAGCTGCTATAAGATAAGGTATGTTGCAAGTCTCCAACTTGCCAATCAGTGCCCACATAAGATGAAGGTCTTGTTGCGTGAGCCGTTCCTCGTCGGCGCGCGACCAGAACATCGTCGAAATCAGTTGATGGAGCATGCGGTGTGACAGCAAGTCCATCTGATTCTTGGAAATCGTGTTCTCATGATAGCACGTCGATGAGACGGTGGCCCTGAAATTGGCACATGAAAATGAATCACTCGGGGCGTAGGCGGCTCTTCGTAGCAAAGGCTCGAATCCCACATTGTCAGCCTCCTCCTGTGTGTAAAGTCCCAGATGGACTCCGAATTCCCTCAAGCTGTAATTTCAGTCCATGTTCCCTAGAAGGAACTTGATGGCATCGCCATCGTCGATGCCCAATGGCTTATCGTCAAAGTCAAAGGTTGCGAGGAACTGGAGAAGGACCTCACGGTACACTGGTTCGTCCATATGGAATATCGCCTCGACCGGTCGACATGTAAAAGTGAGTTTGTTAGCCTCATAACCCTCCTGAACTAGCCACTACTCCAAAGAGCGCCATCTAACCAGTGTGACCAGTCTTTTCTATTTGTCGGAACTGCTTTTGCCTTCCCATAAACCAACCGATAGAGCGTAGTCCCGATCGGTGTCTTATAAGCAGTTCGGTATGCCCAAAGCGCGTAATCTAATCATTGTGACCAGTCTTTTCTATTTGTCTTGACCGTCTTCTGAAGAATCTCTTTGATTTGCCGATTCGAAACTTCCACCTGGTCACTCGTTTACGGATGATATGGTGTTGCGATCTGATGATTGACCCCATAGTGCTTTAACAGTCGTCCAAATTTGAAGTTCTTGAAATGTGACCCTCCGTCACTAATAATCACTCTCGGGACACCATGACGAGTGAATATGTTCTTTTTGACGAACTTGCATACTACATGGTGATCATTAGTATACTACATGGTGATCATTAGTACGTGTTGCTTCAGCTTCAATCCATTTAGAAACATAATCAACAGCCACCAAGATGTAAACGTATCCTTGTGAAGTGGGGAACGGATCCATGAAATCAATTCCCTAAACATCAAAAATATATACAACTAATATCGGGTTCAAAGGCATTTGGTCTCTTTTTGAAATATTCCCCAGCTGTTGACAATTGAGGCACTCCTTGGCGGTTTTAAACTCGTCTTTGAATATGGTCGGCCAATACAATCCAGATTCCAAAATTTTATACCTTGTCTTCTTCGCGTTAAAATGCCCACCGCAAGCCGATGCATGGCAGTGATCCAACACTTCAGGGATCCAACACTTCAGGAATCTCGCTATCAAGAACGCAGCGACGAATGATCTGATCCTCCCCAACCTTGAAGAGATCGGGATCGTTCCAGATAAACCTCTTGGCATCTGTACGGAACTGCTTTTGCCTTTGTTTCGTCCAATGTGTTGGCATCGCTCCAGTGGCTAGAAAATTGACATAGTTCGCGTACCATGGCGCGACATTAACTTCTAGCAATTACTCGTCAGGAAAGGTATTCTCTATGCCTACTTCCAGTCCTTCTGTGGGCAGTCTTGAGAGGTGATCGGCTACCACGTTCTCTGTTCCTTTCTTGTCTTTTATCTCCACATCGAACTCTCATAGTAACAGGATCCATCGTATCAGCCTTGGCTTTAATTCCTTTTTCGTCAGTAAATGTCCAACATCACTGTGATCAGTGTAGACCATGACCTTCGATCCCCATATATTATCCAAAGCGAAAACCATAGCAAGTAATTCCTTCTCTGTCGTGGTGTAAT
Source organism: Cichorium intybus (assembly GCA_023525715.1). Classification (NCBI taxonomy): domain Eukaryota; kingdom Viridiplantae; phylum Streptophyta; class Magnoliopsida; order Asterales; family Asteraceae; genus Cichorium; species Cichorium intybus. Next base: position 38,005,925 of record CM042014.1, on the reverse strand, counting down.
TTAACTAGGCTTTGGAAAAGGTTTTGCTAGCATAACATATGTCTACTGGTTTCTTGTCAATTCTTTGTCCTAACACTGCACCAACAACATAATCACTTGCATCACACATAATTTCAAACGGCTGGGTCCAATCGGGGGGGCTTCAGGATGGGAGCTTCGACCAACTTATTTTTCAAAATGTTGAATGCTGTGACACACTCTTCATCGAAAATAAATGGTGCGTCTTTCAATAAAAGACCGTAGAGAGGTTTGGAAATGGTGCTGAAGGCTTTGATAAACCTTCTATAGAATCCCGCATGTCCTAAAAATGATCTCACCCCTTTCACTGATGTCGGAGGCGGCAATGTAGAAATTACTTTGACCTTCGCTCGATCCACTTCGAATCCCCTTTCCGAAACTACATGTCCTAAGACAATCCCTTCACTGACCATGAAGTGGCTCTTCTCCCAGCTTAGCACCAAGTTTTAGTCCACACATCGCTCCAAAACCTCTTCCAACTGGTTTAAGAACGCATCAAATGATGAACCGAAAATAGAGAAGTCATCCATAAATTGGTGAAAATTTTATTAGTGTAATAACATATTTATATGAAATAAATTGGTGAACAAATCCTTGTGATATTCTTTTACAATTTGGTGATTTCTCAAGTTTGCTCCCTAAGCTTATGCTTGCCTAGTTGTTGTTTCTTGGTGTTTCAGGATCTAATGGATCTAAGGGTAAGGCCGTCATGAAGAAGTGAGAGACTCTCGGTCACCTACCATTTTTGTCACTTTTGGGACTTATATGTAATTACTAAACCAGTTGGATCATGTTACTCTTTGATTGTATATTTTGTATCTTTACTTCATGATCATTATCTGATTGTGGCTTTGCACATTCTTGTACATCTTTTGGTTATAAACTCTATGTTTGTTTGAAATTTATATGATGTACAATGTATGTTTGGCTGGGCGTTATAAGTTGGTATCAGAGCGTTGGTTTAAGTGAACTAGAGCTTAAAAATAGGGTACTAGACTTGGACCGTGACTTGATGGTGGTCTGGATTGTTAATCTAAAATTGGTGTTGGTGTTAATTTGGTGAATATTATTGGTGTTGATGAATAAATTGGTGACAATGGAATCATATGGGCGAATTAACACTTTATTTCAAAGGAAATTTTTCATAACAAAATAGCTATGGATTCCTAATCTGTAGCCAACTAGCTACAGCATTTTATTTCATAGCAAATTTTCGTAACAAAATAGCTACGAATTTCAATTCCGTAGCCAACTAGATTCCGTAACAAATTCTGTAGCGAACTAGCTATGTATTTTCATTTCGTAGCATGCTCAGTAGTGCAGTAGGTACAAATTCCATTTCCGTGGCTATTACAAAGTTGGCTATGGAATTGTTTTATAGCAATTTCTGTAATAATATAGCTACGGATAGTCATTCCGTAGAATATTCCATAGTAAAATGGCTACGGAATTTGATTCCGTAACAAATTTCCGTAGCTCTTCTGGATTTTTCTTGTAATGGATGTGGATGATGGAACTAATTTTCTTTTTCCTCGTTCTAGCTAAGTTTAACTTACAATGACCTAACATAATTAAATTATAGATTTAAATCTCAGAACTTTTAAAAGTCAAGATTAAGTAGGAACGTTTTGGTCATGCTATTAACAATTCTTCACTCCTGTGTGAGATTGGGGTTGGGGTGATATCTTGAAGGCGACGCATTAGCTGCGAAGGCAGAAGTGAAAAGGGTACGATAAGGTGGGTTGGGTCCATTTTTTGTCGAAAAACAAAAAGAAATAATTAAAATAAAAGATAATAATAAATGGTAATTTAATAATTTCATGTTTGTGATGGACTGTTCTCGTGATAAAAACAAACATTAAGGACAATATGTGTCCAAAGTCCAAACTGAAAATTTGAGACTAGATTCAAGAAAAATATATAACCACATGATATTTTTTAATTTACTATTATTATTATTATTATTATTATTATTATTATTATTATTATTATTATTATTATTATTAATGGTCAAGAAGATTGCGTAAGTTAATAAGAGTTTCAAACGTCGAAGTCAATGTATACAATGACTCTTTTTGTCTCATATATATATATATATATATATATATATATATATATATATATATATATATATATATATATATATATATATATATATATATATATATATATATATATATATATATATATATATATATATAATTGAATTATTGCTTCTTTCATGCAGAATACAATATGGCTTCTTTGAATTCTTTGAATACAATAAGCATAGTTGTTAAACTCGTACGAGTCACGAGTCGACTCTTACGAGTCGAGTCAGTTTAAACCCTAAACGAACCGACTCGTTAGTATGACTCGAAATTGTTGTGACTCGGTAGAAAAAATACGAGTCACGAGTCGACTCTTACGAGTCGAGTCAACTCGTGACTCGGACGAGTCAAATAACCTCTAGGTAATCTTGTTTTTAGCAGATAATGTTGTTTTCCAGCAGATAATAACTAATAAAATAGATATTTCTTTACATATATATAACATGATTTGATGACGCTGTTCTCAGTTTAATATATTAGCAATTTAGGATAATTTAAAGAGAGGTATATGTACTATCATTCAATAAATATTATATATTTATATGTGTATTATATATTTCTATATAATTTCTTTAATATCATGACTCTTACGAGTCGAGTCGCGAGTCGAGTCACGAGTAACAAAAATAACATTTCGAGTCACGAGTTGAGTCACGAGTTGACAACTATGACAATAAGTGATAAGAAGACATTACGGTTTCTTTGAATTCTTTGAATATAATAAGTGATAAGAGATACGTTTTTGAAGCAATTATATCGAAGACATTATGAGTGTTACGGAGTTATCAAAACTCTACTGTTTTCGGGAAAAAGATGCTTATTTTTATTTGATTTTTCAACATTCATATGATTAGTGTGTCGATAGGAATAAAAATTGATTATTACATAGACTAGTTGACTAAAAACCTTATTATTTGATGTTATATAGTGTCTTTTTCTAATATCCTGCTAGTTCTATTAAATGAAATCTTTAGCTGTTCAGAAACAAAACTGAATTATTTGCACATTCATAGATCAGCAATTCAATTACACATGATTAGCCATTTGATATTAGTTTAATGTGGTGGTTGCTTAACATAGCAAAATTGGATACTAATAAATCCATTTATGATCCCCGAATATTAAAATGAATCCAGTTGATGAGGCTTGACGGAATGATTTGAAGATCGTGATAGATTGAAGCGGTACCATGGCCCCCACCGATTGAAAGATTGCGAAATATAGATCAAATGTTTGTTCATGAACCTTTCCAACCCATTCTCTCATCTTGCACATTATGCTCCAGTACTTGTACATTGAGAGTGAGTCGGGAAAGATGAGTTTATTATATTGTGGGTTAGGAAAAATGGAAATGAGAAAAAAGAGAATAGCTGACATAACGTCTATGTGTCAAGTGGGTTGTGTGAGTTGAGAAATACCCACTCCCCCACCATGAGATCCATTAAAATGAACTTTCGTAATATGATAAATACTTGCAAATTAACTTTGTCACTTAAGCATATAATATTTTCATCAACAGTCAAGAGAGGCATGACTCTTCAACTCTATTGTTCCAATATCGTTGTTAATACCTTTAAGTTGTGCACCAACAATACAACTAACTGGAGATGAGGATTCTTCAACTCTAGTGGTATGAGTTTGTGGGGTAATACCTTTTAGTTGATCACCAACACATTATTATATCTTGGTCTACAATAAAAGCACACCATAGATGAGTTCATAAAAAATTGGAGGATGAGTTCATACAATTACTTTTAAAGTTTGAGGGTTTCTCATTATTAAACGAGTCTACAATAAAACCACACAATTAATTGTTTGTTTTAGGGATGGACATTATATATATTGGGTTAATGTTTAAACAATATCTCTCAAGCAGCTCTATAACAAACACTTCTAATTCTATGATAAAATTAAATTTACGGTTTAACTGAAAAACGAAAAATTAACTATATTTTGAGATGTCTTAGTTGCTATCTTAAACAAATTCCTATAAGTAAAAAATAGATACACACATAAAAAAAACTCAAAAATACACACATTGTATGTTTATACACACTAAAATACCGAATACAATCATAATTGCATCAAATTTGAAATGAATTAAACAAAATAGAAATTAAAGAACATAATGTTTAGTAAATAAGTAAATATATGATACATGTCACATCAATTACTTAGCAATTAGTTTTATTTGTTTAAAAAAAATCAAAATTTTCGAGTATGACAGACTTTTTTTCGAGTATGACCGATTTTTCTTGACTTTGACCGAGTTGGTCGAGTTAGTCTGAGTTGGTCGAGTTGGGCCGAGTTGCTCTGAATTTCACTGAGTTTGACCCAAGTTTGACCGATTCCGAGTTTTTTTTACTGCTTTTTTTTAAAAAAAAATTGTAACAGTCACCTTCTTTGTACAAGGTAGTAGGTACACCCAAAATTTTCTTAAAAATGTAATACCAGTGTACACTTATACAACTGGATAGAACAAGAAGTCATCAATAACATCATAATAGCACACCAGGTACGAGATCCGAGTCGGGCGCTACGTTGTTCTGTTCCTGCAAAACAAACCAATAATAATAGTGAGTTACGAGAGCTAAGTGAGTGATCACACGCATAACGACTATATGTCATCACACGATGTTATAGCAACTTGATTCAACTCACAAAAACCAATCCATTCGGCGTTACCCTACTAAGCAAGTCTACAACTTAACCACTTCGGTAAACAACCTAGCCACCCAGGCTTATAGTCTAGCCATCTACGCTTATAGTCTAGCCACCTACGCTTATAATCTAGCTACCTAGGCTTATATTCCAGCCAACTAGGCTCGACCCAGCCACCAAGGCAAAGCTAGCCACTTAGGCATACATTCTAACTACATAGACCACACACTAGCTACATAGGCACACACTCTGTCCACTAAGACATATAGATCCACTACTAAGGTGATTAACATTAATTAAGGCATACATGCAAACATAACAATCATATAATAACCATAATTTACAAGGATTCAGATATTAATACTTTTCCTTAATTCATAGCCTAACTCCAAAGTTATTCAAGCTTCACCTGGCCACATAGGCACTGTACCAGCCGCTTAGGAAAATATCTCGGCCACTTAGGCACTTTACTAGCTACACAAGCAATCACTCCATCCACATATGCACTCACCCAAGCCACATAGGCAATCACTCAAACCACATATGCATTACCCATATACTAAACAATATCTAGCCACACATGCATTCTACCAAGCGACAAAGGCATTGTCCAAGTCAATTAGGCAATATACAAGCCACTTTGGCACATGCAAGCATGATATTGTTTGTTTATCATAATAGTAATATTCAATCAGAACAATATTAACATTTTCAATTAACCAATAATCATAAGGGAGGTAGGGTTACTTACTTGAGTGATGATCAAATTATCAGGATCCGCTATGGGTTAATCCATCATTCTTGTTGTTTTCCAAAAGTTGAAAACTCATTATACATAAGTTTTGAGTATTATACTTTAGATCCAAGATCACACCCTAGACAAACCTTGATCATAAATTAAACTGCATATAAACTGCTCACTCTTAGCGTCGCTACCATTAGGTCATCGCGTCGCTAACCAAGAAATTCAACCATAGCTCGTGACCATGGTCATCACGTCGTGACCGAGGAACACTCGTCCTTAGCATAGCTAACAGCCAAGGGTAGCACCAATACCGACAAACTCAGTTACAAACTTCAGTCTATAAAGTCCTGAACTGCTATTCAGTTCATTTCGACCTAATTTCCAGCTTAATACACAGTTTACTAGACTGAAAAAGGCCATCAACAACTAAGGCTTACAACCCTCAGTCCAACTATCTGAATATCAACATATATATAATAAGAGCCTTATCAACAACTAAGGCTTACAACCTTTACTAAATCGTTTGAAGGCTTAAGGCAAGAAGAGGCTTATAAACCCACAAAACATTTGTTAATAACCACAAAGATAAGCAATCTTGACCATTTGTTATATTTTCTATTTTATTTCGGTGTTTGTTCTAATTTTTAAGTGTTTCATTGTCTATCTTATGTGTTAGACTGCTTGTAGAGTCTTATTAGGCTAAAGGAGCTAGGCTGGAGCTTGACCTTATTTTGTACTGATTTTTGTATTTTTGAAGGATTGGTATTGTCATTATCCCAAAGTTAGATGAGTACGACTCATTTTTGGCATTCTTTGCTCTTGTTCAATTATTTTTCCTTTTGGATAATGCTTGGAATATATAACATTAGGGGGTTGTGTCTTGTTTCATTATCCAACTCCTTTTCTTCTTAATTCTCTCCCATTCACTCACTCTTTCTCTCTCTCTCTCTCTCTCTCTCTCTCTCTCTCTCTCTCTCTCTCTCTCTCTCTCTCTCTTAGCTATCATATTGTATAATGTTTCATTTTGAGATCCGTTCTTTAGTGTGTTGAGAATTTACTTTGTTTTTACAAGATTATTGTTTGTAATCTTATAGTCACGACTTTCTTTGTAACTCTCTTTGATCATTATATGTTATGCTCTCTGTAAGAATAGTTTTGTAAATATTTGGAGTTTTAATCATTCGACAAAGCTTTATGTTTCTAGTTTATCTTATTCATGGTTTTCTAAGTTGGTATAAATGAGTTCTCTGATTCTGATTTTGTTGTTTATACATAGATCTAGTTTTTACGCCAACAATCTCAGGTTGGATAAACCTAATTTTCTTGAAAAATGTTTTTGATCCTTCTTTCAAATCTTTGTTGCATTTCTTTGAGATGTGATGTTCTCTTTGTATACTTTTGTTTTTGAAATGAACCTTAATTTCTGAAAACCCTAATATCTGAGAGCCCTAATTTATGAGAACCCTGAATCCTTGATTTGAGTGGGTAGTTGTCTAGATCCGGGGTTCATTACTTGTCTCTATGAAGATCTATTCTTCTTGAATCATATTTATTATTTCCTTACTCAACTCTTTGATCTATGGTCAATTTGAGTTTCTACGGTGTTTTTTTTATATTTTTTTCATGTATATCCTTCCTGACCATTGAGGCTTTTGGCATATGTTGATTGGTGTTATAGGATGGGATCCGACACAACCGTACCATCATGGGACCGACACCTTCCTACACTTTCAACATACCACATCAGGACTTAGCACAATCATACCCCTAATGGGCCACGACACCGTTCTACCCGTACCACGTATCATTATCAGCCTTTGACATAGTCCTACATTTGACGGGACACGACACTGTCCTACCCATAACAAACACCAAGCAATCCATAGTCATAAGAAAATTTTATACGACTAAACATTCTACAAGCAAGACAATACTAGTCTAGCTAGGCATACAATCCTACCCTACGGTCGCAAGCTACATATGTATGAAACGTCACACATAGTATAGTGAAAAGACTCACCTTAATCGTACAGCTGAAGTATACACACACACACACGCATCCTCAAGTGCTCAATAACACGAACCTCCTAAATCATCATTAAGCATTACTTAGTGACCCAACCCACTCGAGGTCAATGTTTGATCATTTCAAAGGTTGAGCTTGAGGGTAAGAAATACAAAGATAAGCAATCTCAACCATTTGTTATATTTTCTATTTTTTGTGATTGTTTTAATTTTTCTTTCTGGTGTTGCAGTATTATCTTATGTAACAAATGGGCTGTAGAGTCTTATTGGGCTAAAGGAGTTGGGCTGGAGCTTAGGCTGTTGTATGCTGATTTACGTATTGTTGGAGGACTGATATTGTCTTTATTCCAAAGTACTCACACCTACATCGGACAAAGGAAATTTACCTACTTTACATTTTCATTAAATATTCCAACACAATATGCTTTGTTTAGGTTTCTTCACTTTTGAATGTGTTATGGTCTAAACTGGTTAGATGGTAACAAGGGTTTGTTCATTTTTCTTACTTTTTCATCTCAAACACGAATCATCTTCTGGTTCATTCTTTGACTCCATTTAAAAATCTGTGATGATACATATGTAAAACAAATCTTACTTTTAATATCGTTTAGGCTAAACTTGAAATTGACGTGACACATCAATGAACCTTCATAATGCAAACTCAATTCATGATCTCGAATAGCAACAAAGATTTAGTTACAAATTATGCTCAATTAAACAAAAACAAATCATTAGCTTAATAAATTTTGATTAAAATGAGCTCAACTTGTGCTTGAGCTTTAATAACTCGACAAAACCATGCTATTTCCCTAACCTTAATTACATAAATATTATACTTTCACATAACAAATGACTATAATGGATAAGTATAAGCTCAAGCTGCCTAATTTCTTGACTGGATTTTGTGTGAAAAATGCAACTGCCTAATTTGGTGGACCCCTTTGAATCTTTGATATATCTAATTATGTATGGTTGATATGTCGAATTGAAACAAATCAAGCCACTAGCCACATGAAGAACATCGACCATAAGGTGAGTGAGACTGAAGCCAAACCATATGACCACATCATAATCACCGAACATTCACTTTCACCAGCTCCAAATAATTGTGTTATTGTACCTACCATATCAAGTAATTGTCTTCAAAAATCAAAATATATCCAAGAAAAAAAAAGATAGAACAAATTATACGTCGTGTATTCTCATACCAATGTTCATGGAAGGTGGAAGCGCAAATTGTAGTAAAAGAACGTAAATATAAAGAGGATCTGAATGCACGAAGCCCATGTAAATCGCTCCTTTCACGATTAAAATGCCAATAATTGGCAACAAAACTAACCGAGCTGCCACGATTCCAAACACAAGTGGTAACGAGAGACCAGATGATCCTTTCAAACCTAGAAATCAAGTCTACTAATTAATATCAACAAAAAGAATACACAAAAACTCGATTTAATTATAATCTAAGTTTAGTTACCTCGTAAAAGGTTAGCACCTAAAATCAATGTCATAGTCGGGATCGCGGCATCCCTAAAAGACAACAAAATTAAATTAAATATGTTAATATACACTCAAAAATGAAATTAAATATACACTGAAAAATCACGACATGATTACAACTTAAAAAAGATCGTACCCAACTAAGGAAGCTGAATCTTGGATCACGTGAAGAGGAGCTGATGTGCCTATTAGTAGCTTGCGCATTGGGCTGACCATTCCAACTATGAGGCCGACAATCTTTAAGATTTAAAAGAAAAAGAACAAGATGTTTTAATAAGTAAATTGTATTTAATATGTTTTAGTTTAAATAATACGCATTTTTGAAGTGATGGAAAAAGAAGTGCACCGCTCCCGTGGTTGATGGTGACAACACCGCCTTCAAGTTGACAGCTTTTGAAAAGTTCCCCAAATGATGCTTCATTGTACCTAACATCCCCTGAAGTAAAACTAATGAGTAAATTAATAAGATGACTTTATTGAAATTTGAAAGTCATATAAAATAATAAAATAAATTAACCTTCACTTTTTCCTCACTGTTTACGGTAGATGTAGATGACGGAAGCAAGCTTTGAGACAGACCCTCTTTCGTGGGTACTGTTTCTTCCACAACATTATCACCAGAATCTTGGGAGAATACCCGTAATAAGTTGTACACGAAAGTCCAGACAAATAACGTTCCCATCTGAACGTAAAAAAAATAAATCAATATGTCGATTAATTATGTCTTAATTAAACGAGTTCAAACAAATAATCTTTAATTACATACTGCCATAGATAGTGAAGCATAAGCCATTGCATAATTATGACAAATATCAGGATCACCAAAGGGACTGCCTTTCTCTTTGCATACAGCTGGGACTATAATCAACGGCAAATTTCCCAAGTTTCCTGTCATCCAAAAACGTATTTAATTAAATAACATACAGCCATACAGGGGGTCAATTTACGTTTTTGATATTCATCAGGGTGAGATTAGTAACTTTACCTGCTGAACAGACACCTAAGATAAGGCCCTTTAGATGTTGAGGTGGTCGTGTGATGATCAAAAGCATCCATCCAAGTGCCGCCCCAAGTATGAACGTAATAATAATATTCACAGGCATAAACCACCTACAATTTATAATAGTTAATTTTTTAACAATGACGACATTTTTAAAGGAAAATAAAACTTACATTGAAATGATGCTTTCAAGAGTGACTGTTTGAGCAAGATTGCTGCCCACAAGTGCTGGATTGGACACGAAGAACACAACCTGGTCACAAAAAATATGAATCTTTAATAAAATTAGCAATTTTTTAATCAAATTAGTAATTATCTGGATGTAAAAGTAAAACCGCAGTGCGGCGAATCCAATGAACAGAAAAAATCGTATCTTTAACCAAATTAGAAGTTTTCTAGAACATGGGTATTCGAACCCGGGATTGCGAGTTCCGTAATCAACAAAATTCGATCTTTAATCGAATTAGATAGTCTTTTCAACAGTAAAAGAGAATGTAATTATCATGTAAGCTTTCTTGATTAACTAACGGTAAATAAATAAAAGAACTTACATTATTGACGTGCTTCCTTGCAGTTTCACCCAAAATATCAATAGAATCCAAGGCAAGAACTGAACCGAGTGCGGTAACTATAAGAACTTTGAGAATAGGCGTAGAAGCAGCAGACAATAGATCGAGGAACCCCATCGGTAAAACAAAACTGCTTCCAGAAATTCGAAAGAATAAAAAACAAGAAAAATAAGATTAAGATTCTAAAGTGTACTACAGAATAGATTCAGAAGACAAGAAATGGGGAATAGTATATAGGACTGAAATTGGAGGGACCATTAATCTAAAAGCGCACGAGGAAGCACATTTACTAACGAGAAGATATATACAACCACTCAATTTATTTTTCCATTTAATCTTGGACAGAAAACAAAACCCTAGAAAGACAGAAACTGCAACTAACTATTTAAAATGAAAGAAAACAAAATCTTGCAACTTGCAAGATTCAAACTTTTTTAAGGAAGTAAGCCGTCTTATTCCTATGATAAGTTGATAACCTTGCGTTAAAGCATTGTAGATTTGTAGATGCTTTACAATTTACTTGTCCACGATTTGTTTGAAATGGTCAAATAGTTAAATAGGATAGGGTTAAAGTCACGTGGAAATGGCACTGTCTTCAAAGCGAATTAAAAATTTCCCACGAATTGATTTAATTTGTATTTTCGGTTTCCCTTTTGTTTTATTTTGGTTTTTTAGAACGGGGGATATTATTAAGACTGGCAAGGGGTTAGCGAAAAAGAAAATTACAGGAAATATATAGAAGGATTACTAGACCAAACATTCCAATTGAAAGAATTACGATTGGCTCTAAATTTGAACCGTATTGGACACCGAAGGAGCAATCTTCTTGAAAACGACACCATTGCGAGACTTCCAAATGCACCAAACAGTAGCATACATCAACACCGAACGAAATTCAAGCAAACGTTTGGGAGTACCATCAACTTTCAACAGATTATTGAGGCTATCAACGTCCATAGGAACCTCCGAGAAAGAGCTGGACCATTTAGCAACATATCGCCACACTAATACAGAAAAATCACAACCAACGAATGAATGAATTAGATTCTCCGTGCATTTAAGACAGAATTGACATGAGCTCGAACTGATAGGGACCCTTCTGACCAATAGGTTGCTCGCGACCGGAATTCTGTTAAGAGAAAATCTCCACAAAAAACAATTAACATTGGGAGGGACAGTATGACACCACTTGAACACGGAGATACTATCGAGCCATCTGATTTTAGAAATGACATTCCTCATCTATTTGACCTAAAAAACACCATCGGTGTTGAATTTCCACACCCACGAAGCCATACTATCGGAAAAAGCAATGCCTTCCATTAAGCTGTTAAGAGCTTCAATCTCGTTGACTTCTTGACCAGCCCTCAATCGACGCTTCCAGTTCCATTAAGCACCTTGTGAATTAAAAGATCAATCAGAAACAAAGCAATTTTTATTATATTCAATCATGAATAATTTTCGAAAGACTTCTTTTAAGACCACATTATTACACTACCGGTCTTTCCAAAAGTAAGTATTATTTTTTTTCCCATTTTTTGACCATCGCTTCCTTAATAGGTATACCATAATTAAATAACTCCTCTTCAACCTCTGAAATCGACTTCAAGATGCCTTTGATACTTTTCAAAGCAATAAGCTTATCATCCGTATTGCTAATCTTATGAATCCATCTAATACACCTATTCATATTTCGATTTCTACGTTATGTTTTGATAATTTTAAGACATTAATTTAAGGGCCCTTAATATAATTACTAAACTATTGAATAAAATTTAAAATAAATTATGTTCTGATAACTTTGGTCTCCTAATATTTCAGTTATTGTATGCTCGAAATCACAACATATAAAATATAATATAGACATATGATACACCAAATAAATAAGAATATGATAGGTTGAGAAAGCAAATTTGTCGACTTAAATATTTAAAACGATTTGACCATTTGTCATCTAATAAACACAACTTGAAAAGGCATATTTGGTGATTTAAATATGTAAATCAAATCTGATAGATAGAACGGTTGATTTCGTCACCTTTGAATAATAACTATCTGTCTATCGTCACGTTTTTTCCCTCTTCCTACATACCTACCACCTTCCCAGTTCCCATCCATTATCTTTTACATACCTACCCATCCATTTCATGTACCATACACTTTGTGACATTGTTTTGTGATATTTGATTTACTTTTTGCAGCCTTTTTTGGTTGTATTTTTGTGATAGATAAAATAATAATTTTATGTTTTGGATGATCATGTGAAAGAAAAAATTTCTTATGTGTTTTGTCATTTCATGTTTTATTCATTTTTACTTTTTTAGACAAATAGTCAAAATAGTTACTAACTTTAGTGGTGGTCAGTTTCGTACAATATAGAAATAATATATGAGCATGGCTGACCCAAAAAGCGTATTAAAAACAAAAAATGGCCTTTTAAAGACGTAAAAGCTTTTCACTAATATTAAAATATTGTTATAATTAGCTGATGACTCTTTTCATAATGCATTATAATAAATTGATCACTATTTAAACAAAATACCAAAATAAGCAATATCTTTGAATCTTCAAGTTTCAAACTAGACGGACTATTAAGTCTATTATTGTGATCTTTCTATTTAAAAGTTTAAGATTTTCATAAATCCAATTCTTGTTCGAAACTCTTTCATATTTTTGTTGATATGGCTTTCTAAACTCATAGGATAAATAAGTTCGAAACTTGGACAAAAGGTTGGGGATTGCTTTTATCTGAAAAATTGCACAATAGAAGTAAAGTCTTCTCATATCTATCTCGTAACAAAGTACGTGTTTGAAACTCATAGATGAACTAGTTTGAAACTCTTGTAAAGTATTTTTTGTTTTCTTATTTGAGAAAATGACTTAATAGGGTAAAGCTGATTTTTATTTGTACACGTTTAGCTTTTAACGTTTTTTTTTCTGCAAAATACATCATTGAATTTTTTGTTTTTGTACACATATAGTCATTTTGACTTACTATTTTAGGTTAGTCGATCATTGTGGTATTACGAGTTTTAATAGGGTAACATTGTTATCGATTTATACACATTTAGTTCCTAATATTTTCGTACACATATAAACTTTTTGTATACGTTTTTTAAATATGGTTTATATATATATATATATATATATATATATATATATATATATATATATATATATATATATATATATATATATATATATATATATATATATATATATATATAGTCCGGTTCCGGTGAGGACTCTTTTTTCGGTGAGGACTCGCGAGGACACCTTAAAAAATTGAAAAAAAAATATAAAAAACACAAATCATAAAATCGAGAATAGTACTATATCATTATCAAAAAAAAAATTTGAAAAAAAAATCGCATCATTGCAAAACGTAATGATGCAATTTTTCTGTTTTTATTTTGGATCATTATTTCATTATAAAACAAATAATGATCGAAATTTTTTTTTTTTTTGAATCTTTTTTTTTTCTCCGATATAGTACTATGATCCATTTTATTGTTTAAATTTTTTTATATTTTTTTTCAATTTTTTAAGGTGTCCTCGCAAGTCCTCACTTTAAGAAGAGTCCTCACCCGATCCTGATTATATATATATATATATATATATATATATATATATATATATATATATATATATATATATATATATATATATATATATATATATATATATATATATATACATATTTTATACATTTATATACGTTTTCTTATAAAGAACGTGTATAAGAAAAGTTTTTATATATGTTTTGAAATACATTTTCAAATATATGTTTTTACATACTTTTTTATGTGTATGTAAAAAAACCGTATTTTAAGGATATAAATATACTTTCTAGACCTATATCAATACGTATATTTTTTATGATTTCTGGAAGTAAATATTTGTTTTTTATACTTAAAAAAATACATATTTATACATCCAAAACGTATTCAAAAATATATATTTCAAAATGTATTTGAAAACATATATTTCAAAGTGTATATAAAAAGCGTTTTTTTAATATTTCAGAATGTATTTGAAAGCATATATACTTCAAAGCGTTTTTATATATGTTTTTTATAAAAAAATGTATATAAATATATAAAACATGTATATATTAAAATACATATATAAAAATGTATATATAAAAACCATATTTAAAAAATATACAGAAAAAAGACCATATGTGTACAAAACATTAGAAACTAAATGTGTATAAATTGAGAACAATATTACTCTATCAAAACTCGTAATACAAAAATGACTAGATAACTTGGAGGAGCAGCTCAAAAAGACTATATGTATACAAAAGCAAGAAGTTCAATGGTGTGTTTGGAGGAAAAAAAACATTAGGGACTAAACGTGTGCAAATCGAAAACAATGTTACCATATTAAGTCATTTTTCCTTCTTATTTTAACCGCTATACATGTTTAAAGAAGAATATATTATGTATTTCAAGACACTATTTATTTTATACTATAATAAAGGTTATCTAAAATGATATTGTGAAAGATAAATTGTTATCTCAAATCATATTCATTTGAAATCTAAATGACCTTTTATGTTTCATAAATCAATGATACTTAATTTCAATAAAACATTTTCTATATTACTTCTATAACTCTTGAACTTATCTTTTTTAATTACTACAACTGAAATGATCATCAACTTATGATAGTTAATTAGTTTATTGAAATTTGATGTCAAGTTTTTTTTTTTTTTTTGGAACGGAAGATCTAATTTATTTAACCTACTCCTAAAATACACCTTAAATTCCACATATGCCTCTAACGAGGCTTGAACCCTCAACCTCAAGGAGGGAGGGTAACCTGGTACCGTTGGGCAACAAGCCCTTTGGTATTTGATGTCAAGTACTACAACTCAAAAGACTCTTTCACTTAAATTACTAGCAAATGAAGCATATATAACATACAACTTAATTATAAGTATTTGCAACATAAACATTTGTATATTATTGGAATTAAAATCAATAGAATGATGATGATAATGGTCTCATTTTATTACCCTTCTTTTACATCTTCAAGGTAACAAATTTCAAATATTTAGGATTATTTTCTGCATTTTTTATAAAATAATGTTTAGGTCTAACGTGGTTTTTGTTGATTTAAATTAAATTAGCGTTTTTCTTTTCGTTACTTGAAGTTTAATATTTTTAATTTTGATAAACTTTAAAAAATGGTTGTCACCAAATTTATAAGTTTATAATTAATTATGTCATGTTTTTTTGGCTATTTTTACCGGTTATTACAATGGAGAATAAAAAAAAAGAATAAATATCACAGGAAATGATGGAATATGTCATTGTTTTAATTCTTTTTTTACTACAAATTAATATAAAATTATATTTTTAATAACAAATGAATACCATATTGCAAATTAAAAAACATAAATTACTTTAAACATTATTATTTATTATAAAATTATTAACTTTTTTTCACAATTATATGCATGATATATATCTATTACAAATTGTCTATTACATTCTTCTTATTTTAATTGTGAGGATGATTCTCAAACCATATTCATTTGAAACCGAAATAACCTTTAATGTTTCGAAAATCAATGACATTTAATTTTAATATAAAATTCAAAAACATATTTTATTTTTGTATTACTTCTATAACTCTTGAACTTATCTTATTTAATTAATACAATTAAAAAAGCTCTTTAACTTATGATACTTAATTAATTTATTCAAAATTGATGTTAAGTACTACAACTCGACTTTTTCACTTAAATTACTAGCAAATGAAGCCTATATAACATATAACTTATAAGTATTTGCAACAAAAACATTTGTATCTTATTGAAATTAAAGTCAATGACATGATGATGATAACGATCATTACCTTATTATCTTATTTTTTACATCTTCAATGTAACAAATTTAAAATATCCAAAAGTATATTATTTTACTTTTATCCACATCTACACCCACAACCTCGACCTGCATATCCTGCTCTTCCCCTTAAACTATTTGACGAGCTTCCCTTGTCAATTTTCTTGGATCGAGATGCCCACTGAACATGGGTAAGCAATAGATAAAATCTTCCTTCCTATTCTACATAGCATAGAAGTCTCTCTTTATGGGTCTTGGAGACAACCAACATCTTCTAATGTCATGTTTTTCAAGTCTACAAATTGCTCGATAGATATCATGATTTGCGAAAATCCTATCGGACGACTCAAAGAAACTTCTTCACCACCGTAATCTCCTCGATGTTTTCACCTAGAGATCGAGTACTGATCACAATAGTATTCAATCTCATGGAAAAATCATCCACAGACTCATCGTCCTTCATCCGGATCACCACGAAAGCACTTCTTAAGGTTTTTACTATATCCTCTTTTACCTGGTTGTCACCCATGTGCATCGTCTCAAGTGTTTCACATGTTTCTTTAGTCTTGTCCTTCTCAACCAACATTAGAAGTATGTCCTCCAAAATCGCTTGGTAAATGGATGCAAGAGCCATCCGAAACTTTCGTGCCTCCACCACTTGCGTCTTGAATTGTATCTCACGCTCATTGTGCTTGCAAATTCACCCACATCTTTCTAGCCCACGCCATGTAATTCATCTTCGTGAGCATTGGATGGTGTAGCGTAACACCATCGTCCTTTCTCGTACTTTGAGCGCCTTCGCCTTAGAATGTGGCCATCTTTGCATGTATTTTGGCGTACATTAACGAAATTCTCATAACACTTGTTGGAGCTTATAAGATCAATTTGTCAAAATGGATGGTAACAGGACATTAATAAAAAACTCTGTCAAAAGCTATGTTAATAGATCTTTCAAAGATAAAAATTAGAGGAGTAGAAAGAGATAACGTATAGAGTTGCTGAGTTTTTACTACTAAAATAGCCACATTCAACTCGTATTTAAGGCATAAACAAGACAAATAACAAATCTAAGCGATGCCCCAAAATCCAAGAAAATAGTGGGACAAAGCATGGGGTATTTGTCCCTGAAATCAGACCTGTAAAGGCAAAGAAGCATGGTCTTCTGACTTTTTTTTGCTGTCAAGAAAAGTTTTGTCAAGGTAGGTTGAGACTTCACAGACAAACCTACAATGGAAGAGACTGCATCGAATTTTTGACCCTATGTATGTTAGAACCGTATCAGACTATCAGACTATCAGTTGAAAATATTGTATGAATGATGGCGTAACTTCAAATCTACACGCTCACTCACTTGAAGGCTCTACAAAAAACCCTTCGTCCCTCCCATTCCCCCATTCTAAATTCAATTGAACACTACGCATCAACAATGTCCGGCTTCACCTTCTCCTCTAATTTATCAACCTTAACCTCATAATCATCATCTTCATCCCACATTGGTGCGACACAGTCTTATTGGTCTGTATATAAGTTGGAGTCTCCCATCTCTCCACAAGGGCTCTTTTGGAGAGACAATCTTGGGCTCCACATATATTTACATGGTATCAGAACCGGCGTCCCGCACCCTGTAACCTCATCGAGCCTACGTCTCTGAGGGGGAGTGTTAGTGTATCCCACATTGGTGCGACACGGTCTTATTGGTCTGTATATAAGTTGGAGTCTCCCATCTCTCCACAAGGGCTCTTTTGGAGAGACAATCTTGGGCTCCACATATATTTACAATGTATAATCAAATATTAGAAAACCAAAATCGTGCTATGATACCATGACAATAGTTTCTTCTGTATTTCTTCCTCTCTTTTTTTTATAACATGTAAAACTTATAGAGATAACAAGAAGCTATTTTAGAAGACTATTCTTTGCATATACCTCATTTACGTTACAATAATGCCAATCCCTTGAGTGAGGGGGAATCTTAAATATAAGATACTAATAGATAGCTCAAGAGTGTGAGACACGCACCCACAAATATGAGTCCTCCTTTTTACTGAAAAAATATATTGTAACCAAAAAGATTTTGGTGAAAAAATATTTTAATATGAAAAGGTGATTGTTTTTGTCTTACAATTGCTCGCGACCTATTTCCAGCATCATTTGTGATTTTATCGTTGTATAGTGAGAAACTCACTTCTGATTTTGGATTTCTTTTTTGTTATCAGCAATCAAATGAAACAAATCAAGCCACGAGCCACATGAAGAACTTCGACCAAAGGGTAAGTGAGACCGATGATAAACCATAAGCCCACAGCATAATCACTGAACATTCACCCTGACCAGCTCCAAATAATTGTGTCATGGTACCTACCATATCAGCAAATTCAACTACTTGCCATCATTAAAACAGATTGTCAAAGTCACAACTAGAGCTTCAAGTCTCTTACCAATGTTCATGGCAGGTGGAACCGCAAATTGTAGTAAAAGAACGAATAGATAAAGAGGATCTGCATGGACTAATCCCAAGTAAAGTGCTCCTTTGACGATTAAAATTCCAAAAACCGGCAACAAGACTAAACGCACTGCTACGATACCAAACACAAGTTGTAACGAGACACCAGATCCCTTGAGACCTGAAATTGCGTCTACTAATATTAAGCAACTGAATATACAAAAATACTGAATCTATGATCTATGTTTACCTCTTAAGAGGTTACCACCCACAATCAATGTAACAGTCGGGATCCCAGCGTCCCTGAGAAAACATGGAGAATAAAGTTCGTTAGTGTTAGTTAAGTTTCTTTCGTTGTGGGTCCCATCTCATAACCGGACCCAAATGAAAAAGAAAATTGTGGGATCTACAATATGAAAAATATCGACATGGTTTACAAGATCATACCCAATTAAGGATGCAGAATCTTGGATCACACGAAGAGGAGCTGTGGTGCCTATTAGTAGCTTGAGCATTGGTGTAATTGTTCCAACCATGAAGCCTACAATCTTTACGATACAAAAAATCATTGTATACGTTTCAATTAAGTTAAATAATACACATTAAAGATTTATGAAAGCAGTGTACCGCTCCAGTGGTTGATGGTGCAAACAACGCCTTCAAGTTAGCCCCTCTTGAAAAGTACTCCAAATATCGCTTCATTGTATCTAACATCACCTGTTGTGCATAAATTTTTTTTTAGCTTTTGAGGTCAAACTTAAATTACATGGAATGACTCCATTGAAAGCGATAAACAACCTTCATGTTTCTCTTCTTGTAAGATGAAGGAAGCAAGTTTTCAGTTAAATCCTCTTCAGCGGTTCCTATCTCTTTGACAACATTGTTAGCAGAATAGTGGGAATCACCCGAAAAAAACCGTAATAGGTTGTACACGTAAGTCCCACAAAAATATCGCTCCAATCTGATCAATGTCTGGTTAGACATGGCGGTTAAAATAACTAATTATCCGGAAATTTTAAAATAGAAGTTCATACCGCCATAGATAGTGAAGCATACGCCATTGCATAATCGTGACAAACATCAGGATCACCAAAGGGACCGCCTTTCTCTTTGCATACTGCTGGTACTATAATCAAAAGAAAGTTTCCTAGGTTTCCTGTCATTATCAGTCAACAGTCATCATAGTTATATATATAATCCGAAAAGACGTTCAATTGCAAGGATGTACATTCTTGATATGCATCAGGGTGAAATTAGTAATTTACCTGCTGCACAGGAACCTATGATGAGGCCCTTTAGATGTTGAGGTGGTCTAGTGATGATCAAAAGCACCCATCCAAGTGCCGACCCGATTATGAAAGTAATAAGAATATTGACAGGCATAAACCACCTGCAGTTTTTAACAGTACTGAATCTTTAAGGAACTACAAAAATTTTAAAGAAACAACAGCCAAGCAAATACTATTAAGAAGTTATTGAAGAAAACTTGCATAGATATGATGCTTTCAAGAGTGATTGTTTTAGCAAGATTGCTGCCCACAAGTGCTGGATTGAACACAAAGAAGACAATCTGGTCACATACCAAGGAGTTATGTGAGTCTCACATTCAAACAATCGAATCTTTAATCATAAATTAGCAATATAGAAAACGTACATTATTGATTTCCTTTCTTGTACTTTGTCCCAAGATACCAATAGAATCCAGGGCAAGAAATGAGCCAAGTGCAGTAATTATCAGAACTTTGAGAATAGGCATAGAAGCAGCAGAGAAAAGTTCTAGAAACCCCGTTTGTACAACAAATAGTTTCCAGATATCCAGAAAAGAAAACGACCAATATCTGATTAAGATTGTGAAGTCGAAGTACTGTTATAGATAGAAATTTGAACAAGAAATTGGGAATATTATGAAGTGAAATTTTAGGTACCATCGTTACATAAAAAAGTCAAGAAAATACATGCATCAAAAAGACATTTATTTACGACAGAGGATATATCACGCACCAATTAATTTAATATCAACAACTAGCTATCTAAAAATTAGAGAAATCAATCCCCACATATAAAGTAAGAAACAAACGTATTACATAGAGGCGTTGGGCAAACGGGCAACAAGCTGCGCCGCTAGCCAAACAACGATATATTCAGTTGATAATCTTGAAAGCATTCAAACAACGATACGGCGGAAAAAGATTGTCAGTGTCACCACAAGATGGTGAACTAAGGCTGCGTTTTCTATTAATTTAAAAATAATAAATACCAAATCTGCATCAAAAAGTTTGTCAACTTTTCATGTAAACGGTAGTCAAAAATAAAATAATAAATGGATTTTTTTCACTTTGAATTATTGAGCATACGTTCCTCATGAATGGGTGACCAAGAATCGGAGATAAATCCACCGCCAGGGTACTTTTTAGATTCAAACTGTATTGTTTACTTTTCAAATTTTGTGGGAGATAAAAAATTTAATAAATCGCTAAAATTATTAGAACACCAGAAGATTGAAAGAACAGAGAATCTGCAGACAGGGGGGTTAGCCACGCACATTTGCGTGGCTGTTGTGTGGTAAAAGCCGAATAGACACGCAATAGCCACGCCATTTTAACACTCAATAGCCACGCGCATTATCCACGCCATAACCACGTACGTTTAGCCACGCAATAATCCGGAGATTTTGTATCGCAATTTCCACACAAAATTAGCCACGCAAAATCAACACAAATTTAGCCACGCAATATCAACCCACGTTTAGCCACGCAATAACTCCACAAATTTAGCCACGCAATATCAACCAAATTTAGCCACGCAATATCCACCCAAATTTAAAACACATTAGCCACGCAAAGCATTTGCCACGCAATAAACACAAACATTTTCTTTGACTTTCTTTGACTTTTAGCCACGAAATAGCCACGCAAGTACGTTTTTTTTAAAATACCAGAATATTATTATTAGTTCCAATTTTTTATGTCATTAACCACATTTGACAAAACACACACATATATATATATATATATATATATATATATATATATATATATATATATATATATATATATATATATATATATATATATATATATATATATATATATAAACAACGAAACTAATTAAAACACAACTAATCAATGATAATTTTTGCAGAAAAAATGTCCTATAAATGGACTTAAATGTAAAAGAAATGAAACGTTTCCATAAACAATTTTCCATAAACAGAGTAGCAGAAAATTACAACCGAGAACAATGCAAAAAAGCGCTAATTACCATCACTTTTCCAATATTACCCCACATTTTTCTCCCCTAACACGCCCTTTCCTGGAAAACAATATATATGCTCTTTTGTCTGTACATGATCCGTTCCCTTTGCTCTTGAATCACATGAAATAGTTGTAAATAAAGTGAGTTCATTTGGACATTTGAATTTGTTGTCCACAACTTCAGCATTCGTGCTTCCTGCTATTACTATATACAGGGCACAATACCCTTTGTTTGTTTGAGATTTTTTTCTTTTCTAAAAAGTGAGAAATACTGATCCACTCTTTAGTTGTACAAATGTGGGTCCAGTCTAACATGGTAATTATGTAACCAGGAGATAAGTAGCCATACAAAGGTGACTTAGGAGAAACATCCAAAACCTGTAAAATGTTTCTCGATAAGTGAAAAATTAAAATTATAGATTAGAGTAGGTTACATTTTTGGTCTTTGCATATAGCTAAAATATTAGATTTTGGTCCCACAAAGTTTTCTATCTTGGTTGTTATTTGAGGTTTTTGTAACATTTTTGGTCCCTGTTTAAGAACCTTAAATAAGGACCAATATTGCAAGAGAAACCATTTTGGAACCAAATTTGCAAAAAGTAAGCTATACTCGAGGACCAAAAATGTAATTTTTCTCTAGATTATAAAAATACCAAATTTAGTAAAGCACCTTGAGGCTTTCACCATGGAAGTAAAGAAGTAAAGAGAACCTGATTGTTGCTTGTGGGGGTGTTATTGTGTCCATTGAGTCTGTTGGACATATTCTGTTGCAACTCAGGTTTACCACTGGATCGTGTAAGCTCTGATCCAATGGAGTGGAACGCGCCAAGTGTCGATTTATTAGTACCTGATCAAGTTGTCAAAGAAGTGAGGTCATAATATGAAACGATAATAGCATTGTACTTTCATAATTTACATAATTTTCACACCTCCTTGATTTTCATTTGTGTCTTCCACAGCATTAAAGTCTAATGCTTTTCGGACTTCATCAAGTTTCTTCTTAGTTATCTCAGAATGAATCACACGCTTTCCTGTAATTTCAATTAAAAGTATCAGTAACACGATTGTAATAAATTAATTTATTTATATGGAACCAAATTAATTAATTATTTACCTAGCCTACGGTTATTTGAGGTTTCAATAAACCCTTCTTTGGTCATTTTATCCATTAATTTCATTACCTAGCCTACGGTTATTTGAGGTTCCATCCTTTTATATACTCTTAAATATGTTTACAAGGATTTTTTTATGCACCTTCATCAGCCATGGTATCATCTGGTTTCTCCTTTTGCTTATCTGGCAAAACAATAATGATTATTTTAGCGAAAATTAATTCTAAGGATATTGAATAATTTAACATATTGATATGTATATTACCTACTGGTGCCATAATGTATTCGTCATCAGAAAGGCTTGCCTGAAAATAAATATTGTATTAGTATGATGATTTATGTAGTATTTTAGCTTCTAAAAATAAATAGTATATTTGACAATTTGAATTACCTCACTATCAGCTTCACTATCTTTATCTCTCTCCATTGAATCACCTCCCACACTCATATTTTCATCCTCGCATGGATCAAGAACACTTTTAACCTTCAGAGATAATACAAAATGTTTGCTGTTCACATTGCCAACCTCCATGGAACAAAGGATTTTTGTTCCATGGATTATGGGCTTCTTCCTCTGTGCAGCCTCTGAAGAATGGGGGCTCATAATCAGCAGGCTACAAGATTAAAAACATTCGACATTAAGTATAGTTTATCACAATATACTTCTATTAACAGTGTGCAATATAATTGGTTATAAATTGCGTAAAAAGAACAACAGAAGAAAAGAGTTATGAAAATTATACCGTGACATCATCATACCAGAGGAGTTTCATCAAAATAGTGCGCTGAAACAATAGTCAAAATAGATGAAAAACTTGAATTTTAAGATAAAAAATCCGTGTACATGTTACTACATCAAAAAACCGTACCTCTTCTGGCATTTTATCTAAAGTTCGCATCAATTGAATCAGGGTACGAACCATTTTACAAGCAGAACTCCTGAGATTGAATGTTGTATTGATAGATTAAGATGACATATGTATTAATAAACCAAATGATAACAGAATATGGATATTACTTCATTTGATTTGGGGTGATCTCTGTGGTGGAGTTACACTTGAATGTTTCCCCTTGCTTCTTGTTTCCAATTTGATTGACATTCATAGAAACCTCTTGGCTGTCAGTATTTGAGTAACTGAAAGAAACTGCAGGATAATAGATAATAATATCTTAGTTAAGCATAGTAAATTCCTATTACCTATTCAGATTATAACAGTTACTGAAAACTAACAGGAATATTCTTCAATCATTGGTCCTTCTACTGTCTGGCACACGCAGAACATTAGTGTCCTGAGATATTTCTTCTGCAAAGCATCATATACACCTGCAAAAAAAACTTATGGAAAAATAAGTAATACAAATAAAAAACCTAGGCTCAAAAGCACATGAATGCTGTAAATCAGTATGCCTTTTTCCATCCAGTCAATCAGTCTTCTGGACTCTGCATCCATAGGCATGAGCTTTTTGATCTTCATCTCTGTTAATAGACAATAGAAACAAAGTCATTCTCTAAGGTCTAACCTCTCATCTCCCCAATAGCAGCAGGACCACCACAATTTGGAACAGAAAAACTACAAACCATTGCAAGTTCTAAGCCACCACCGAGTGCAAGTCCTTGTACAGCAAACTCAAATTCGAAACCTAAATTTGCTCTTGGAGTCATTTTGATAAATAAAAACCCAAACTCAAAACAAAACCATCAAAGCTAGATCTGACCTTCAAACAATCATTAGCCTCAACTTCCCTGTAATTTTTTGGGTTTAATTATGAATCTGTTCTGAACGAGACCCAAAATCGGAGAAATGAAATCCGAAATACCTAGATCGAGGTGCAGACAACTTCCGGCGGCTGGAACCGGCCGGTAAACAGCGCCGATCGGCGTTGGTAGGAGGTGCATTCGAGCAGTCGAAGTGGAGACGAGCCTGGGTCAACAAAGGATGAGGTTTCAGCGTTTTTTTCGAAAAGTGGAAAAAAGGAGATGAGGGAGGAGCATACCTTTTACCAGCGGCTGGAATCGGCCGGTCAAAACAGCCGACCGGCGGTGGAGAGCATCGGTCACAGGAGCTTCAGGGGGGAGGGGGGTTTCACAGGAACTTCGTCGATTTTGAGTTTGTGGGGAAGAAAGGAGCGGGACGTAAAGAAGGTTAAAAGCCGTTCCTTTTTTTTCATTTAAATTGCGTTTTTGTTGTTATTTCGTGGTTAAACAACAACGCAACTACCACGAAACACGGTATTTATATTAAAGCATCATGTACAACTCGTAAAGCTTCAGTAATTAAGAGTCGTGGCTAAAGCGTGGTTAAATTGTCACGCATCTACCACAAAACTCGTTATATATATATATATATATATATATATATATATATATATATATATATATATATATATATATATATATATATATATATATATATATATATATATATATATTGTAAAAGAAATGGGAAAACAATAATTAAAATATTCCGTGGCTATTGTGTGGTTAACTAGCCACGTATTTACCACGCAACCAGGCAGTGCGTGACCATTGCGTGTTTAATTAACCACGCAATAAACACGCACTGCCTGTGTGCGTGGTAAATGCGTGGCTAATTAGCCACGCAATAGCCACGATTTTTTTATTTTTTGTTTTTTGAAGGGTAAACATTATTTTTTTTGGTTCATTTTTTGCACATCCTTATTATATTTTATTATGTTTATATTTCCTAATTTATACGTAAATTCGACTTACACACAAGCGTGTACACCTTCCAAACCCGTTACTCATTTCAAACTTTATCCTTTCAATGTGTATAAGCACTTGTAGTTTTAATACACCAACACATTGATGGACATACACTCATACTAATAGACACACATTCTCATATACACTCACTTATATATACTCATACTCAAACACATCCATACATATACACACTCTCACTCTATATATCGCTCTAATCAATACTAATGATCATACAATGTGTGAATGTATGGGTATGAGTATGTATGCGTGTGTAAAGTATATGTGTATGTTTGTGTGTATGAGTATGATTGTATATGCATCAATGTGTTGGTCTATTAAAACTACATGCGTTTATACACCTTGAAAGGATAAAGCTTGAAATGTGTAACGGGTTTAAAAGGTGTACACGCTTGTGGGTAAAGCGAATTTACGTATAAACTGAGAAATATAACAATAATAATGTATAATAAGGATGTGCAAAAAATGAACCCAAAAAAATAATGTTTGCCCTTCAAAAAACGAAAAATAAAAAAATCGTGGAAATTGCGTGGCTAATTAGCCACGCATTTACCACGCACACAGGCAGTGCGTGGTTATTACGTGGTAAATTAACCACGCAATAAACACGCACTGCCTATGTGCGTGTTAAATGCGTGGCTAATTAGCCATGCAATAGCCACAATTTTTTTTATTTGT
Organism: Cichorium intybus; assembly: GCA_023525715.1. Classification (NCBI taxonomy): domain Eukaryota; kingdom Viridiplantae; phylum Streptophyta; class Magnoliopsida; order Asterales; family Asteraceae; genus Cichorium; species Cichorium intybus. The sequence goes on along the minus strand of CM042014.1, from coordinate 37,979,229 downwards.
CGTTTTTTGAAGGGCAAACATTATTTTTCTTAGTTCATTTTTTGCACATCCTTATTATATTTTATTATGTTCATATTTTTCTGTTTATACTTAAATTCGACTTACCCACTACGATATAATTAATAAAACGAAAACGATATAAACCGAGTTTGGAAGGTGTACACGCTTATAGCCCAAATCGATATAATTAATAAAACGAAAACGAAAAAATAATAATATTAATAATATTAACAATAATAATTATTATTATGAGACTAATAATAATAATAATAATAGCAACAACAACAACAACAATAATTATTATTCGAATGGGTTATATTGAAATAAAGGGATATAATAAACGGATGAGGCTTATAGCCACGCAATAGCCACCAGCCCTTTTCTTGATACTTTAAATTATTGTTCGTGGAAGTTGCGTGTTTATTTAGCCACGCCATAGCCACGCTTTATTTATTGTTTTCCATTTATATATATTAGCCACGCTCTTTCCACGCATTCAATCACCGCGTGGCTATTGCGTTCTTAAGTTTGCCACGCAACAACAACGAATTTATGATGCGTTGTCGTTCTGTCACAAGTGCGTGTCTAAATTTGGGGTCTCATGTTGTGTAACAGATGCGTTGTAATTGCGTGGCTATTTAGCCACGCAAAATTTGTGTGGCTATTTTTCGTGGCTAAATACCCATTTTTCTAGTAGTGACAATACACTATATTATTATTCTCATATAAATGTATACAAAGTATTTATATGTAATAGTAAGTTTTATATAAACCTTAAACAATAATAAAACAACTTTAAATTCTAAATAAGTCAATAAGTTTGGGTATTTTATTAAAAAAATCATTTCATACGGGTCTAATATTTGGTTGATAGTGGTGGTATCTTGGAAAAATTTTAACTTCTAATAGTTTTTTTGTGTTTTTTTTATAGATACACTATTTAATTAAAGGCTTATTCTAACCATATCCCCCTATTGCCTAAATTCTTTTTAATCATATTAATCTGACACAAACAGTGCAAATGGTTGCAGTCATTATTTATAAATGGGTGATTCTATACATACCCTCTACTATCTAGTCATACCCCCCTATTTGATTTTTTGTTTTTTTGTTGTTTTTTCTTTTGTCTTTTCTCTATTTTGTTTGTTTGTTGTCTTTTTCTTTTCTTTTATTAATTATTAATAGTATTTGATTTATTATTATTATTATTATTATTATTAGAAAAACAATAACAATGAATTTACCTTTTATAATTTTTACGTTTTAGGAACAATAAACAATAATTCTTTTTAAACTAATTACGACACAATGAACGGTGTTTAATTTTATAAAATTATGTCAAATTAAATCAAAACAGTTATATCAAATTTGAATGAATGTCAAATTAATGAATTTAGCTATTATAATTTTTACGTTTTAGTAACAATAAACAATAATTTTTAAAGTAATTACGACACAACGAACGAATAAAAAAGAGGCATTAGATTATCAATAAACACGAACGGTTATAATGGCGGTTTCCAGCTAATAATAACATGAATTTGCGGCTAATAACAACTGGGTCGACGGATCAAGAATGGCGGTTTCCGGTTAATAATAACATGAATTTCGATTACTTACAAACGGTATAACACTAAGGATTTTAATAAATTCTACATGCAACCACTTGATTTATAAACGACTGAATAAATTCGAACGAATAAAAAAGAGGCATTAGATTATCAATAAAAACGAACGATTATTATTTTATAAAAGCTAATAATAATAATAAATATAATTGAATAATAATAATAATAATAATAATAATATAGAAAAAGACAACAAAAAACAAAATTTGGATAAAACAAATAAGCTAGTCAAATCAAGGGGTGTATTGATTAAAAAACTAATATAACCAAAACCCTTTTTGATTTGATGATATAAGGGGGTATAAAATAAAATAGGGGAGGTAGCTATAGCACAACTCTTTATAAATATATATTTGTTTCCTTATTTATTATAAATATAACTTGTGGCAAGAGCAACTTTTTACTAATATCTATTTATTTTATTTTTTACTAAAAATATAACCAAAAGAAGACTCTCACTTTAGGTTAGAACTGTAGCTAATTTTTTTAATTGAAATGATCTAATAAACAAAATTTGTGGGACATTTATCATGTTTTTAAACTAAGAATACAACTCAACATTGTCTTCGTAAATTATATATATATATATATATATATATATATATATATATATATATATATATATATATATATATATATATATATATATATATATATATATATATATATATATTAGTTCAATAAAGAATCAAAATAAAATAAGAAATCAAGAAACCAATCGTGAGCATCGAAATCTAAAATATTTATGACCAGAGATAATGTTGTAAATTTCATAATCGGACGCACATGTATTGGATCTTAGAAAAACTCATTTCGTTCCTTTTATTTTTTATTTTTATATCTTATTTTTTATTAAAATGAAAAATCGAATATATCAAAATTCATTTTTGATTTTAGTTTTGTATATATACCACGATAGCACTGAAAAAAATAACTTAAGTTAGCATTTGATCTCCTTATTACTAAAACGTAAACATGTCAGTCAATCAATAAGTCATTTTTTCTTGATATATTTGTTTATATTTATTTTTAAGTTAGCATTTGATCTCTTTATCTGAAACTATTTATTGAACTTATTAATAAATATAAATTATAACTTATATACGTGGCTAAGCGATGCCACCGACGTCTACGTGGCTAAGTGATGCTGCCGACATCTGCGCCCCGTGATGACGACATCGGTCTTCTACGACAAATGTATGCCAGTCTCTAATTCACTTCTCTTCTCTCTTTTCATTTTTATCATCAAAAGATGGTTTTTGACGCCGATAATATCCAAATAAAATTTATCAATTGAAATATATAATTTATATAGAGTCATTTTGTTCTAAGAGTTACGTAAAATTATTGTAAATACATTAATTTCAGAAAATATATTAGTATATGTAACGTGACAAAGGTTAAATGAAGTATGAAACGTAAGTTAACAAAGATTAAAAAATAAGTTAATATACATGAATTGTAAGTTCATTTTATATTAATATATATCTGTTAATAAAAACAATGACAACATTTTGATTTGACGTAATGCTTGAAAAGCAAATTAATATATAAAACTATTAGCTCTCATTGGGAGGCTGTTCAACCAGACTGACGAAGTTGAGTATTGACACAAACAATAAGAGGACGAGCTTCCCTTCTACTACCGAAAAGAGGAGTTTACCACCGCCTACATATTCCACTCACTCTATCCTCTTTGATCCTATTCCAAGGCGAACAAAATGTTTCCACTATATCTCAGGCCCCCATAGAGGGGAATACAGATAGTAGCTCCCTTAATTAAAACGCGTGCCAGCACTATTTTATATTTTTATCTAGAGTGAATTACAGTTTTGGTCCCTGTTGTTTATCCCTTCTTTCATTTTTAGTCGAACTTTAAAAATTTCACGCTGATAGTTCCTAAGGTAGCCAAAATCTTGCACTTTTGGTCCTTTGGCCAGTAAAAACACCAATTTACCATTTTTAATTTATTTTTTTATTTTTATTTTAATTTTTATTTATTAAATCAATATAAAAAAAAATAAACCAACCCAACACCCACCACCCACTATCCTCTCTCTCTCCACACACATACACACACTGTCAACTCAAGAACACATACACACTTGGGTGAAGAAAAACACCCAAAACTCAAGAACACATACACATCAGGTTGAGGAAATCGAATCTCCCCATTTTCGAAACAATTAAAGCATCAAAATTTCAGAAATTGTAATACTTGAATCACGAGATTGAATTTGTCGAACGCAACACTTGCTTCAGCGTTCAGCATTACATAGACAACACATTCAACCCAAAAGGATCTGAAACCATTGTCGATTAATCCGAGGATAATCACTTCGTCACAGACACTGGATAATCACAATAATGCCCAAATCAACATCTCCTCTGCTTAGTAGACTCTCGATTAAAGGTACTCCCAAATTTTGAATTACAAACACAAGTACAGTTACTCATAATCAGAATGAAAATTTGTAGTGTTTTCATCAGTTTCGTCTCCGTTGGTCAAGAACATTTTGAAGTTCATCCCCAATTTCCTAGAAAATCGGTGGCAAAATCTCATAACTCAAGCGATTCCTATTCCAAACTCTAGAGTTGCTTAACTAATCGTAAACTTTCACTGTTAGGTGAATGTGAACATTTTGAAGTTGTTTTTTCAAAGGTTGGTGAAGAAGTTTGGTGCAGCCCCTATTCTTGAAGGAAACTTCTTATGTTCCCATTGTGAATAATGCACCTCATGATATGTATAAATAGACCATTAAGTTGAAGAACAATATGCACCACAACTCAATACCTATAAGAATTGAGTGTATCTCTTGTAATCTCCTCATTCAAATAAAATCTAGTTGTAGCCCGTGGACGTAGGATTTGCACCGAATCCGAACCACGTAAAAATCCTTGTGTTCTTCTTGCTTTATTTTCGTGAGTTTGTGTGTGTGTGATAGTGTTTCCGCTGCGTGTACCCTGTCCGATTACTAACAACTGGTATCAGAGCTTCGGGTTTCAGAGGAGGTCTCGGTTTTAGAAATTAGAGTATGCTCTGTGGTTGCAGTTTTGTCTGATCTTCCACATCAGAAACTAATTTCTATTAATCGTATTAAAGGTATCTTGGTACTTTGAAGGGTACTGTTCTGTCACACAAAAGTACTATAAAATATTTGTCTCTTGTTTTGTCGTAATGGCTGAAGACAAGATTGTAATCGAGAAGTTCAACGGTTCTGATTTTAGTTGGTGGAAAATGCAAATAGAAGCATTGCTATGTCAGAAAGATTTGGACGTGGTACTTGGAGACAAACCGGAGAAAATGGAAAAAGCTGCTGAAGATGCGTGGAACTCAAAGGACAAGAAAGCTAAGGCGGTTATTACGTTGTCGTTGGAAAGGAGCGTTGCTTTCAACATCATGAAGGAAACCACGGCGCGTGGTATGATGGATGCTCTGACGAACATGTATGAGAAACCGTCGGCGGCTAACAAGGTGTTCTTGATGAGGGAGTTATTCACTACAAGGATGAATGAGGAAAGTTCTGTTACGATTCATATTAACAATCTAAATTCAATTCTGTCCAGATTGTCATCTGTGGGAATTAAATTTGATAACGAGACTCAAGCTTCACTGCTACTAGCTTCACTACCTGATAGCTGGTCTAGAACAGTAACCGCTGTTACAAGTTCAGTGGGGACCAGTGGTATGACTTTTGAAGGGGTTAGAGATTTGGTTCTTGGCGAGGATGTCAGACGCAAGAATCAAGGTGGATCTTCTTCTTCTGAGTTATTAAATATCGGAAGAGGTAGAGGGAATAGCAGGAATAGTGGGAGCAGTGGGAGTCGGGGAAGAAGTTCATCTAGAACTTGGAAGAATGTGAAGTGCTGGAACTGCCAGGAGATGGGACATGTTAAGAGTCAATGTCCAAAGAAAGAATTGAACATTACTGGTGCTGAGAGTGTGTCTGAGGATGATGCACTGATACTAAGTATGGAAAGTTCTGTAGACTCTTGGGTCATGGATTCAGGGGCTTCGTTTCACGCCATGGACAACGGAGAAACGATGGTGAATCTAAAAGAAGGAGGTTTTGGGAAGGTACGGTTAGCAAATGACGAGATGCTTCAAGTAACGGGCATGGGAGATATTGATCTGGTTACTTCATTGGGAACTACATGGAACCTGAAGAATGTCAGGGTGATTCCGGAGCTGAAGAAGAAATTGATTTCTGTTGGTCAGCTGGATAAACAAGGACTGGAAGTAAGGTTTGGTGGTGGTAAATGGAGGGTGGTCAATGGAAATTCGGTGATTGCTCAAGGTATGAAGCGTGGGTCATTGTATATATGGTTGAGGTACCTGCTGAGGGAAGTATGACCGTCCCCATTAAGCATGACAAAATCTGGTTCGCTAAATCTAGTGCTAAGAGAGTTCATTTTGCAAACATGAATTCTGGAGCCAATGGGATGTTAGCTGAACGAGTCGGAAAGTCTAAACCATTCAGGGGATTTTGTGACAGTGGGAGCACGGGGTGTGTTCCGGGTACAGTTACAAAGAGCCGTTGGGTTTTGAAAACTAAGACTGAAAAATTCTCTCCTGTTGGAAGTTTGCAAAGTTTGGAGAGTGTTAGTGGTCCTCGGTGTATCTCTGGATCCGGTGGAGTGTCCAAGCCGGTTGAGACAGGGGATGAGTCGATGGTGGGATTAGCCACGGCTGAGTTGGAGCTAGTGGGAGCTTCAACTGGCCCTTCTAATACTTGAAGATGAGGGGCGGCTACAACTAAGGGAATTTGACTGGGTCTTAGCTTGTTCTTTGGAACTGGAAGCTTGGAAGACTGGTTATGTTAGGAGATTAATGAGAGATGTTCAAAATCTTCAAGTGGGAGATTGTTAGGTGAATGTGAACATTTTGAAGTTGTTTTTTCAAAGGTTGGTGAAGAAGTTTGGTGCAGCCCCTATTCTTGAAGGAAACTTCTTATGTTCCCATTGTGAATAATGCACCTCATGATATGTATAAATAGACCATTAAGTTGAAGAACAATATGCACCACAACTCAATACCTATAAGAATTGAGTGTATCTCTTGTAATCTCCTCATTCAAATAAAATCTAGTTGTAGCCCGTGGACGTAGGATTTGCACCGAATCCGAACCACGTAAAAATCCTTGTGTTCTTCTTGCTTTATTTTCGTGAGTTTGTGTGTGTGTGATAGTGTTTCCGCTGCGTGTACCCTGTCCGATTCCTAACATTCACATCGGCAAACAAGTACGTCAATCAAGTTTCATCGTATCACCAACAGAAATCGACTATGATAAATCAAGAACAAAGCGAGTTCATAATGTTATCAGCATGAAGAAATAGAAATAAATTAGGAACTAGTATCGGTTTCTGTGTTCATCCCCAATGTTCAGCCATACCATATGTATGTTTTGTGATTTCAGATAACAGGAATCCAACGAAGATCTAAAATCGTATACAAATAATTTTTGGAACAATTAGATCTGGTTGTACCCGATTAATAACCGAATGAGATTTAATCAATTATTTACAGCAGGGATCACCGTCGTGAAAAACAACCGGCCCAGCTTCCACCGCTCCACCACCAACATCAGACCCAATCATCTCAACCTCCAGGGAAACCGATCGTGGTCCATCAGTAACAACCACGAACCCATCTAAGTTCCTAGATTCTTGATTATCGATGACCAAATCAACGATAAGATAGTGACCACATGGAACCAATCTATTGACTTGCTTTTTCTCTCCAATGTAATCTTTTTCTGATGTAATCATAGTAGCGAGAATTGGTGTTTTCTGATGTAGACGATATCAATAGTTTCAGATAAGATAGAAACTTTATCAGGAGTTTGTTTGAAGATTCTTTTTTTCTTAGAGTAAATTACACAAATGGTCCCTGTGGTTTGGGGTAACTTGCGCGCTTGGTCCCTAACTTTTATTTTTAACTCAGACCGTCCCTATTAGTTTGTTTTGTTATACGCTTGGTCCTTGACCGGCTTAAAATGACTATATTGTCCTTCCTATTTCTTTTTTAAATTTTTGTTGCATTATTTATTATTTATTATTCTTAATTACAAAGAAGAAGAAAAAAAATTCCAAATACCCCATCCCACTCCACGTATCAAATCTCTCTCTCTCTCTCTCTCTCTCTCTCTCTCTCTCTCTAACGCACACAAACACATTACAAATCGTCTTTTTCCTGTTCGGCTCCTCGTGGCTTTTGGTTTAGAAGACTACATAAGACTTCTTGAAATTGAAGGATTCTGGAATTTCTTCTATCAAGAAGCAACCGATGGAAGGTAATTTTCGAGGGTTTTCTCCAAATCGAGGGTTTTCAATAGAGGGTTTTCTATGGAAGCTTCGTTTAGTGGTGATGATTTTACGGTGTTTGGCAGCGGCGTTCTGAAAACAACCATCATTCCAGGCGGATCGGGATCTACCGCCATCATTACTCTGAATCAGACCTTCTTGCCACCATTAATGGTGGTTCTGGTAAGGTCTCAATTCATCTTTATTTGCTCCCATTTATGAGTTAATTGTTCTTGTAATCGTTTCTAGATTTCATTTTTCTCTGTTCAAGTCGACTTTACCGTTGGTCCCTCCTGTTGATTTTATTTGTGTTTGCGGAAATATTGTCGGAGGTGGATGGTACTTGTTCATCGTCGTCCGGAACCGAACACTATCTAACAACCATTGTTGTTGAACTATCAGAGAAGAAAGACAATTCCGGAGAACTCAATTTTGATTTTTAGATTAGTTTTGAGGTTTGGTTTTGAGATTTGTGTATGTGGTTCGTTTTCCAAATTTGTGTTTGCATTTGATTTTCAGATTTGCGCATTAGGTTTATATTTAAGATTTTGTGTATGAGATTTATGATTGGGCGTGTGATTTTAAGATTTGCGAATGAGGTTTGTTTTTCAGATTATACGATTTGTGTTTAAGTTTGTTCTACATCTTCAAAAACAACAATGGTAGAGAGAAATAGAGTGTAAGTGAATGAGAGAGAGAGAGAGAGAGAGAGAGAGAGAGAGAGAGAGAGTTGATCCGTGGGGGTGGGGTTGGGGTATTTGGGATTTATTATTATTTTTTTGTAATTAAAAATAATAAATAATGCAATAAAAATTAAAAAAAATGGCAATATAGTCATTTTAAGTCAGTCAGGGACCAAGCGCGTAACAAAACAAAATAATAGGGACGGTCTGAGTTCAAAATAAAAGTTAGGGACCAAACGCGCAAGTTACCCCAAACCACAGGGACCATTCGTGTAATTTACTCTTTTTCTTATTAAGTTTCTTTTCCTTCAGTTCTTCAGTTCTTACGAGCCAAAGGGGAGAGGGAGTGGATGGGGTATTTTTTTTAAATTACCTAATTAAACAATATATTAAAAGAAAAAAAGAAATTAAAATGGTATTTTAGTCTTTTTACCTGGATCAGGGACCATGAGTATAAACTTTATGCAACCACAAGGACCATCAGCATGAAATTTTAAAAGTTGGACTAAAAGTAAAATAAGGGGTAAACCATAGGGACCAAAACTGTAATTTACTCTTTTATCTATTAGTAAGCGCTACTCAGTATTAGTAATTTTATTTTCATTTATCAATGCATTTAGATAAGTATAAATTAAAGAACTAATGCATACATGTTAATACTTAATACACCAACAAAATATACATTATATGAAATTCAAAAAAGATTAATTCCAAATTTAGAGTCATCTTATCCATGCAAAAGCTGATAAGTTGAATCTTATCATCATCACTACGCTCATAAAGTCATCTTAACATATTTCATAATTACATATGCCATAAAAATTAATAGTTAATTAAGGGTTAAATTAGACAAATAAGGGGTCTAAATATATCCAAATCAAGTTCTTTTTCTTTACCGAAATATTAGTCCCTATACTTAAAGTAACGTAATATTCAAAATATATTCATCAAGTTTTTTTTAAGAAAAAGTTGGTCATAAAAATAAGAGAAAGAGATAAATTTGCAAATCCTCTTAAACTTTGTCAGATATAGACAAAAATTAAAGAACAATGGAAATAGCTATCGATTTCGTACGTCATGTCTGCAAAATTGTTGTTTGACCAGCAAAATGGCCAAAACGATATTATTTTGACTATTTAGCAGTTCAAACAATTTCGCAGGTATGATCAACGAAATTGGAGGGACCTATGCTAATTCATTGTATTAAAAAGTTAAATTTTTTCAAATTTTATTTCTCTTTACAAAACAAATGAATCTTGAAAAGTCTTTGAAGTGTAATCCTAAACAACAATCTTGAATGAAACTTCATCTTCAAAAATATTGATTATAAGTTTATATTTCTCACTTCTCACTAGCCTACTGCCAAAATTGTTGTGAGAAGAAATGAGCAATTTTGCAAACCCTGACTGCGAAATTATCATTTCTCAATGAGGATGTTCGCTAGCATATGAAGGAATTATATGCGCAAAATCCATTACATTAAGGTCATTATTGAATATCCTATAAAAATATGAAAGAAATTAGCCCGTATGACCTACATATTTAGGGCCTTACCTCAATAGATAGTAATATGATGATTGAGTGTATTTGTAATTAGTTACTTAGACATCGTTAGTGTATGAATATGGAAATGAGTAAGTATTTCCTGGTTTCCTAAAAACTTAGGTGGAAGTGTTTCAGAGACTAATGTTTGATGCCAAGTCCAATTGACATAATAGACTACTTTTGATAGGTGGCATAGTTAAGGTTTTCCAATGAATAGATTAAGGTCAAGAAGATACATGTTTCCATCATATTTTGATGTGATTAAACATGTGTCTCTATTCTTGGTAAGGACTTAACTAAACTAGTAGTCAAATTTTACTCCAAACAAAGAATCACAAAAGTTGACCTATACTAACCTGTAGATATGCACACAAAAAACCGGTTTGAACTTTTTAATCCGATCCGATCTGAAATCCAATCCGGTCAAAACCGGTTCGTTGACCAAACTGGTTCGGCCAAACCGATCCTCCGGATTTAAACCGGTTTAAACATTCAAAAGCAACCCGGATCATACCCCTGGATTACAAACCGGATTCTTGAGAAACCGATATTGAAACCGGTTCAAACCAGTCCGATTTTAGTCGTCGGGTTTCGAAATTTTTTGAATTTTCTTATAATATAGCCGTTAGATTATTAATTTATATTAAATATCGGATCGGATCGTAAACGGTAGAAACCGGTGGAAAGAGGATTGAAATCGGATCAGTTTTTCGCCAGATCGGATTACATTTCAAAACTCTCAAACCGGATCGGATTGTCCATTTGTGCACCTCTACTAACAAGATTATTTTTTAATCCTGCAATGAAACCAACCTTACGGATAGTAAAGTACCATTTGTTGATACATCATAACCTTAATTGATGCCATTTGTATCACTTTTAAAGTGATAAACCCACTATTATTTACTTCGTATAATCTCGTAGGTATTCTAACCTGCCAGTCATGTGCATGGAGACCGTCTAAAAATTATTCTCGATCCAACTCATCTTTGTATAGAGCCTACAAAATCATGTAGAAGATTTAGGCACCCAAACCAAGTTGGTGCCAAAGGATTTTGGAACTATAATAGTTGGGACAATAAAGAGAGATAAATTAAACTTCTAGAGACATATGCTTGGAGTTCAGTTGTGGATTGTGACTTTGAAAATAATTTCCTATTCTCTTTTTCCTCTTTGCAATGTTTGTAAGGATTTAAGACTTCTTTTTTATCCTCAACATGTAAAATACAAAAGTTTAATGATTTCTCATTGATCTGGAAATTGCATTTCACCATTTTTGCATTTTGAGTACTTGTTTTGACAAAGATGGCTTGAATGGTTCATTCTTTCTTGGAGGTCGAAGGAACATTCGTAGAATCAATAGAGAGAGATCTCATAAAGACCATGAAATGTTTCAATCGGATTCTTCCAGTTGTCCAATGGTTTGACCGGATGTTTCACAAGTGACTTCGGTTAAAGTAATCTTGGTCATAGAAGCTGTGGATGTCGAGGCATGGCTCAACTGATAAGAGTGGTTATTCTCTCTGATGCTTTGGTCGGTATATATTTGATTTTCAACTTTCTTTGGACTGGGGGATGTTGGTTTGGACCATATGGCGCACTTTTTAGGAAAATTCTTAACCTAGTTTTGTTGAGGTGGAGATTGCAGTTTGGGCTGTTTAGGAAAATAGAGAAAAGTCTTGGAGAACTAGGTTTGTTATCCAACGATTGAGTTTGAATATATCTGAGATATCGATTTCCTAGCGATTTCCTCAAAAGTGGATAGTTAGGTGTGACCTTTTTGGTCAACCTAGATGGTGATAGTTCAATGTCATTTTCTATGATGGTAGTTCACTGTCATTTTGTATGATGGTCATAGAATTAACTTCTCTAGTAAGGGCCATCTTAGCTTCTACTTTGAAGAGGTTGAACATCCTAATAGCTTTATAAAAGGTTTCTTCCTGGGCGGGGTATTTTTCTATGTTTTTGTCCACACGGTCTCCTAGCGAAGTTAGTGTGGTGAAGAGAAGGATGAATGTGATCTCTTATTGGCTTTAAATTTATACATTGTCCTTTTTCAGATTTTCTAATCAGAACATCTCTAGGTGAAGTATGTACTAGCGATTTTGGAGATTGATGATGATTATTAAACCGTTTATAGTAGTCCATCATTAACTTTTGCATATGAAGTATGTTAGAGAGGAGGTTTGGTTTTAATGATTTTGAAAAAGTGTTTTGCGTGCTATCAATAGTTGTAGTTGCTATTGATGGTGTAACCTACTGAGGAGTTATCATTGGGAGCTGTCTCAATACTTCCTCCTCAACCTTATCTTTGATCGGAGCCCAGATAGAACCAGCAACATGTGGTAAGGATCATTGGTCCTTTACATTGTATAGTGAGAAAGCGCACTCCAGATGTTAAATTTTTTTGTGATTGTCAATCAAACAAGATGGTGTTGGGATTAAACCCAAGAAGCAAACTTTAATTTCGAGAAGTAGTTTTGCACAATCATATAAACGAAGAAGGTAAGATCAATTTGCCGGTTCCAAAAAATATAAACGAAGAAGGAAAGAGAATGAGGGTTTTTGTACTCCGTAATTAAGAATTTTATTAAAAACAAGAACACAATTTCCAACAATTTTCGTACACACTAGATTAAAAACATTGTGATTGAACTTTGAACCATGTGATCGTTCAATTGTGATTCTTCAATTCTATATGTGAACCACCATATCCTTTCATGTAAACGGTTGAATTTTGTAACCGCGCTTCCAATCTTTCATTTATTAAACTAACCCTATCAAATATACTAAATTCTATCTATCTTAACTTTCAATAGTTGGTGTTGGTCAAATGAAACAAATCAACCCACAAGCCACATGAAGAACATCGACCAAAGGGTGAGTGACACTGAAGCCAAACCGTATGCCCACAACATTATCACCGAACATTCACTCTCACCAGCTCCAAATAACTGTGTTATCGTACCTACCGTATTAAAAAATTTCACAACTTGTCACCAAAATCCAAGAAAAAAAGGATAAAAGAAATTTAAAAAACTTATAGTCTCATATACTCATACCAATGTTCATAGCAGGCGGAAGCGCAAACTGTAGGAGAAGAACGAATAGATAAAGAGGATCCGCATGTACTAAGCCAAAATAAAGTGCTCCTTTCACGATTAAAATGCCAAAAAGTGGCAACAAGACTAACCGAACTGCTACAATTCCTAGCACAAGTGGTAACGAGACACCAGATCCCTTGAGACCTGCAAATTGCGTCAACTAATATCAACCAACCGAATACACAAAAACCGAATTTCTCATCTAAATTTACCTCTTAAAAGATTAGCACCTAAAATCAATGTCATTGTTGGGATCGCGGCATCCCTGAGACAACATGCAAATAGGATCCATTACGGTTAGTTAACTTTTTTTCGTTGTGTACCATCTCAAAATCACTGGACCCACAAAATGAAGAGAAATTTGTGGGCACTACAAAATGAAAAATGAGAACATGGTTTGACAGACCATACCCCACTAAGGATGCAGAATCTTGAATCACCCGAAGAGGAGCTGTGGTGCCTATTAATAGCTTTCGCATTGGCGCGATTGTTCCAACAATGAAACCCACAATCTTTATGATAATAAAAAATTGTTAAGTGTGTGTATATGTTTCAGGTTAAACAATACACATTAATTAAACATTGGTGTGTACCGCTCCAATGGTTGATGGTGCAAACAACGCCTTTAAGTTAACCACTCTTAAGATGTTCCCCAAATGTTGTGTCATTGTATCTAATATCACCTGATGCATATAACATTTTAAATTTCGAGTAAGTTCATATCACACATGGATCACTCAACTGAAAGCAGCGAAAAACAACCTTCACTTTTCCCTTCGTGTTAACAGTAGATGAAGATGATTCAAGCAAGCTTTCAGCCAGATCCTCTTGCATGGTTTCTGTCTCTTTGACAACGTTGTTACCGGAATCTTGAGAATGACCCGAAAATACCCGTACTAGGTTGTACACGTAAATCCACAAATATATTGCTCCAATCTAATTAACATACGTTGTTACGGAAGATACATATCAAACAAATAATCATCTAGAAATTTCAAAGAAAAGTACATACTGCCATAGATAGTGAAGCATAAGCCATGGCATATTCATGACAAACATCAGGATCACCAAACGGACTTCCTTTCTCTTTGCATACTGCTGGTACTATAATCAAAGGCAAGTTTCCCATGTTTCCTGCCATTCATAATCACAATCTGAAAAATAAATTAACTAATTACATGGGTTTATGTTCTTGTTACACATCCGGGTGCAAGCAATTTACCAGCTGCACATGCACCTATGATTAGACCCTTTAAGTGTTTAGGTGGTCTAGTAATGATCAAAAGCACCCATCCAAGTGCTGACCCAATTATGAACGTAATAAGAATATTGACAGGCATAAACCACCTGCAGATTTTAACAGTTAGTTAATCATCAAACAGTGACACCGCTTTTAAAGGAACAACACAAGCGGATCGTTAATTAACAACAGAATCAAGAACCGATTGAAGAAAGATTACATAGAAATGATGCTTTCGAGAGTGATGGTTTTAGCAAGATTGTTTCCCACAAGTGCTGGACTGAACACAAAGAACACAATCTGATCAAATAGGAAGGAGTATATTAATTATGAGTCCCATATTCAAAAAGTCGTATCTTTAATCATAACTTGAAATTTTCTCTAGTCGGCAAGGGTGACTGAAATTAGAGCTATGAAATCAAAATCTTTGTATCCTATAACTATATAATGCGAAATCGAAGTGTCATGAGTCGAAAGATCAGAAAAATCGAATCTTTAATTACGGTGGCAAGTTTCTTGAACACGGGTATTGTAATTCACGTTTTTTGAGTTCCATAATCAGAAAAATCAGAATCTTCCATCGAATTAGCAACACTTTATAGAGTTATAATACGGTTAAGCTAAAAGAGACGACGAAAATGGACTAGTCTTTAAAGTGCAATAACGGCTTGTACATTACAAGTAACTAATGCACACGCGATGATCACTAACTTGAATGGCCAACGTTAACTAATGGGAATTTAAAAACTTACGTTATTGACTTGCTTCCTTGTACTTTGTTCCAAGAGATCAATAGAATCCAGGGCAAGAAATGAGCCAAGTGCAGTAACTATCAGAACTTTGATAATAGGCATAGAAGCAGCAGAAAACAGATCTACGAACCCCATCTCTTAAACAGACTGCTTGCAGAAATCGCAAAAAAGAAAAAAAAAGTTTAAAATCTGATAACAATTGTGAAGTTAGAGAATTGGTGTATATAGAAAATTGAACAAGAAATCGGGAATATTGTCAACTGAAATTCTAGGGGCCATCATCATATAGAAAGACAACAAAGTTTATTGACTAACTATTAAACTTTAAACTAAAGAAAACAAGCTTAGAGATATTGAAACTTCAAGAAAGCAATCGATCATTCTTTATTGATAAGCTTGAAAGCGTTAGAACAGAGAAGGATTGTTACCTCAAGACGTAAGCTGCGGTTCTATTAATTTCGAACTAATAAGTATCAAATCGGCAACAAAATCTTCATTAACTATCAATTAGAAGGGCAGTGAATATGGAATCAAATATGAATTTCTTTTTTTCCTTTGAATTTTTGGGAACTGGCTCCTCATGGATGGATGAGGCCAGATTCAGAGACAAACCGATGTGGATTTAGCGATTTATTAAATTTCTAATCTTAGTGGGAGATAAAAGACAAAGAACCAAGAATATTTATTAGAAAACTAGAATGCAAAGGTGAGAGAAGCTGATCAATTGCTGTCAACGTTTTGGCAAAATACAAAAAAGTCCTACCTATTACATGTCTATATGCAGAAAAAAATCCTAATATTAACTTTTTTATTTATATAAATCCAATTAAAAAAATAACATTTATCAAAGTCAGAATAATACTGTTCTTAACGTCTTTTCCCTACAGCACCTACTTCAGTGTGCCTTTTTACTGTGAGAAGTGTGAGAAACTTTCTTTCTCATTTCTTTCACAACCTCATCGCACAGCCACCACCGCCACCCGCCACCACTCTTCCACCACAGCACCACAAAGAGGCTGGAGTGGCACCTATCCATCCATCTATGAGAAGCTGGAAATGATTCACCACTTACCGCCATCTCCATTCGACCATTCCTCACCTACCCCCTCCACCCCGATTTCTGAATTCATGGACTCCATTGTGTTAAAAAGAAACAATCCCACGTTACTCTCATTTGTTACTGCATCACACTCAACAGGTACACTAAAAGATCCCCACGATTGTACCCTTCGTACATTCTGCATCCATATGAACAATTCGGGTAATCTAAGATTGAAAATAACAATTTGATTTTGGGAATTTTGGTAGTTATTCAAATTTGGGGATAAGTATAGAGGGAAATACGATGACAGCATCGGAGTGGAAAAAAGTTACTACACATCGATGACAGGGCGTTCCAAATATATTTTGGGTTAGGGGCCAGAGGAAAAAAAAAAGCCCCTTCAAAGATACAAATAGAGTCAATTTTTAATAAAAAGACAATAATTGAAAGAATTTAATTTTATTAGCTTCATAAACGCAACATTTTTATTATAGTATCAGTAACACAAATATACCACACCTATTACAAAAATCAATTAAATTAGAGAAGAATACTTCTTCAAGCTCTTGGAGATTTCAAAACATTAATAATAGTATCAAGATTTATCTTGTCTAACGTATCTTTCTTTATACATAAACTAGCCAAACCATTCAATATTTCTTGTGATATTGACGAGAAATTGAAGCTTGAACTATAAAAAAATCACAAAACCACAATAACTCAAAAGAAGACAATTGAAGCATATCAAAAATTTCTTTGCGACTTAGAGTGATTGTCATATTGCAATTAAAGATTGTAGAAATAAAAAATCAGTAATGTTGTGATTGTGTGATTCAATGATTGCGTTTGACTCAAACCGAACGCATTTTTTGTGTAATCTGTGATTGCTTTATGTCTTTGGTTTTGCAATTAAGAGAAATTAGAAACGATGGTATTCTCATTCTCTTATTTGAATAGAGAATATTGCGAAACAAATAACAAGTTATAGAATCTCGTTGTAGCATCATCCATCGAGGTGACAGTTCGCTAAACAATATATTGGAAATCATAATTTGACGTGTCCGAAAAATATACTCACTAATCGGCTTCCCACTTCATTAGGTTTTTGGGCTAAAGTTTGTCAATTGGGCTAGTTTCTATTTGGGCTTAAACTCTTGGATATATATACAAATAACATATATAATACATGACCTATAAATTTATATGGGCCCCTTAGTAGCATGGACCCTGTGCGGTCGCCCATCGTCAGGGACGGGCTTGATCAGTGAGTGGGCACCAAGACGAGCTGCTATGGGCTTGCGATGTGACTGTACAAAGCTACTGACAACCACCGGTACTTGATTTATGTGATCGATAACGCCCATTTGTTTGGTGGCATTGGGTGGTCCATCACCGAATTCGGCTGGGATGTTAAATTTGCGGGTATTCAAGTGCTTGCATCTCAGGTACGGATAATAGAGTGTACACTGTACGCTATCAGTAATTTTAGTTCTTTGATGTTGATTTTACTCTTTTGTACCGATAGTCTCCCCAAAATCAGCATGTTTTTTTAGTGAGATAGCAAATGTCAATTCTTTTGAAATTACATAAAAAGTATATATTATTAATTTTTACTAACTTATTGTTAAATAGATGTCACAGATATCGACATATTGATAAGTTTGTTTTTACTTGATAATAAAACTACATTATAAATTTGATTTGTTGATTTTAAAATATGTGTCTATAGAAAAAAAATGTTATTTTCTAAGTTTAGATTCTTTTTTTCTAAAATTCTTGACCAACTGGTGCTAAAAGTCATGTTTCAACTAGGGTTATGGAAACATATGGCTATGCTGCCCCTGAATATTTATCCACAAGGTATGCTTCTTGGCTGAATTACTAATAATATCAACACTATGGGGTTGTTTGTTTTTTCTTCGCAGATCTTCCTGACCACTTTTGTCTGCGCCACGCAGACGGCGCGCAGACATGGGCCTTCGCAGAGTGTTTGTTTTTTCGAAGACTGCTGACCTAAAAAGGTCTGCGCGTCCTCTTTTTGGGGCAGACATGGACCAATGTCTTCAAGGGTCTGCAGAGATCTTCTAGTAATAAATTAATACAATTTTAACCTAAAAAAAATACGCATATCGTTTTTTCCTCCAACCGGTCTCGCGTTTTCTCTTCCTTGCATCGTCGACCAAAACGCAGCCGCCGGCCACCTTCGATTAAAAGAAAAAAGAAATACGCATATTGTTTTTAAAAACACTTTGATTTTTTTTAATTAATAGTTGCGATTTTTTTATCAACATTATTTTTTCGAAGTAACAATATTTATTTTTCTAAGTTTTTAAACAAAATGAAGATAAATTTGTAAAACTTTTAAAAAAATGTCACAAACTTAAAAAAAGACATGCTTGCTTTGATAATTAAATTCGTTATATCATATAATAGACGTTTTTTTATTGTAAAACATACTTATAAACTATTTGAAACCTACAAATATATTTTAATATTAGAACTTTGGTTCACAATCTTACTCAAATTTTTAGCTTTACAAACTATTTGTAAATCCAACTTTGGTTACATAATTTTTATTCTTTATTATTTAAAAAAATAAATGTTTGCTTTGATTCTTAAATTCGTTAATATCATAAATTGAACGTACTCATGTGTTTTACTTAATTTTTTTTTAATTTTAGTTTATTTTCACAACCTGCAGACTTTAAAAAACAAACAGTCTTCTTCTTGCAGTTCGCAGACATTTAGTCCACCTCTTCTCTGTAGATACTCTGCAGATGTGGTCCGCAGACTGCAGACCTTTTACCTCTTCAAAAACAAACAGCACCTATGTGTCACTAGATACCTTTTATTTCAGCTTCGTTCATATTTATTTGTAAAATTTCAAAGGGTAGTTTCTGTATTTGATTTGGGTAGAACTTTTCTTCTTGAATAATATGGTCATAATCATCCTACGAGCACCTAGAAACGTGGAAAGGGCGTGCTCAACCATCCTAGAATCATAGTTTTTTGTTGTCTACTGCAACCCTAAGATTTCAATTTAGTGGGGTTGGGTATGGGTGTTTGTCATTCTTTTAATGGATTTATTAAAGAAACAATCGTTGTTTTTGGTAGTTAAATTCAGAAAAAGGATGCTATAATGCCATTATGCCACTTGTTGATGCCCTTTTTCTGAATGAACATGTTTAAGATGTGGAAAACACAAGCAACCCATCATGGTTGGAGAAGATTCAACAAACTGTGAGGAATTTTCGACAATTTGTAACCCGTTTCTTACTCCTGCGGATACATCCGATAAAAGTCATGTTTCTTTTTTTGTTTGAATGTATTTACTTAAGTCTTTATTTATTTTTATATGTTTTAGAGTCTAAAACATATAAATCAGGGAAAACCGCAAGTACATTGTCTATTTTGGTGAGATGAATAAAATACATTGCTATTTTTAACAATTTGTGTTTTTATTTCCGCATAAATTTCTTCTTCGATGATTTTTTTTTTTTTTTTTGTGTTTTCTTTGACATCTTTACTGAATTTGTCCTTTTATGGAAGCCACACAAGTGGTGGGGTACACCACGGCTACTTTGGGGTACGTTTCTTAATTAATTTCTCACTTGAACTTGCATATTTAATTTCCTGCTTTTTTTTCTTTTACCTTATATAATCAATGGGACAAATTTGATGAATCGTACAAAGTCGTGCTCTTTTCAAATGGTGACAAATGATGGAACGGGCCAAGCTTAATGATACATAAACATAATATTTTACTATTTAAATGTAAATTAATACTAAATCTACATCATGTAAGAATGGAAAAAGAAAATAAACCATGAAACTAGAAAAAAAAGTTGATTTCAATTTTAAAAAATTTAATGTTGTATTTTCTCATCTTATAACAGGTTAGATTAAAATGTGGATTAAAAGTTGAAATTGCTGATAGAGATGAACGAAGTTATTACGAGTAAGATTCATCTTTATAAAATTTAATGTTGTATTTTCTTAACTTATAACAATAGTTTTGATTGAGCTTCCGCCGTAACGCGCAATCGCAAATCCTCGTTCATTATATTTTACCTTCTAAAAAAACCAAATAGCAGGTTTCTTAAAGAATTGACCTGCTAATTAAAGAATTGACTTGCTAATTATATGACCTGCAGACATATATTTATTTTTTTGATGGCTACATGGATATAAAAAATAGTCATGGCAGCTAGAGAATAAAACCCCACACATCATCACAATTGAACCACACAACGAATCGACTCGATCTTAACATAAACACAATAATCCATTAGAGTCACTGTCTGCACCACACAACCTCCCTTTCATCCTAAAACCTCCTCCTTAAACATAAACACACCAACCACCCCCGCCGTCTCATCGGCATCACTAACTAGGCGAGACCAGACCCGACATTGGCCTAGGGGTGAGCATTTGGTCCTTGGAACCGAGCCCAAGCCCAAGCCCAAGAACCACGGAAACCAAACCGAGCTAAGGGACCGAGGGCTATGCTTGGTCGGTTCTCGGCATACATATGTTGCTTATCTCGGTCTTGGTACCGATCAGTCGGTCGGATATCGGGTTTTGGTACCAAGTTAATATGGAATTTTAAAATGTAAGGTTGGTCATGCTCGACTTTTCTCGGTCCTAAGACCAAACCCTAACCAGAACCTGAACCCAAGACCAAGTCTCCTAGTATGGTCAGTCCTCGGTTCCCTTCAACGTCTTTCCTTAGTCTCGATCAGGCTCGGGTTCGGTCAGGTCGGTCCTAGTCCCAAGCTCATCCCTACATTGGCCCACACAGCAGCTACACTGTTGGCTAGTCCAACCGTGCATCTAGAAAACATGGAACTCATCCAGTGACGAATCAGTGAGTGAGATTCCAACAAAGAAACGAAGCAATATGAATAATAATATAAACAAGGTCAAACAAGGTACCCTTTGGTTGATGCGGGTATACGGGAGCTTTGGGCATCTTGACTGCATCGATATCCCCAGGTTTGTGACGTTACTTTGACTTCTCTAAATTAGTTGAAATTTTTGTATAGGTTGACAGATTGAAGGGCATAATTTTGACTTGAATGACTAGATAATAAATTTGACCCGAATGAATGGATACACCACCCATGGGATGCACCGGAATACATGCTTCAAGCTACATCAGTTGAACGCAGATCCAATTACCCTCTTCCAATTGTAAAAATTGGTGCAGCAAAATCTTGATTACAACAAGCACTTACACAGATATGGCAACACGAAGATACTTCTAGAGTTGTTCCGGGAAACAGGATTGAAGGACTTGGTGATTCTTTTGATAATTCTCTGATTGCTTTCTACAAGATATGCAAATGGAACTAGAGCAGGATAATGTCGTGAATCGTTTACCCACCACAGTCCGCCATAATGAAGATCAAGTGGTTGCAGAGGATGGGGCAGTGACGAGGGAGAGGGTAGCAGAGGCGAGACGTGGGTCGAATTGATCGCATGAAGATCCCATGGCGAGACAGGAGAGGATGGATCTATGGAAGGAAGCTATTTCAACGCTTCCAACATCGGGAGGGGAGAGATGAAGGTCTTCACGGATGTTCGGGAGAAGGGGAAGGATGGAGAAGAAACAGGAGAAAGAGAGAAAGACAGCCACATTTCCTTCAAAAAGATACGGGTTTTCTGCATACAGATATATAATAGGTTGGACTTTTTTAAAATTTTTCATCAAAATAACTTGTTAACTTTCTTAACCTTACAAATTCAAGGTAGCTTACTCTCAACCTTTGTGATTTGGTGTTTAAACCTTACGAATCCAGGGTATAAACCTGTTAACAATCTTATCACTTATGAAATTGATGGTATAAACCTCTTAACAATCCTACTTCTCAACCTGTGTGATGATCAATGTAAGTAACGTGAAGGCTGTGCAAGAATTAACGTAACTAACCTGAGGGGATGTGTGGGATTATAAAACCTTCCTGGAGAAGTCTTTTATGGTGGAGCTAATAGTAATTCAAAGACAATATCTTCCTATTCTAATAAAAGAGTAAAATAACTGCCACTTGGCATTCCCTTATGGCTTCTCTTATTTGTTCCCTACTCCATAGAATGCCACATGACCTGCCCATATGCTTTCTCCTTTTTGGCTGAAAATTTACTTGTCAATACTCATTAATTCTGGTCATCAATTAAATATGCCTTAATTAATGGATACGTTGAATAGAGAGAGACACGAATAGAGCACTCCCTAATCATGGACATAACTTAATTATGGGGATAATTGAGATAATCATCGTTACTTGTAATCGTTAGAATCCCTTAATTATTGGGATTGATTTCAATTTAATACCAGTAATTTAGAAACCATATATCACTTGCGCTTGATATCGGCCCTAATTGAATCATTTTTTGCAAAACCTTAGACCTCGCAGATCAACTGAAACCTTCAGCCAAAAAGGAAGAGCGTCAGTGAGTATATACAGAGCATCGAGGACAATTTAACGAAGAGAGAGCTCTTTATACAATTCTCTACGGTCGATTCACGAGGACTTGATCTTCGTCTCCGAGATAGGTCGGCTATGGCCTAAGTTGCCACTTGTAGGCTGTAGCAAACCTGCGTTGCGGACTCTGATATGCTAAGAAATTTCGTTTAAATTGCTACTTCAAATCGACGGATGGCCATACGAATAACTTGTCTTTTAATACCTCTCGCCTCAATCTCCATGTAGTGATCTCGAAGGTTATACTCTTTAAACTTCCTGATCAGCATTTCTACTTTTCAAATTCGAAATTGATATGAATTTTAGTAGGAACAGAGTTTCAAATTCCTATTCGACGACATCTAACGATTTAGCAAAAAGAAGTCCGTATCTTTTTACTTCTTCGTTTGGTATTGTTTGAAATCTCACCACAACTTTTTTTTTTTGTTTTCGTTTCGTCAACACCCCACCAATTTATGATGTGGATGATCTCAAAAACTCCATGGACGGGCAGATTGGTAAGATTTTTAACCATTTTAATCTATTTGGTTGACAAGAAGTGAAATGATTTGTTTGTGTTTTATTGAAAATTTGACATCTTCATAATGATTTACAATTATTAATTTTCACATATTTTCATAGATTTTCTGTCATTGGTTTTTCTTTATTTTTTGTTATTTTAATTTCTTTTTCTCATATTCTATTATAGGATATGTAAGTAATAGTGACGATATTTGGTGTGAGTGTGTGATTATATTTACCCTGTGACCTGAGTCACATGTTTCTTCAATTAATCAGTACATCCTTCTGAAATGACCAGTGTAGGAAACAATCGATGGGATCACACTCGGTTTGATCAGTCTGGCAAGTTTATCCCGTTGGCTCTCATCTTGGTTAAAGCAACATACTTTCCTTGATGTGTAAGACTTGATTATTTTTACCATACATACAGGTGTACGAGAGGTTGTTGCCTCCAAGCGTATGAATTCCTCAAAAAACATTGATCAGGGGCAATTTGGTCAAGTCTGGATAAATAGAGTCGGAACTGCTTACCTTCATGTCTGAAATAAATAAGTTGCTTACCGACATAATGCTTAAAATATATTACCATTTGGGGTCGTCATAAAAGCTTATTGCAATTACCTAGATATGTCAATCTGGATCCTGGAGCTTTTGGTCAACCAGAAAGCAATTGTTGAATTCTAAAGATACAACTAATTTCCCCTTTGTGTAGCTATGTTTGTATGTGTGAGTGTTTGTGGTTCTATGTGTTTGTGTGTTTGTATGTATGAGTGTGTGTAGCCAAAGATGCAATAGTAAACAATTAAATAAAGTACATTGCTATTTTTCTCATTTAGCTCAAGGGTTAAATGCAAGGAATAATGTTGTACTTTCCTTAGTTCTTTTGTTATAACATCCTACGAATGCAAGATGACATAAATTTTAGCTTATTAAAACCAATTATTATGCATATAATAAACCGAGTCCAAAGCTAACCATAAACAATTTTCGTGTGTCATTCAAATGGTTTCTTTTTGGTTCATTTTATATTAATTTTATGTATACTAGATTTATGCCAAGTAAAAGCTTACAATGTTGTATGTTGTTTAAAATTATAATATGTATAGAAGGGCATTACACTGTCTTAATTTGTTGCTGATTTATGGAAAGTGATATGTTTGTATTTTGTTGTTTATTTTTCCATATTTATTTCTCAACCCGTGTAGCTAGCACACATGTTAATAACCTAGTTATCATTAAACCAATTAGTGTTGTCATTAAACAAAGATTAACACCAATGAAGCATATGTCCACGTGTTATATGTCATATTGTTAATAGAATTCAGCATTTATTCATAATTTTTTATTTTATTTCCATAATTATGTTCAACATTTAAAGCTTTATTGTTTTGTCTAATTATTTATTTTTATTTTAGTATCCAACATTAGATATTAAACACAACTATATGATTTTAATTTGCAAGGGGTACCATCAAAGGTTGTGTAACGAGATAAACGGAAATGTGGACTTAGAATGTAGCACTACTTATTGTAATTTCGTATATGTTGATTTATTGATTCTATTTAATATTATTATAAAATAATTTTTTTTCTTATTAAAATATTAGATATATATAAAGAATAAACTTTTAAATGAAGAGAATTTATATAGCATTTTACAAAGAAGAGATTAAAATAGTTAATTTAAACAGAAATTTTTTAAAAGTGATAATTGATAAAATATGATTAAAAATTATTTAAATTTATAAGTCGTTTATTAAGTTGATACAGTAAAACAAAAAAATTCGTAAATAAGATGAATAAGTATGGATGCTCTTGATAATTAGAATGATTAGAAAATAAAAACCAATTCCATAATAAGATAGACCGAAAATAAAAACTAATTCCATAACAAGATGACTAAACTAAAAACCAATTCCATAATAAGATGATTGAAACTAAAAACCAATTCCATAACAATATAACTTTTAAAAGTTGATGCTTATGTTTCATGGGGGTATGGTTTGCCTCAATACAGATCTGACGAAAGTTCATTTAAAATCGTTCTTTTAAAGTTACAATTGAAATATCTAAATCTTTGAATAGTTAAAAAAATAAAAACCAATTCCATAATGATATTTAAAATTTAAAATAGATCATCGAAATCTTTGTGGACAAAAGATGGCCACATTTGAAATAATGAAAAAGCTGATATGCAATCATTTGCCTCTTTCTTCTGTCCTTTTACGAAATCAGAAGACAAAAAACGTGAGAGTATTCGTAATTAGGAGCTTCTTTTATGTTTTTTCAAAAGTTTTTTTATCCAAAAAACTCTTTAAATTTGAAAACGTTAATGGGCTTTTTAAAACATAAGTTTTTTTTTACAAAGCTTGTTAATTATATAGCTCTTCGAGATGAGCTTTTTCAATATTTGGTAGGTTTCATAAGCTATTAACCAATAATAAATAAATAACTAATAGAATAAATTATAAAAAAACTAATTGAAAAGATTTTCCTATAGTAGAAATTATATAAAACTTTTCCAAATAAGCTTTTCTACGAAAATGCTTTAACTAAAAAGCTTCCTATTAGAGATGTTTTAATTTAGTTAAGTTTAGGTTTCATGTGTAATACGCAATGTCAGAGTTCATTTATTAATTATTTTATTACATATAAACATCAATTTATTAGCCTAAAAATTCAAAAATAGTTATACAATAAAAAATCATTAAATATGGGACCATCAATTATATTTATATTATTTTATATTGTATTGTATTAGTTGGTTACTAACATTAACATTCTATATATAACATTTGTCAAAATAAGTTACCATAGCTTAGATCGCATCATGAACAATATTTACATATTTTATATATATATTATTAGAAGAAATGTAAATTGTATGTGTTCCAGTGCAGCGGCAAACGACAATACGTTTTTCCTTGATTGACCAAGTTTGAATCCTGTTCTTTACATTTTTGCTTTTTCTCTACCCTATAATAATATTTAAATAAAATAGTATTTTGTTAATAATTAAACAAAATGACTTAGTGGAAAATTATATTGTGTACAAACTTGAGGTCCCACTTCAATTCCCTCATGCAAATAACATTTTTATGTCCAACTTTATCTTTATCCATTTATAACCTCTTAACTTTATTATATTACACATTAACATAATAATTTTATTTTTCTTTCCAAATTTATCCTTTTATTTTACAAATTCTCTCCATTAATTTTTACAAGTTTTTTTATATGTTTTTCTTTGAAAATTACTTTTTTACACAATTTTGCAATTTTACTTTCTTTTCAATTTAGTTTTTTATGATATCGTTTTTACAGATTTAATTTTTATTTCTAATATTTTTATATGTTCGTTTTTATGTATGATTTTTTTGACATTCTGTAGTTTTTATGCAATAATATTTTGGTCTGTATAATTCATTTGCATTAAGCACAATTTATTGTTATTGTATGTAGATACATTTCTCGCAGCAACACACGGATGTATAATTGTTGCCACTTTTAGCTAAGTCGCCACAAAGTTGACAAAAAATTACAATATTGTCATTAAGACCTAGAATGAGTTATTTGCAACATTAGCCCCTGGACTTATAAATTCAGTAATGACAATTTCAGTCCTTATAATTTAAAGTTTATAATGATTACAAATTTGGTCCCTATAATTTTAGTTTAGGATAATTACAGTTCAAATCCTTGTAATTTTAAATTTGAAATTTTAGCATAAATTCTAGTTTTTTTAATTTGCATGGTTACAGTTTTGATCAGTATAGTTTTTAATTTGTATTAATTACAAAGTTTCAGCCTTTTTTTATTGTGGTTCCAGACCCTGTACTTTTTAATTGGTATAATTAAAACTTTAGTCCCTATAGTTTTTTATTAACATTATTCACAAACCACCCAATAATTATTTCCTTTAATTTTTTGGTGTTTTAATAAAGCATATGTTATTTTCGGTTAAACCTTATATTGTAAATATCGTCTGATTTAGAAACTAATTACATTGTTGTAATCGTCATAAATTGTTGACTTTAACGATAAGTTTTTTGTAATTTATATCAATACATAATACCACAAAAATACATAATGTGAATAATTTCTTATATTTAATTATTTCCAAGAATAACACTGCATCATACGACATACAATGCTAGTTGTTATACATCTATGATACCAGTAATAATGGTTGAAAAAGTTATAACAAGAACTTGCAAATTTATAAATTTATTGAGAAAACTTTTGATGAAAAAGTTCCCAAAACTCGGAGGAATCATTTTTAAAAAGAAAAATCTTTGAACTCCTATTATTCCTATTATTGATAATCTAAAGTAGGCTAAAGACCAAAATTCCTTGATATTTTCCAACACTCAAACACTTGTGTGAGGAGATAAAGATGTCGCTAAAACGCTTGTATAATTTGTTTGTTTATTTGTTTTAAGTCTTGGATTTGCAACGTGTGTTCGGCATCATGAGCATGTATGTGTGATGACACCCCATCCAAAACGATAATGTCCATTCAATCACACATAAGTTGCAATTACATCAACCCTCATTGAGTGACCTTCGATCCTTTGCACATATCAATGGTCAATAAAGATACTTTGAGATAGAAAGTGATCCGTACACAACAATTTTTAACCATACATAACAATTTAAGATATTTTTTGCAAAATGTATAACCCCTCTAATACATAAATTGTTGTGTATGATTAAAAAACTGTTGTGTAAGGATCACTTCCCTTTTCAGATCCCTTCAACCCTCCAAACAAAGTTATAAATACCACAATAGTCGCTATCTATCTAATAGATCTAGGTTAAGGCGTATGGAAGAACGTGTGTGGCGTCATGTCTATGTGGAGTAGTGAGAACACACAAATCTTTTGCTCACTTGACAGCGTGGGAGGTTTGTAAAAACGAACCAAAATGGGTATTTGTTCCATGGACAAGATCGGATTCAGGTTCGGGCTCAAAACAGCCAAGGACGTCAGAATCAAACGACTACATTTCTGACGCTCAAAACTATATCGAACTCAATGATATTCCTAAGGAATAACCGCTTTACCGACTGATGGGACGCTATAAAGCGAAGCGGACTACCATGTCCCCGTCAACTAAAGAAAATTCAGCTGACAAGATGGACCTTTTAGTTGAAAGATTTGATTGGCATAAGAAAATGTGGCTATACGACGCGAACAACAAATGTATCATGATCGACAACTTCTAAAATCATCAACCGACTGACTTACCGGCTGAGACCTCGAGACACCTGAAGCAATGAAAAAATAATTTTAGATTGATGTTTAATTTAATTTATATGATGTTTTTTAGTATCGTAATGTTTTTTTAAATTAATGTAATGTTTTATTTTATTTAATGTAATGTTTTTTAATTTAATAAAATGTTTTGTTTTAATTGAAACATTAAAATTAACTAGTGATTTGGAAATTAAACGAGGTCCAAGAATGGTGACCATTTCTATGCGTAAGTGATTGAGAAGTCCTGCTGACGAGGCGATACCGTGACAACACTTTTGATGTCCTGGGATGTCACCACACCCCTCAGCCTTATAATATGCCGATTCACTTACCGAATGTTAGTTGATACATAGTAATTAATTATCCAAAATGCAAAGATGATATCTACTTGTATTCTTTCTCCTTGAAAAACCTTACCATCAAGCCTTCTCTATTTAAGTTGAATATTTGGCTATGGAACCCTAATGTAACACCCAAGTTTATAACCGTTGATTTAAATCCATGATGAAGGTATTTATGTTTTGGGAAGTGATCCATACACGACAATTTTTATACATACACAACAGTTTAATGTTTTTAATGTACAATTGTACAACCCTTTATAACATAAATTGTTTATTATATATACCAACTTCCAACTTTGTTTTATTTTCGATTTATATTGGAGTTGGAATGATACACAAGAGAAATGGGAAAAGCCATTAGTGAGTAGTTAGTTGGTATTTGATTTTGTATTTGTCATATGGTTA
This sequence comes from Cichorium intybus, assembly GCA_023525715.1. NCBI lineage: Eukaryota > Viridiplantae > Streptophyta > Magnoliopsida > Asterales > Asteraceae > Cichorium > Cichorium intybus. Next base: position 37,949,939 of record CM042014.1, on the reverse strand, counting down.
TGGTTATGTTCGTAAGATTATACCCAACTTTGCCCCGAAACTAATAACAAAGGAAACCAACCAAACATTCTGGTTATACCCGGATTCATATCCGATTTAACTGGTTTACACTTGAAACCGAACTGAAACCGCATATCTTAAATCGGTCCAGTTCTCGGTTATACCCAATGCTTATTTTTGGTTATCGGTTCGAGGCTAGTTCCGAAACCGAACATATCCCTACATACAACATATATATATATATATATATATATATATATATATATATATATATATATATATATATATATATATATATATATATATATATATATATATATATATATATATATATATATATATATATATATATATATAGAGAGAGAGAGAGAGACTCCTGATCAAATGAGAATCATTATTTTCCTAGGAACATAGGAACCTTTTGACTGAATTTTTTTTTTCAAGAAAAATGACATAATACACCTAGTCGCTTATATTTAAGACTTTTTGTCAAAAATTTTTTGAAAAATAATATATATACACGAAATGTGTACATATGCATATTTTTCGTAAATGTGTATATGATCACGTTTCGTGCATATGTGCACGTTTCGTGCATATGTGCACATTTCGTGTGTGTGTGTGTGTTTGTGTGTGTGTGTGTGTGTATATATATATATATATATATATATATATATATATATATATATATATATATATATATATATATATATATATATATATATATATATATATATTTCAATTTTTTTTGCAAAAGAACTTAAATATAAGCGATTAGGTGTATTATGTCATTTTTTAAAAAAAAAATTCAGTCAAAAGGTTCCTAGGAAAAAAGTGGTTCCCATTTGAACTTTAGTCTATATAGAACGATGTTCATCATCGGGTTCTTCTTTAGCTAATATCTACATAAGTCTATCATTTTTATTGGAAAATTGCACTTGAACTTTGCATATACCTCGAAAGGTTTTCTCTATCAAGAAGTGTTATTTTGCAAATTCAGCATGTGTTTTTCGCGAATTTGATGAGAATTCCTTGATAGCAAGTTAAAAGGTGGTCATCATCATGTGACTTCTATATATTGTCCACTTGATGAATAACTCTATATTTTATAGATAAATAAATTGATTTGGATTAGATAAAATAAAAACATGTAACGTGGATTATAAAACTTCATTCCTTAACAACATACACGCTATATATAAGGATAAGTGGTACAGCTTCGTCGCTTCACCCGACACACTTTACCAAAAAATATCAAAATAGTAGCTTCATTGCGTTACACAACACAAACTTTTTGTCCAAAAATAAGATAGAAATTAAGATTATATTTTCTTCTTGCTCCCTAGTTGCGGATTTAGGATTTATCGTTGAAGATAAATGTGTAAGCATCATAACATCACGAGACAAGCCACATGAAAAAGGCTGACCACCACGTAAGAGCAAACGTGGCGACAACGTAAGTCCATAGCATGATAACAGAACACTCGCTTTCCCCGACCTCAAACAATTGAGTTATCGTACCTACAAGTTTCAGCAATTAATTTTCATGGATTTATTGTAAAATAGTTGCTTTCTTAATTTGTAGCAAAAAATAACGTAATCATACTAATAGCCATCGCTGGTGGAAGTGAGTATTGGATTAGAAGAACAAATTGATATAGCGAATCAGATCCCACGAACCCAACATGGTGTGCTGCTTTTACGATACCAATGCCCACGAGTGGTAAAACTACGTAACGAACCATTAGAATTCCTATAACGAGCCGCAATCCTAGGCCTGATTTTTTCAAACCTAAATAAAAATAATATCGATAAGGAAAACTGTTCATTATTAAAAAGTTTACTAAAGAATTAGGAGAAAAATTAAATACCCTTAAAAAGATTAGCGCCCACAATCAGTGTCATCGCGGGGACTGTTGCTTGACTGTTTGTGTGACCAAACATTGACAAATTAAACCATGAATGTACGCGTACGGAAACCAAAATTTGATGTAAAATTTGCTTTTGACGACGTAAAAATAAATTATGTGTACCCAAGAAGAGATGCAGAACTGTCGATAACACGAAGAGGTGCGTTATCTCCGATCATTAGCTTTCTAATTGGAGAGATCACTCCTATAAGAAGCCCAACGATCTAACAAGATATTTTGGTACATGAAAAGAAATCAATGGTGGTTGAGATTTGTTTAATATAATTAAGACAAAGGAACATGATCATACGGTGGCAATGGTGGAGGGTGTTAACCACATCTTGATGTTGATTTTATCTATAAATACATCAACATGCTTCTTTATCTTCGTTAACAAAGTCACCTGTTTAAATTCATATATTCATTAAAATAAAAGTCATATAAAGCCATAACCTTTTAGTTTTTTTTTCAATAAAAATGTTACCTTTCCCTCTTCATAATCTTCAAACACGGAATTCTGTTCCTCCACTTGGCTAAATTCGTCATCAGGAGCTTCACAATCTTCAAAACTCGAGCCACGCGATTGTATCAACGCCTCTGTGTAATTTTCCATGAACATATCCAATGTTTTACCAGAACAATCAATGCTAATAGTAGACGCCTTCCCAATGTCTTTACCACTCCCATTTCCATATGCACGTATGATGTTGTAAACATAAGACCAAATATACACCGAACCAATCTGAAAAATACAAAAACAACTCATTTAGCATCATAATAAAGACCAAAGCTTGAAATTAAAGACTATTGATAAATTTCTATATATGTTTAATTAATTACCGCCATTGAGAGAGAAACTAAAGCTTGCCCATTAGTCGAGCAAGTTTGTTTGTCACCAAATGGACTGTTACTCTCTTGGCAGACAGCCGGAATGATGATCAGAAGCAAGTTCCCGAGGTTTCCTAAACAAGGAAAAACGAATTATACGTGACACAAGATAAAAAGAAACTTACTATTATTAATAAAACTAGGGAGGAATTGAAGAGTACCAGCCGCACATGAACCAATTACGAGACCATGCAAGTGTTCTTCGGTTCGGGTGATTTTAACAAGCACCCAGCCAAGTGCGGATCCAATTATGAATGTGAGAAGGATGTTGACTGGCATGAACCATCTACATTTGACCAAACTATATTAGTCATAAAATTAACAAAATCGTCTTGAATCAATAATTGGTAATGCTAGAATCTTCGTGAACCATCTTTGACCCACTAGAGTCTTGTAAATTGATCGCGACTTACAGAGAAACTATGCTGCTGGCTGTGATCGTGTCAGCGAGGCTACCGCCCACAAGCGCTGGAATGAAGACATAGAACACAACCTGTTTAAGGAATAGCGACCATTTAGTGACGGGTTTTCTCTAAAGCTAAGATTTTTTATGTTGAGTATGACTTACGTTGTTGAGATGGTGGCGAGCGGCGTCGCCCAAGATATTAACGCGGTCTACGGCGAGAAGTAGGCCGACGGCGGTGATCAGAAGGGTCTTGAGAACGGGAATCAACGCCACAACAAACAAATCCAGAACTGCCATCGATCCCGCCCGTGTCAGAAAAAAGTATAAAATATTCCGAATAATTAATTAATGAAGTGTGAACAATATCAAGGTTACTGGAATAAATAAATATGTGAAAGAATCTTGTTTCGATAGGAAATTAATAAAACAAAATTTTTTGGAAGGTTGGTATGAACAGAGGAGAAGAAAGTGGAAAGGGAAAAGGAATCGGAGTATTCCAGAAGTACTCTTTTGGGTTGTCAAGGACCATGTGTGGAAAAGACTAGATGGGTACATCACTGCATATATGTCAAGGGAATAACTACGTGTGTATACGGATGTTTACAAAATGGCCATATATGGATTACTAATTAAATGAGATAATTATATTTATGTACTTTACAAAATTGATCAATGAATGCGAAATGGTTCACCCGAGATCCACATTGTATCGATCCGTTTAGATGGTCCCTGTATTTAAAGGAAACCTAGAAAATGGTGTCCACTACATCCCGGAATTGTATTTCGGACGCTCTTCTATTGCACGAACATGAAATTAGCTGCTCAAGAGATTCAAATATGCAATGTATGTTCTTCTTTGGTTAAACGTTTTGTTTATGTCTTTCTCGTGATTTATTATGAAAAATCAATTACGAAACGAAAATCCTAGTTCTGAATATGATGAACTTGTCAGAAACATCTACTCGTTTCTAAAAAAAAAAACGTTGTCGATTAGTGTGTCTCACTAGTTAGGTTTTGATAGGCATTATTGTGTGTGATATCCGGTGACGGTTCGGTAGAATAGTGTGTCCGAAATGGTAAATCCTAATCGGAAATGCGATGAACTTGCGTGGAATAGACCTTCCAAATATTGTTATACTAACTTGGTTTACTGTTATCTTAGCATGATGATGTGTACAATGTTCCATTGACCATGACATGCAAATTTGACATTGGTTATAAATTTATTGTGAAGCAACATCCTAACTACACATGAGGCAATAATTAGGGACTCATGTTTTGGCACGTGGGTTGATGCCCCTAGCGACTTGGAGTTGGACCTATGGAATATATATGTACCATATGTTTTGAATATACGTTGTTATTGTTAGTGATTAGGTTAATACCTATTAGGTTTAGTAAGCTCGTTAAGATTTAGGTTCAGTCAAGAGCCTATTTTGTATATTTATTTATATAGGGTTAAACCTTCAGTATTATGATCAAATAATCATATATTATAACAGTTATAGTCCCACGACCCACCTTGGAGGAACTATACTTTGAGCTAGGTAATTAAAAGTTATACTTTGAAAGGAGCTAATTGTGTTAATAACGGGTCTGCTGTTTGGTTAAGGTGAGCAGCGGAACAGGGTACCCACTTTCGGAATCGGAACCGCTGGTTTTGTTTCCTAAAATGATGGAACCGCCCTAAGCGGTTCCGGTTCCAATTCTCATTTTTTTGGAACCGCTACCTGTCGGGTACCCGCTATTTAAAAAAAATATGTTTATATATATATATATATATATATATATATATATATATATATATATATATATATATATATATATATATATATATATATATATATATATATATATATATATATATATATATATATACACACATAGATTTAAGATATATTAAGAACTGTAATAATTGTGTGGATGTAAGCACCAATCAGAGACAAGAATCAGCCAAGGGTATATTTGTCAATTGATTTATAATTCACTTAATTAAATTTAATTCAATTCCTATAATTTTGGTAAACTGATCCTATAATTTTGGAATACTGATAACCACTTTAATTTCCCTAGCTGTTACTGACACCATCATAGAATTTCCGCCACATTCATCACTATCATGCCTCTGGTAACAAGCAACACCACTGGTCGATTTCACCTCCGACGATCTCATCACCGAAGGATCTCTGCAGCCATCAGCCTCCTATCGCCACCAGTGGAAATCGACTGCCACAACCTCCATCCTTTTGGACTCACATATAGCAGCCGCGAAACAGTAAACAACCTACAATCATCATGATTTTGTATAGCCTACACCACACTGGTTCAACAGCAACTTTCTGCACCACCACCGGTTCAACATCAACTTCCTACACCACCATCGGTTCACCATCAAGCCAAACTCTCGAACCCCTTCTTCTATTTCTTTTGGGACTGGAAACACGTACATGGGATCAATGTTATTGAGAGATAGCTCGAGATTCTTGCAGATTCTAGGTAATGTTTGTGTAATTAGTATATGTAACAAAATATATATTGTTCTAGTAGAATGTTTCTGTATGATTTTGTAATTCTGGGATTAATATTATGGATCATTCTAACATGTGAGAATATCATTATGATATTGCAGGGTAATTTTTTGTGCATTCAAAACATACGAGAAATCAAGAAGAAGTCCTAAAGCTTGATTTTAAGGCAAACATTCTGACAGAATGTCATTCTTACGGAATGTAATTCTCATAAAATGTCATTCTGTTTTGTATATTAGATTCTAGTATATTATTCTTGTAATTTTGATGTTACACAATACAATGTAAATCTCATTCTTTATGATTTTGTAATTCATATAAGCATGATTTTCTAATTCATTCTACCAAAAAATTTAACTTACTTTCAAGATATGCAGCAACACTCTTTAAGTGTATGCTTTTGTAGTTCATTATAATAGAATGTGCACGATTAAGAACTTAGAATAAGAAGTGAAATTAACTATACAATTTTATTAGAATTGTAACAGATCCAAAGTGTGAATTTAAAAATAAAATTGAATTCGAATGTGAAATTAAAATTTAAATCCGAAATTTGATACCATAAAAATCTCATATTCCATAACTGAAAAAATATAAAGTCCATATTACCCTTTAGAATGATATAATTGGAAAGTTGATATTTTTTTAATTAAAAAAATCAATATTCTGTTATTAATTACAACCATTGATGATTATAATTCTACACATCAGATTTGTCATTTCGACCACACAATAATTGTGGTTGTTAAGATAACCTAGCCCTATATATATATATATATATATATATATATATATATATATATATATATATATATATATATATATATATATATATATATATATATATATATATATATATATATATATATATATATATATATGATGCGAACTTAGACTCAGATCCGGTTCCGGTGGGGTTTAGATGATCGTAATTGGGTGAGCATGCAATCACAATCACAAAGAAATAAAGGGCATCAGCCGTTCTCCGGGAGGAGATCCCGGTAGCTCCGATGCCTAAGTCAGATCTCCGGCGAGAGTAATATGTGAGTGTAGTATGAAAGAGAGCAATTCCTTTACCGTGTGCCCTGTGAGGGCTTTTATACGTGGAGCAGGTCTCGCTATGGATGACAGGATCCCTGCAAGGGCATGTGGGGACCAGGACGCTGATTGGGTAGGCGGTTCTTGTCCGCTGCCACGTTTCCCATTGGTCCAAGTACGTTTTGTGGGAGGCGCACGATCTCTGTAGGTACGGACGTCATGCGTAGATGATTGGGCATGTCGCCAAGTCGGATCCAGGCCGGACTTTCCAGTGTGGGCGTTTCTTGCGAGCCAGGCTGGAATTCCTCTAGCGCGGGTCCTTCCAGCCCGGATGGGGTAGCGACCCATGGCTTCTAGGGAGTTCCCTGGGAGCGCGCTGGCTGTTGCCAGGTGGCACTTTATCAATATATAGATTGAAAATTAGATCAGGTGAGTGTAAGGTAATATTTATTATAGGATCTTAATCTTTCTTATATTTACAAATCAAAATCAATTCACCCCTTTGTCATTTTTAACATATATCATAATTAACTATATTTAGTTTATTATATGTAACATTTTACTACTATTATTGGACTATATTTAATTTGTAATTTGTATCGTAATGAACTAGTTTTAGTAGTTAGCTTTTGTTTTTATGGATAGTATTTTTTTTATACTGACGAAACTAAACGAAAATGACGTAACCAGGTACCCTGTCTCGGAACCGGAACCGCTGGTTCCGGTTCCGGTTCCTAGAATTGAAGAATCCCTTATACCGTTTCCCATTGGTCCAAGTACGTTGTGTGGGAGGCGCACGATCTCTGTCAAGTACGGACGTCATGCGTAGATGATTGGGCATGTCGCCAAGTCGGATCCAGGCCGGACTTTCCAGTGTGGGCGTTTCTTGCGAGCCAGGCTGGAATTCCTCTAGCGCGGGTCCTTCCAGCCCGGATGGGGTAGCGACCCATGGCTTTTAGGGAGTTCCCTGGGAGCGCGCTGGCTGTTGCCAGGTGGCTCTTTATCAATATATAGATTGAAAATTAGATCAGGTGAGTGTAAGGTAATATTTATTATAGGATCTTAATCTTTCTTATATTTACAAATCAAAATCAATTCACCCCTTTGTCATTTTTAACATATATCATAATTAACTATATTTAGTTTATTATATGTAACATTTTACTACTATTATTGGACTATATTTAATTTGTAATTTGTATCGTAATGAACTAGTTTTAGTAGTTAGCTTTTGTTTTTATGGATAGTATTTTTCTTTTTATACTGACGAAACTAAACGAAAATGACGTAACCAGGTACCCTGTTTCGGAACCGGAACCGCTGGTTCCGGTTCCGATTCTTAGAATTGAAGAATCCCTTATACCGGTTCCAGTTCTGGTTCCATTCAAATTAGGCAGGTACCCGCATATGCTCACCCTTAGGTTTGGTGAATATTTCTTGGCTACTTTGTCTGAGTTTCGAAAATGGGTGTATCCATTATTGCAAATGATTGACTCAATCAAGTTGCAAGATGTAGATGACCTTTTAAAAAATCACTTGATCAGTTATTGGATGCGTATTGTTGTTTGAGTATGATGCAAGATGTATATTGCATGGTTGAAGCCAACACTGTTATATGGGTCAGATTTCATGAGGGTCATTAATGTTCGAGTATGATTATTATTATTTTACAATTTATGTTTCTATTAATTACTATTATATATGTTCTTAACTATTATCTTAATGTATAATTGTCTAATAATTTACCCATAGAAAAGTTACAGCCTACAATAGAGGAGATGCTTGTTGAGTGGTAGACGTATATAGATCTCTGGATTATGATGGTTGGTTTAGCTCTGCCTTCCCAGATAGATAACCATCACCTCTTACACTATCGCCACCTCTATTTTGCCACCACATAAGTAGATATGGCAAGATTTGGAAGCACATCAACCACCACCAAGACAGCACATGTAGGAGCACATGTTCCACTATCACCACTAATAAAAGCACCAATAACAACACATGTACCACCATAGAGACACTTACCAGTAGCACATACATCCCTACTATAATAACCCAAAATGGGGCTAATCAGAAAGTAAGTAGTACATGGATAATTGGTAAGTAATTGTTCATATTATGAGTTGTAAGACCCATTTTTAAATTGAGATGCTTTATAAGGTAAGTAGAGTTATTACCTTATAGTCGGTGTGATTCTAGATATGAGTTTGATTAGCGTAAAGGTGTGGCGATCCTTGTGATTGCCTTCGACTTTTTGAGTTGTTGATGAGTGAAAAGAGGTTGGAATCCCTCTTATGTACTAATCTTGTTTTAATTAAGATTAGTTAAGTTGTTATATGTGTTAGTGTGGTTAGAGGACCTTTTGGGAGAAGTTTGAGTTTGAAAAATGTCAAAAGGAATCAACCAGGGTCGTGTTCTTTAACCCGGGTCGTGTTGTACCTATTGAACAAACGAAAATAAAAGTCGTAAAAGGAACTCGGGTCGTGTTCCTTAACCCAGGTCGGGTTTGCCTGCAGATCATTTAAATATGCAGCAAACCCATTTAAGTGTAAAAACTTCATTTCGAACAAGAAAACCCCAAAATCGATTTTCAGAGACTAGGGAGGCGATTTTGGGTCAAATAGGCGATTTTTGGTCAAATTAAAGCTGTAGATTCGTAGGGAAGCGTAGAGTGATGCGGATCTAACCCCGTAAATGCGTTTTTGACTCCTAATTCGTCGAGGTGAGTGATTTCTTCGTTTTGGGGGTTTTGAAACCCTAACTTTAGATTTCATGATTTTGCTATATATTGTTATATATGTTGTTAGTAGGTTTTTAGTGGATGCCTTTAGAGTTGTTGGTGTGATTATTGTCGATTTTCTACGGTTGAATGAGTAGAACCGCGGATTTGGGGGTTTCGGTAAATATAGAGTTGATATTTACCGTTTATACTCCTTTTTCCTCTTTCAATTACTACATCTTTTGAGTAAGATGTTGTTGAGATGATTTTGGATGTTGTAGAATTGATTTAGACTATATTGATACGACCAAGTCTAGAGAACAGGAGTCTGGTACGCGTGGTTTGGGAGTTCCACGTACTAAGCCGATAACAGGTGAGTACTTTATAGTACTTGACTAGAGTTATATTTGAGATATGTTGAGATACATGTAGTATATATGTGCTTGTGTTATGTTTTTGTTATGATTGTAACCTCTGGTGGAGTAAATTGTTATCTATGAGTAATGATAATTGAGTTAGATATACATGTTGATTATACAACCATGAAGGTTGTGTTATACGTTTTGAGTGGTTGTGTTACAGAGTTTTGAGTCAAATTATACAATCATGAGGGTTGTTGAGACGGACCATAGTTGAAAGGATAATGAGTTCGAGCAAATGTTCAGGATAGAGTTATGAGCAGTATCGGTTGTGGTACTTATTCTTGAGTTGAAGTTTGCAAATAATTAGCTGGTATTTGTAAAGCTAATGTGGTTGCAGGTTTTAGAGATAAAGAGGATATATATATATATATATATATATATATATATATATATATATATATATATATATATATATATATATATATATAGTTATGAGCAGTATCGGTTGTGGTACTTATTCTTGAGTTGAAGTTTGCAAATAATTAGCTGGTATTTGTAAAGCTAATGTGGTTGCAGGTTTTAGAGATAAAGAGGATATATATATATATATATATATATATATATATATATATATATATATATATATATATATATATATATATATATATATATATATATATATATATATATATATATATATATATATATATATATATATATATATATATATATACTTGCTTTTGAGATTTGCAAGAGCGGTTGATCAAGAGATTATGTAATGAGAAAGATTAGTGAAGTGTGTTGTGAGATTTGGTTGATACCATATCTTTATATATCTATATATATTAACACGTCTTGTGTTGATGTTGAGTAGGGAGATTAATCACTAAGATTTTTATAAGCTTACACTTGAGTGTTGTGTTGTTTTGCAGGTATCTATAGCTGTGATAGGGGAATGCATGTGATAAAGAAAGACAGACAAGTTTAGAGTCTGTCCTTTAGTCGTGTTAGATTTTATTTGTAATTCCTGGTCGGATTTATAAGGACCTTTTGTGTAATTATTATGTTGATTCATATTGTTTCCGTGGTTTGAGTACAAGTATACCCATTTTTAATGTGTTATTGTTTGAAAATATATTGGGTGTACTTCGTATGAGAAACCGGGTGTTACATGAGTAAATGGTAACAAAGGGTAATTTGGTAATTTCAGTTAATGTTATGAAATCCAAATACTTATGATTTCATTAAGAATATTATTTGAAATTAGAATGTATTTATGTATATTGATTATGAAAAATGGAATGGTAAATGATCATGTAAAGAATAACATGACTAAAAGGGTATTTTGGTCATTATGTTGTAAATAAATCTTATTATGAGTTTTTTATGTTTTAATAAGTTATTATGTCTTATTACAAGTATTTATGAGTGTTAAGACTAAGTTTTACCAAAGAATCAAAAGATAAGATTGTAACATCCCCCAATCGCACGTATCACATCTGTAACATCCCCCAATCGTACGTATCACAATATTGTCCGCTTTGGGCCACCCAGCGTGAAAACTTCCCAGGGGGTCACCATCATGGGATTTCTCCCACCCGGGCACGCTTAACTGTAGAGTTCTTATGGGATCTGCTGCCCTCACGGCTTTAAAACGTGTTGTGATATGGAGGTATCCACACCCCTTATAAGGAGATGCTTAGTTCTCCTCCGTGGTCGATGTAGTTTCAGGGATCCCTCCCCATTCACCCCCCACTACAGGGTTCGACGCCCCTGTCGAACGCACCGACCTCGTGTACCAAGCTCTGATACCATCTGTAACATCCCCCAATCGCACATATCACAATATTGTGATACGTGAGATTGAGGGATGTTACAGATGGTATCAGAGCTAGGTGCACGAGGTCGGTGCGTTCGATGGGGGCGTCGAACCCTGTAGTGGGGGAGAATGGGGAGGGATCCCTGATCCCACATCTACCGGGGAGGAGAACTAAGCTCTCCTTATAAGGGGTGTGGATACCTCCCTATCACAACGCGTTTTAAAGCCGTGAGGGCAGCAGATCCCATAAGAGCTCTGTAGTTAAGCGTGCCCGGGTGGGAGAAATCCCATGACGGGTGACCCCCTGGGAAGTTTTCATGCTGGGTGCCCCAAAGAGGACAATATTGTGATACGTGCGATTGGGGGATGTTACAAAGATTTTGGAAGAAATAGGCTTAACATGGAGTTCAGGAATGCAGCTGCAGTTCTATCGCGACTCGAAACACCCTTCACAACTCGAAGCCTTTACGACTTGAACATCAGTCTTCACGACGTGAAATCTTGGAAAAATTTCATATGTCAATTTTTAAGTGGTCCAACTAAGTTTAAATGGGTTGACCCATTAGGTCTTCGTTTAACACGACTAAATGAAGGTTTAAGAGGGTATTTTCACCCTAGAAGTTAGATTATACCACCCCCTAATTCTCTCTAGACACGTGTATATGTGTGTGTGTGTTCTTCGTAAGATGAGTGTGTGTAAGGCAAGTTCTTGATGATTCAAGAAATCTTTCAAGGAAATATCAAGCGCAAGCATGTTATAGTAAGGTAATCACTCAACCTCTAGTTGTAGATTGAGTTATACGTATGTATGGTAAGAGCCTTATGAACCTTAATTTCATGGATTGAAGTATATGATGGGTTTATGGTTATATATTGTTCTAATATGATGTATAAGCTTATGTTAGAAATAATAAGACGAAAGGAAGTTGTATAATATGTTTTACCAGTGTTTGATTATGAACTAGTAAATAGTGATCAAGTATGTTAAGATCAAATAGATGATGAATAGTATTTTTTAACTCCTTAATGGAATATGTATGATGTTTGATGCTTCCAAACATCATTATATGACAAGAGTCTCATTGTGAGACAAGATGTTAGATATGCCATTTAGAGTGTAATATGAGGCTATTAAGACATGAGGTTAAGAGGTCTTTGTGTATTAAGGCCTAGCATATTGTTAATAAAGATGTTAATGAACTCCTTATGATATGAAGGAGTAAATGATCAAGAAGAAGGAATGGACAAAATAATGGTGGAATCCTAGTTAGACTTATCTAACTAGTAAAAGTGAGTACATGTCGTATTTTCCCACTTTGGACACATGACCAAATGTTTATGAAAGCTTATATGATTATGAATATGAATGGATATGAAATTTTTTTAATACCTATATTATGTTTATAAGTATATGATAAGGTTATGATATGAATATTCTTATATAGAATATATGTAGAAGTGAATGACATATGATATAATGAATCAATGATGAAGTAAAGGAATGGTATGAGGCATATAGTCTTATGATGATAAGAAGTAAATGGTATATGATGTGGTAAAAGAATGGTATGTAATGTGATAAGTTAAATGGGGACGTAACTCTCCATAGAGAATGAGTAAAGATGTAAAGTAAGAATGTTGGCATATAACCTTAAATGATAGTATGAATGATATATGGATTGGTCTGGCTCTGCTGATGGGATGCTTTATCCATCTTAAAAGGATGTTGATGTGATATATTTGTGTTTAAATTACATAACATGTCAACCATAATTAATTAATGTAATTCCTTCACTTTTTCAGGTCTACATCCATATTAATATATCAACAGTTGTTTTTGGGTGTTTTGGAGTTGGGGACTAATTACAGTAATTATTGGATGGTAACTATTATTCATAAAACCTCGATTCATTTAGTGCTCTTGAAGTTTGTGTACATAATGTGTTAGGGGATATCTAGTATTGGACAAGGTAAGGGACCAATCATATCCCCTTTGAGAGTTTCACACTTAGACTTATGAAGGAAACATATGTACCACAACATTCCAACAAGTGGGGGACTGTGGCATTTTTATGTTTTTCCTTGAGACGTTGACCTTTAGCAGGTCTGTGACTATTCAGGGTGATATCTTTGAGTGGGCTGAAACTTATCGTTGTCGATTTGCACAAATAGTATGTCGTACACGTCATATTTATACATTTTATGTTTCAAACTTATACATATGTGAATATTTGGTTTCCTTATTTGTTTTTAAGTTATGTTAATGTAAATTGTGGTTTGGATTTACTTATGCTTATGTAAGCACTTGTTTTTTAAGACACCCACCACTCAACCATATAATAAGTCTTAAGTGAAACGTTAAAACGTGCATACATTCACTAATGGAAAGGATCATTATATGTGATCATATATACAATATCACTTCAACTTTTCTTAAATAAACTTTGGGAAAGTTGAAGGGTTTCTATGCAATCAATGAACACAAAATAACTTAAGGTTCACATGCAACCCTAATATTGATCTATGTTTTCTTCTATGAAGATTAGAACTAAGAACCTAAAGGATACATTTCAATTCTAAAGAAGAATCAAGAAAAAACCAACCTTAGATCTTATGATCCTTTTAAGCAGCAGCAAAATTATCCTGCCTCAGATGAAAGTCACACCCAGGTGATGGAAGAATCAGTCCAGCAGAGTAAATCCAGAGAGAAGATGGCGTGAATATGAGGTGCCAGGGGGTTCCTTTTATAGCCTCCAAGGGTTACACCTGAAACCCTAAGGAGCCTCCAATTGGACAAGGCTTTTGACCACTTGGACCAGGCTTACCAAACCCTAATTAGGGTTTCGCCAAACCCTTGGAGATGCCTCCAAGGTGGCGCCACATTTGGTCCCTGGTTTTTCCTGGCCAGTTATTCAACTATTGAATAAATACCAAACCAGTCCCTGCACCTTTTAATTAATTAATTTAATCTCCAAATTAAATCCAATTAATTCTAGATTAAATCTCAATTAATTAATATAGTTTCTAATTAATATATTAGCACTTAAATATATTAATAAACCATATATATATTTTCTATTGATTTATTATACAATTAATAAATCAACTATTCTCTCTACTGAACTATCTTTCCTCCACCCATGAGGGCAACCCAAATGGACTTTGCTTTTAATCATAAGATAAAAGTTCAATTACAAGTCATGGCTTAGACACCTAATCCAACAGTCTCCCACTTGGATAAGTCTATGACTTTAATTGTCTGAACTCTGACCCAGTCAGTTCTGTCCAAAGATAAGTGATCAGATGATCCTCCGTCCAACAAGATATTTTCAGACCCAAGACATGGATAAAATCAATCTGGTCTGATTCACTGTTCCTCGATTTCCGATTTGCATATGACTCTTAGACTACCAATTTAGTCCCGGTTGGCCAACCATTTTAGTCAACTTCAAAATCATCGAGAGGCCTACAGATATCTGTTTCCCGTTAGGGTCAAGGGACGAATAAACTTCGACTCATATACTTATGTCTTTTACCAGACAAATCACTCACAACAATACGTTTTATAACACCGAGTTACCGATGCGTTTTCATATTATCAATGAACAACCGTCTAATAAATCATAACTCATATGTCTTAGCTTAAAGATCAAAAGATATTATCGTCTCAACATTGCTCGTGATGTAATCCATGAAGCAATCCATTGAGCGCGGGTTTATCCAATACTCAAATCTCCATTTCCAAGTACTCACGAATGGTTCAGCAATCCAATTGCAATGTCTAACTCCTTAGACAATCTATTACCAATTCATGACAGTCTTACTTCACACTTACTCCCTTAAAGTGTAATCGACTGTGGATATTTGAATAATCCAATTATTCAGGAAGTAAAACATGCAAAATGAAACACAATGATAAAGTACTGACAAGAGTAGTGAACCATAATAAATCTCTATTATTAAATCACAAGAGTCAAATACAATACATTGTTACAAGTTTCGAACTTATCTAATTACTAAAACTTATATCATCTCTTAATCCAATGCTCCTAGCATGCTGATTATGCTTAATCCTACTCAGAGCCTTTGTCAAGGGATCTGCAGGATTATCTTCCGATGATACCCTCTTTACAAGGAGGTGACCTTCTTCTACCCTATGCCTGATGTAGTGGTACTTTCTGTCGATATGTCTGGACTTTCCATGATCTCGCGGTTCCTTTGTCAAGGCGACCGCACCTTCATTATCGCAGAACAGTTCCAAGGGCTCCTGAATACTCGGGACTACTCCAAGGTCACCGATAAAGTTCTTCAGCCAAGCCGCTTCCTTTGACGCTTCACTTGCTGCTATGTACTCTGATTCGCACGTAGAATCAGCCACTGTTTCTTGCTTGGAACTTTTCCAAGTAACTGCTCCACCGTTCAAAAGGAATACCCAGCCCGACTGAGACCGACCACTGTCTCTATCCGTCTGAAAACTGGCATCTGTATATCCTTCAACTCTCAAGGTATCACTGCCACCGAGGACTAACACCATGTTCTTTGTCCTTCGCAGATACTTGAGTATATTTTTTACAGCTATCCAATGCGCCCTTCCAGGGTTACCCTGGTACCGACTGACCATGCTTAAAGCAAAAGCCACGTCAGGGCGAGTACACGTCATAGCGTACATGATCGATCCCACAGCCGAAGCGTATGGTACTCGACTCATCTCAGCTATTTCCTCGTCTGTACTCGGACTTTGAGTCTTACTCAGTTTCGCATTATTTTGGATAGGCAGCTCTCCCTTCTTGGAATTTTCCATACTAAACCTCTTTAGTACCTTATCCAAGTATGTACCCTGACTGAGTCCAATCAGTCTCTTCTTCCTATCTCTCAATATTCTAATCCCAAGAATATAGGCAGCCTCTCCTAGGTCCTTCATGGCGAAACATTTCCCAAGCCAAGCCTTAACATCTTGCAAGGTTGGAATATCGTTTCCCATGAGCAGTATGTCATCGACATACAGCACCAGAAAAGTGACTATACTCCCACTAGCCTTGACATATACGCAGGACTCATCCTCGCTCCTAGAGAAGCCAAACTCTTTGACTTTCTCATGGAAACAAAGATTCCAGCTGCGAGAAGCTTGCTTCAATCCGTAGATTGATCTCTCAAGCTTACACACCTTATTAGGATACTTTGCATCGACGAAACCCTCTGGCTGATTCATGTAAACATCCTCAGTCAGTTTCCCATTAAGGAAAGCGGTTTTGACGTCCATCTGCCAAATTTCATAGTCATGAAATGCAGCTATGGCCAGCATAATCCTAATAGACTTTATCTTAGCTACTGGTGAGAAGGTCTCGTCATAATCAACCCCTGGGGTTTGAGTAAAACCCTTCGCAACCAGTCTTGCCTTGAAAGTGTGTACCTTTCCGTCCATGTCTGTCTTCTTCTTGAAGATCCATTTGCACCCGACTGTCTTTCGACCCGGTACATTGTCAACCAAGTTCCAAACTTGATTGTCATACATGGACTTGATCTCGCTATCCATGGCCTCTTTCCACTTGGCAGACTCAGGGCCCGCCACTGCTTCCTGGTAGTTAGCTGGTTCATCCAAATTTATCAGTGTCCTATCACTGACAAAAGTGTCCCCATCCGAAGTTATATGGAACCCATAAAACTCGGGTGGCATGCTAACCCTACCGGAACGCCTAAGAGGTAAGGATACATCTGTCGGTCCAACAGGACTTTCATCCTCATGTTGGTTGCTAGTTTCTCCTAAGGTTGCGTCATCTGATGACTCTTGAATTTCTTCCAGATCAATGGTACTCCCACTGTCCTCTTTGAATACGAGCTCTCTCTCTCGAAAGACTGCTCGTCTAGCTACAAAGACCACGTCCTCGCTCGGTCTGTAGAATAGATATCCAAAGGACTGTTTGGGATAACCAATGAAGAAACACTTTTCGCTTCTGTCTGCGAGTTTGTCTTGAGTCTCTCGTCTAACGAAAGCCTCACAACCCCAGACCTTGATATGTGCCAACGAGGGAGCTTTCCCCGTCCACATCTCATGAGGTGTTTTCGCAACCTTCTTAGTTGGGACAAGATTGAGGATATGGGCGGCAGTCTCTAAGGCATACCCCCAGAAGTGAATGGGAAGTGAAGCTCGACTCATCATGGAACGAACCATGTCCAACAGGGTTCGGTTGCGCCTCTCTGCAACACCGTTCAACTGTGGTGTCCTGGGAGGTGTCAACTGCGAAACTATTCCGCATTCCTTTAGATAGTCCAGGAACTCGATACTTAGATACTCTCCGCCTCTGTCGGATCTGAGCATCTTTATCTTCCTGCCTAATTGATTCTCTACTTCGTTCTTAAACTCTTTGAACTTTTCAAAGGTGTCCGACTTGTGCTTGATCAAGTAGATGTAACCGTATCTACTAAAATCGTCGGTAAAAGTCACGTAGAACCGCGTGCCATCCTTTGTGGTTGATCTGAATGGACCACACACATCCGTGTGAATAATGTCCAATAGACCCTCACCTCTTTCAAAAGACCCTTTGAAAGGTGATTTAGTCATCTTGCCCAACAGACAAGATTCGCATACATCATCCGACTTGAGGTCGAATGATTCCAACACTCCATCCTTTTGGAGTTGGGCGATGCGTTTCTTGCTGATGTGCCCGAGCCGACTATGCCACAGACATGCCTTTTCCACGTCACTAGTAGAATCAATATAATTTACACTTTGTCCTAGATTGTCAACACATTTCACAGTTTCATACACACCATTACAAGGATAAGCAGTAAAATTCAAAATACCATTTTTGAAAACAGAAATAGATCCAATATTATTATCAAAAGAAAAATGAAATCCTTGTCTGAATAATGCGTGAAATGAAATAATATTTCTTGCCATTTCTGGCGAATAGCAACAATCTAATAAATCTAAACAAACTTCACTACTAAGCACTAAACTATAAACTCCAATCTTGGTAACAGGGGACGATCTCCTATTGCCCATGATCAAGTTCAGTCTACCGTGCTCCACCTCCCTGCTTTCCTTTAGGCCCTGCATATCAGAACAAATGTGAAAACCACATCCTGTATCAAGGACCCAAGAATTAGAAGATGGTGAGTTTTTAGAGATAGTGTATATACCTGCTGTCGATGGCTTTACTTTCCCATCCTTGACATCCTGCAAGTATTTGGGGCAGCTTCTCTTCCAATGGCCCTTTTCTTTGCAGTAGAAACAGTTTGCTTCATCGGGGTTGGCCACACAAGGAATTTGGGAAGTCTTGGTTCTCGAGCCATTACTGGATGACCCGGCCTGAACCTTTTCCCTCCAATTTTGTTTAGGAGGGCCCTTCCTTTTCTTTCCTCTGCCACTTCCAATGGCTAGAACGGGCTGATTAACCGAGGGTACACTTTTACCCTTCATCCCGTCTTCAGCTACTCGAAGCATGCGATGCAACTCAGTCATATTAGCCTGATTGTTGTTCAAATGATAAGCCAGCCTGAACTGGTCATAAGAACTCGGCAACGAGTTAAGCACTATGTCAACGGCCAACTGTTCCGGTACAGGCATCGCAAGCTTTCTAAGCCGCTCCACGTAACCTTGCATTCTTTGCACATGAGTGCAGATGGACTCTCCATCTTTGGGTTTGCTGTTCGTGAAGTCCTTGACCACTTCGCACCTTTCGATGCGCTCTTGCTTGCGGAACTTTTCCGCTAGCTCCTTGTGCATCTCATAGGGCCAGTAGTCTTCGTATATTCTCTGCAATTCGGGGTTCATTGTGGCGATCATGATGCAGGCCACTTTGGTTGCATCATCAGTATGTTTTTGGTACGAGGCAATTTCCTCGGGAGTAGCAGTTTCGGGGTCGACATCGACAAGCTCGGTCTCGAGAACATACTCTTTGTTCTCATACCTCAGAGCCATCTTGATGTTTCTAATCCAGTCATTATAGTTTGTCCCGTTCAATTGAACCTTGGAACATAGTGAGAGGATTGAGGGAACACTGGAGTTTGATTGGGGAGCGGATTGATCAGCAGAAGACATCTATAAAAGAAGGTAAGTTTAATTAGATACTTGTCGGTCCTTATAATAACCCAATATAAAATAAGGCTAGGATCCAACTATAACAATTTGCAACATAGAAGAGGGATGCCGTAATCTATAAGCAAATTTTATAAAGGTAGGCGAATGACGATTCAGCCGATTCCACCGCGGAAAAATAATCTTATTATAAATGGAATTCCTAGTTTCTTATGAGATTTATTGAACTGTTCAATAGCATGTTTAATCTCGGATATGCCCCACCGTTTGTGACTGGGATGCCGAGGATCACAAACCGGGTGTGAATAACCATGCAAATTAGCTTGGTGCTCTCGGGATCCATTATCATCTCAAATTGATGTGCCGGTAAACCACACACGCTCCATCAACAATGATAACACCCGAGACACCCATTGCCACTCTTTATGAACCCCTATTGGTGTGCCGGTAAACCACACACGCTCCACCAACGTTTCATAAAGTGCAATGTGCAATTTCATGGGGTAGCATCAAATTCACATTTTCCTAAAGTAACTAGATTGGGATTTGTTTTAGGGTTCTAGTACTTTCAATTATAGCATTATACTTTTAAGAGGCTTAGCGGTTCTATCATACCCGTTCAGCTAACGACACTCGACTGACCAGGAGAGCGGTGGGTAAGAGTAGATACCCATTAGACTAACATTTTATAGTCAGTCGCCTTATACCCTCTTTATAGGACAGTTTTGTGAATGAGGCTTACTAGCGGTAGACTAACCAATTTTCTTATACATATTAAATTAACTTTTAATTTTAAATATATATAAGATATATTTTAATCTCATTAAAATATCTTTAGAATTAATTAAATTCTAATTTTCTCAAATTATTCTAATTTTCTTGAAAATTTTAATTAATTCTTAAGGCAGATTTAATTTGCCTTTAATTAATCAATTAATTAAATTAATTAAATCTAGGTTACAGATTACCAATTAATCAAATTAATTAACCTGTAATGGTCCCATGAATTTCGAAAATTACAAGCCAAGGAATTAGGGTTCAAGTTATTTTAGTTGATTTAGATACCAAAAATAACAACACATAATTAAGGCAAGCAAATCAAGCATTCAAGGGGGACCAAGGGAGGGTGGCGGCTAGGGTTAGGAAACCCTAGTCTTGGGATCGATTTTGGCCTCCTCCCAAGGGTTAATTTTCGCCAATAACCCTTAGGCACAAAACAATTCAAGCAGTTCATAATCAAACACAAGAAAACAAGCTAGCTCTGATACCACTGAAGGGTTTCTATGCAATCAATGAACACAAAATAACTTAAGGTTCACATGCAACCCTAATATTGATCTATGTTTTCTTCTATGAAGATTAGAACTAAGAACCTAAAGGATACATTTCAATTCTAAAGAAGAATCAAGAAAAAACCAACCTTAGATCTTATGATCCTTTTAAGCAGCAGCAAAATTATCCTGCCTCAGATGAAAGTCACACCCAGGTGATGGAAGAATCAGTCCAGCAGAGTAAATCCAGAGAGAAGATGGCGTGAATATGAGGTGCCAGGGGGTTCCTTTTATAGCCTCCAAGGGTTACACCTGAAACCCTAAGGAGCCTCCAATTGGACAAGGCTTTTGACCACTTGGACCAGGCTTACCAAACCCTAATTAGGGTTTCGCCAAACCCTTGGAGATGCCTCCAAGGTGGCGCCACATTTGGTCCCTGGTTTTTCCTGGCCAGTTATTCAACTATTGAATAAATACCAAACCAGTCCCTGCACCTTTTAATTAATTAATTTAATCTCCAAATTAAATCCAATTAATTCTAGATTAAATCTCAATTAATTAATATAGTTTCTAATTAATATATTAGCACTTAAATATATTAATAAACCATATATATATTTTCTATTGATTTATTATACAATTAATAAATCAACTATTCTCTCTACTGAACTATCTTTCCTCCACCCATGAGGGCAACCCAAATGGACTTTGCTTTTAATCATAAGATAAAAGTTCAATTACAAGTCATGGCTTAGACACCTAATCCAACAAAAGTCATATGGGAAAAAAAATTTCTCTCCATTCATCCATGCTTTCACTCAAATTATTTTCTCCACAATCTCCCAAAACTCATACTATATAACCTTAGAATTAAGTTTAGCTTGTTTTATAAAGTGTTCAGTATCTTGGATTTCTTTTTGGTGCCAATATCTATTTTTTTATTCAATAGCTCCTATAATATCATTTATTTGTTGGCTGCCTTAATTAGATTTTGCTTTCATCTCTTCATACTCAACTTCTATAGCAAGTACAATGTTCTTTATCGAATCAGCATCATCTAGGCATTAAACTCATTTGTAGAGCTTGAAGGGCAATTCAATTTAGGAACAAATTTCACTTGGTTAAACCACATTTTAGGAGAGAAAATGGTTTAATAAGGATAATGAATGATTCGTAATGGATTTAGGGTGAATATTGTTATGATTTTAAATTGTTTATATAGATGTTACATAAGGAGGTAGGTGGGGATTCTGGTTAATTCATAAAGAGTTGGGTGGTTATTGATGCTAGATAATATGGTAGGTCGGGATATAGTGAAATCATAAAGAGTTAGATGGGCATAAATGTATGAATAAGTTGGTAAGTCAGGATAAGGTGGCATTTAGATGTGGATGGATTCATTAGTTATAGTTTTAGGTGAGAGTGGATTTTTACAAGTCAATTTCCTCATTTCAACAATAAAAAGGTAATAAACATTTACAGCAAAATAAAAAATTAGGATGTCGGGAAACTATAATGCTTTTAAGTTTGAAATCCAAAATGTCTATCCAAAATGCCAATTCTGCATTTAGTGGTTATCATGGATAATATCAAAATAGTTGGTAAAATAGAGATATGTAGTCATTTCTAATTGTATTTTTTGTTAATATCCCTTAAATTAATTTTGGTTTTCATAATATGAACTTGGATAATTTGAATAACAATTAGAATAAGATGGAAATCAAATCTTAACCAACCAAATTATAGTTTAGTTGTATTGGTTTTTACAATTTGATGCTCAAAGAGTTGAGATCCATCTCAAAGTATACATATTTAAAAATTCTTAGAAAATATTGGTTTATCATGGTATAACCAGGGCCGGCCCTGAGCATGTGCCAGGTGGGCGACCGCACAACGCCTCTGTCGTTGGGGGCCCGAAATTTTATATGTATACAGTGTATATATTGCATATTTATTAAGTTTTCGGAACAGAAACACAAGAAACCGTTTATAGTGGTAGTATGAATGAATTTTTGTTATTTTAGAGGACTATTTTCGTATTCGCACAGGGTCCTTAAAATCAACGGACCGACACTGGGTATAACATATGAAATTTTTGTCCAACAAGCTTTATCAATCTTTAAATGTATATAGGACCTAATAAAATTAAAAGTGTATATTACAATACGATTAAATGAATGATTGTATAATAATACAATTTTAAAGATATATATTAAAAAATAATAATAACTAACAAAGTAACAATTTTAAGGATTGCAGTTTGGTTTTTTGGACGATTCCGTTCTCATTTTAGTAACCAAACCAATTCAAAATTCAAAATATTAATTCAACTTTACTGTAAAACAATCCAAAAATCTAAATATACAAACCATAGAATCCTAGTCATAATGATATGACATACTAGTTTAGTTATTTACGGACATGTATATGTTGTAGGTCCAAAATTTGCATAGTACTATTATAACATTTTATTACTATTTCCTATTATGTATTGTTATAAAGTGTATCAATCTCCACATGTGCCTTAAAACAAATTACTATAGAAAAGTATGAAAAGTTGATTTTTTGACATAATCCATTTTTTATAACAAATCATTTTTTATATGATACAATTGATTTAAAGAAATACCATGTTTTTATACATGTATGGCTATGAAAAATTATTTAAATAATGATATCCGTGAACACAAAGTTATAGTTGCTTACCTTTATGGTAGCATTTGTTAAAATCATCGATTCAAATAAAGCATGTACAGGTGTAAATGAATGATGATAACTTATTAACTTTGATCGTGTTATTACTCAAATCAATTATTCATATAAGAATTCTAATACCCAATTATGCAACATTAAATATATAAATTCAAAAAATAAACGATGTCATCAAACAATTTACATCATTTACAAACATTATATTTTCGGAAAATAACGTCTATAAATTCCCGATACGAACACCAAATTTCTTCCGACTAAAATCGAACAGAAATTCTTTTTCTAAGATAGCATATACCCATTCATAAGAACATATTAAATGATACATCTTTCGGCATACAATATTCCATAATATACCAAGTAAACAAACAATTTCTGCAGAGGATGAAGAAAAATTCAATTACTAACAATATTTTTTTCAATATCTAGATTTTGAAACATTCAATGTCAAACTTTAAAAAATGATAATAAAATCATATTTTGATTTATAAATTGATGTGACAATTATAAGAAAACATATGATGTAGATCATGCCCTACTTAAAAAAATGATGTGACAATTATAAGAAAACATATGATATAGATCATGCCCTATAAAATCATGTTTTGATTTAAAATCATATTTTGATTTATAAATTGATGTGACAAAACTAGTTGTAAACTGGTAGTTAGTAGCGGATAGCTGGTAGCTGGAAGCTGAAGTTTTAGTTTGTATATGACTGTTCGGCAAAAATAGCAATAAGCTTTTAAAATATGTAAAATTACATAAAACAGTATCTACGTAAATATTGGTTATCGTATTAAGGGTATTCTACCAATTAATAGTATAATTTGTAGGAGCTTTTTGTTAAACGTTATTTCAACTAGCTTTAAATTAATAGCGTTTTAGTTTAAAATAAAAGCTTCAAGTTTGTGTCGCCTAACGAAGCTTTTGGTTTTTATTAGAGCTATTTCCTAAACGCTAGAAGCTCTCAAACGCTCCGTGCCGAACACGTCTTATGTGCATGTTTGGCAAAACTAGCTGGTAGCTGGAAGCTGAAAGCTGGAAGTTGTAGCTTTTAGTTAAGCGCTACTTCAACTAGCGTTTAAAATACTAGCATTTTGTTTAAAATAAATCTTCAATTTCGTGTCGCCGTACGAAGCTTTTGTTTTATCAATGACTTTTTCCTAAACGCTAGAACCGTCAAGCTCTCAAACACTTCCAAAAACTCTGTGCCAAACATGTCATATGTATCATATATTTCAAAAAAATAATTGGATTTTTTTTAATTATAAAACATGAATAATTAAAGGGTATTGGTAAAAAAACCTCATGTGATGTGACATGTGTGTGTAAGAGTCAACTCACACAACACACTCACCTACACACATTGAGGGGTTTTTTTTAAGATCACCCTAATTAAAATATGCCTTTTTGAGGAACCCAAAGGTTTATAATATGAAAAGCATCATAATTATTCATTTCACTTTTTGGGTATATCTGAACCACCTATAATTTATATATCATAATTATGTCTACACCATAGTTATTGATTAGAGTAAATTACAATTTTTGCCCCTACGTTTTGGGTCATTTTCCTATTGGTACTTAATCAAGAATTCTCACATTCTTGCCCCTGTAGTTTCTATTACTTTTAGGTTTGGTCCTTCACCCGTTAAAGTTAAATTTTTCTGCTAAATGAGAGGGGTAAATGACTAAAAGACCCTCAATCTTTTATTTTTTTAAAGTAAATTAATTAGAAAAATCTCTCTCTCTCTCTCTCTCTCTCTCTCCTAGTCTCCCTCTCCTCCCTACAGTAACTAGTGTTTGTTCTTTATACTCAAGAAAACACACCCAAAGTAAAATACCCTCACTGCTTTGTTTTGAAATTACCTTGCTATAATTTTCTATTTTATTCGAGATCCCAATTCAAAAGTCGGAATCATATGCCACAAAATTGTTTTTGGGAGTCAACAGTTACTTGTTCATTTGCTTCCGCTTTCCGTTTTCCCAGATCAGAGATGTAGCCTTGTTGAAATTGATTTTACAAGTATGAGAGGACCCGTTGGTGCTTCGGCTACTCCAATTGAGCCTAGACAGTTTCTTGAAATTACTCGATTTGTCACAAGTCTCAACCATGTAATTGCTGGCAACTGGGAGAAGATTAAAAGCTACGGAATGTACCAGTCTCCTTTAATGCATGTTACTGTTTAATTCTTCAGTATTCGGCTTCACGCTTGGACGGTGGTATTTTCTAAAAACCGAAAATCAGGTACCCTGCAGTACCCACTCGAACAAAGTTTAAGGCCAATAATTGTTGGTTTACTCATTGTACTCGACAATTTCCAATAAAATCCATGGAGTAAATTAGCCAAAGTCGATTGAATCACCTTTCACCCTAAACTGTACCCAGGAAACATCCTTCGTCCTGCTGCCCTTGACATCGATCTCCTTTCCGATGAACCTTTCCAGACAAAATTCTTCAAGTTTGTCCCACAAATTAGGGTCTCTTCCGATTGACCAGACGCTATACGAGAACTCAAGTTCCTTCAGTAAGGTTGTAACCGGCTACCTTGTAATTCTCACGAGCTCTTCTCAGAACTAACATCGGTGCTACCGGATGTAACCGCATCGTTTCTTTTGCGATTTCCTCAATGTAATGTAGGTTAGGCATGTCCTTTTCGTGAACCAATTTATCCTTGTCTATGACCCGATCCAGAGAACAACGTCAGATAAGTTCCAAAGAGAGAGAGAGAGAGAGAGACGGTAAAGAGATAGAGGGGAAGAGAGATAGTTTTTTTAAACAAAATTAATTAAAAAATAAAATATTAAGGGTATTTTAGTCATTTTACACTTATCATTTAATAGACAAAGTTAACTTTAACGGGTGGAGGAGCAAACTTGAAAGTAAATAGAAACCACAGGGGCAAGAATGTGAGAATTCTTGATTAAGGACCAATCTGAAAATGACTCCAAGCCACAGGGACCAAAACTGTAATTTACTCTATTGATTATTATTCAATATTCAAAAGAAAAGTTATTTGGTTTTCCTGAAATTATTATTTTCTTATCATAATTATCACTTGATGATTCACTTTTACAAAATAATGATACATGTATTATTAACTTATTACAAAAATATTACATAATTAACAATACGTATATCATTTAGAGAAATATATTATTTTATTCAGCTAGGTATATGAAATATATATAACTCAACTTTTATATAAATAACTAAAAGAACATAAGAATGACTCGTATATGAAAAGTTATATTCTAATATAAACGGTAATAATTTATTTCAAATTTTAGAAATATGTGAACTGCTAAAATTTAAGTTATAATCAGTACTTTGCATACAAATTTATCATTTCCAAAGATAAATTTGTTAGAGCATGAAATGCTTTACTGATGAATTGGCATAGTTGATCATATTGCCTATAAATAGTGCTAGTTAGTCCAATGTTTATTCACTTCTTTGTAACTCAATTGTAACAATTTTGTAAATATATGTTTTAGAGGTAATTTTGTAATATGACTCATATATCTTTAACTTAATAGATTCACGATTTATGCTCGAGCCGTATTTGTGA
This sequence comes from Cichorium intybus, assembly GCA_023525715.1. NCBI lineage: Eukaryota > Viridiplantae > Streptophyta > Magnoliopsida > Asterales > Asteraceae > Cichorium > Cichorium intybus. Next base: position 37,922,670 of record CM042014.1, on the reverse strand, counting down.
TTATTTTTAAGGCAAATTGCAAAAAAGTCATCATGTTTACATAAAAATTTGATTTTGACACTATTTTTTTTTCCAATTAAGTCACTAAGTTTTTCCAAATTATTGCAATTTGGGCTATTTGACCGATCATCTCAGTTGCCAACTGACGTAGTATGGTAATGTTTCAGTATTTGATGACGTACTATGGTAATGTGTCAGTATTTGATGACGTGATACTAACGTTGCATGATGATATTTTCTCTTTTAGCTCAAAAGTTCTTTTATACGTATTTGACTATTATTACAAATATATAAACCATATGACCACTTCTACTAAATATTTATTTGCCAAAAGACTTCTAGCCCAGCGACATCAGGTGTTGTCCTCCCTACTTGAGGTCTAGGATTCAAATCTCATATGAGACATATTGTGTTATGATAGTTTAGGAGTAGGAGTATGTTATGTTGTCGTTCTAATATATATATATATATATATATATATATATATATATATATATATATATATATATATATATATATATATATATATATATATATATATATATATATGACACTTTTCATTTAATTATCAATAGATAGTATATACAATCACCATATATAATCTTACTTTCAAATCAATTTTTAAAAGCATGCTTTCAATTTTTTCTATAATTATCGATATATAATATATACAATCACCGTATATCATCTTAATTTCAAAATATTGTATTTGTATGCTTAAAAAAATACATCGTCCTTTATAATTGTTGTTTTAAATGTTACTTTCAAAGAAACTAGATCATGTCAGCACCAAGAGAGTGTCACACCACTAAAGACTGACACATTGCCATGTCAAATCAGTTGACAGCCGGTTTAACCTGTCAAATGGTCAAAACTGCAACAAATTGAAAAACTTAATGACTTAATTGTCAAAAAAATAATAATAATAAACACAATGTCAAAATCAAGGTTGTATGTAAACTTAATGACTTTTTTACAATTTACCCTAGATTTTAATTCTACACTTTTCCTTAAAACTAGAATGGACAAAATTAAGTACCATTGTTGAACAATGTTTAGTGAACTACAAAGGATGGTATCCTTTTTTTTTTTTTTTTGAACGACAGGCATTTTTATTAAAATAACAAAGCCTTAGAAGGGACCAAGGCAACATACAAACATAACAGGAAATCACCAAACAGATCAAACTTTTAAAAATTACATAATTCCATAATTGGATTTTCTTTCCACGCCTCCCAGTTCAAAGTGCTTTTCCTTGACCTCCTCGCGTTAACTATATGTATACGAATAATTACATGTCTAAATCTACTACCCAAAATATACTAGAAAAATGGTATGATCACTAATCACAACTTGGGTTAATGGAATCACCTATTTTAGATAGGAAAGTGATCCGTACACAACAATTTTTCTCCATACACAACAATTTAACATTTTTATGCATAATGTACAACATCCTTAAAGCATGTATTGTTGTGTATGAAGAAAAATTGTTGTGTCCGGATCACTTTCCTTTTAGATATGATAAGTTCGTAAACTCTTATCGATCGATCCTCCAACTAGAAGAAGAACAAAACGACAAAATGAATACCTTTTGATGACATGAGTTTTAAAGAAGCGCATGTTAAAATATGCTAAAGGTGAGGTAGATATTCCTTGTACAAACAACTACAACTATTATAGGTGTGGTCGGGGGGTCCCAACTCTATAGGGGTGCCAAAAACTACCGACATTGTTTGAGTGAAAATTAAAAAACATGCAAGCTCATAAACATTGGTACTTGTACAACACTGACTGAATGGCCAACAGATGTTTGAGAGTACTGGCTCCACATGGAATACTCATATCATCTACCTTATTGACTGATTTAGACTAGCAATAGTATGTTTGCTTATTTAATGTAATATTTATTTATGTTTGTAATAATATCCTTTTTTTACGTTTTTTAATATGTATATTTAATATTTTATATATAATTGATAGGAACATTTTCGTTTTTTTGGTAAATTTGCATTCAAGTACAATAACCTACATAACAAGATAAATACGCTTCTAAGAAATATATAAATAGCAAAACATATAATATGAAAAAATGCATTTGCTATTGATGAATCGTATTTCTTAACCCTACTAACAAAAATATATATAATGTAATAATTCGCAAAACATTTATGATACCAAACTGTTCAAAGCTACAAAAATAAAACTTGTGAATGCTTTATACATCTATAACCTCTAACTCAATGACTTCGATTAGTGTTGTAGTTTTGTAGAACATCCTTGAATTATGTTTAGTTAATTTTTTATAACATGAACATTTCCTTAATATCTTTTGAGCTTCACTATACAAGTTGTCTTTCTTAGTTTGTATACCAGATTTAAATCGGCCAAATGCATTTATATAACTTGACTATTAAATATATAACATAAATAAATTCAAATGGTTCATTAAATTTATTGAAATTATCTATAGTAATTTAGTTTTTTATAAGAAGTTTTTATGTAAATACGTAATTAAAATCTTAATATTTACTAAAGCATTAATAGAATATACTTATTGCTTAACATGAAGGAACATAATTGATGTAAATGAGTAAATGCTATAGATAATTTGGAAAATAAAGTGTTCATAATATATAATATTGAATAAATTATAAAAAATTAAAAATGATATTTGATACGATAAATGATGTACAATGACACAAACTTCGAATATATAAGTCATAATGAAACTTAAATGCGTGTTACATGTGTGAATAATGATCAAAATTGGCTAAATTAAAAAAAAAAATCAACTATTCAAATAAAGCATATACAGGTTAACAGGTATAAAAATATGATCATAACTTTGATCGAGTTATATTCAAATCAATTGAATCCAAACATAAAAAATTAAATACCCGATTCTGCAATATTAAATATATAAATTGACAAAATAAACGATATTGTCAAACGATTGACATCATTTACAAACATGCATTAAGTCATTAAAATTGCGAATTCTATGAAAATAACGTCTGTAAATTCACGATAAGAACAACAAATTCCTTCTAACAATAAACAGATAGAAATTTGTTTCTAAAAAAATAATATAACCCATTCATAAGAACAAATTGAATGATACATCTTTCGGCGTAAAATAATGAGTTATTGTCATAAAAGCCCTTAGGTTTGTAACGAATGTTCGAGTTTATCCTTTTATGTATTTTTTGTTCATAAAAGCCTTTAAATTTATTTTGGTTCATTAAAAATCTTTAAGTTTGACATGAATGTTCGGTTTTACCCTTAAGTTTGATGAGTTTTATAACAGGACACAAGGGTAAAACCGAACATTCTTGCCAAACTTAGGGGTTTTAATGAAACATACATAAATTTAAGGGCTTTTATGAACAGAAAATACATAAAATGGTAAACCCGAACATTTTTTATAAAATCAAGGGTTTTTATGACAATAACCCTAAAATAATCCATCATACTGTGAACTATAAATTGAAGTGACAATTATTAAAAAAAAAAAAAAACATGCTATAATCATATACCCTGTTGGAATATGTCTCATATATTTTTCCGAAAAACAATTTCTCAATGGATTTTTCTAATTATAAAACATGAATAATTTGTTTTTTTTATTTTAGTAATGAAGAAAATATATATTGACAATTTGAACCATCTTTATTCTATATGTCATAATTATTTATACACCATAGTTATTGATTATTAATCCACATTCAAAAAAAAAAGATATTAATTTTTTTTTGAAAAAATTATTCAATAAAATTTACTAATGATTTTTTATTTTCCTCTCATTTATACATGTCATAGCTATTTTAGTAGCATATATATGTAAGATTTTCTCACATAAACCATTTATGTGTTTGAAGGGTTTGTAATTCAAATATGAAGAGTTAGAGAAATGGATTGTGTCGCATCAATAGTTATTACAATGTGAATTTTTCATGGAAGAATAGTGTTTTAGATGAGAGGTAAAAAAGAAAATTTTCTCAAAGAATATACAAAAAAATTTATTCATTTTCTGAGTTTTATGGACTAGATGTCATAATTTAAGATATTTTTAACAATAAGTTTTAAAGAGAATTTTCACCACTACTATCCTGTTTTACTGTTTATTTATTATCATATGAAATTTATCACCACAAAAATCATTCATAATATTTTATATTGTTTATCAGAATGTTAAATTTATATAATCTTATAAGAGGTCACGTGAGGTAAAAAACTATTTTATATAATAAACTCATAGTCTTTTACAATTCATTTTATATAAATAGTACACAAAAATATTAAACGGTTATAAGTGAGTTTTTGGTAGTAGATTTGGAGGGTTTTGACATAATTTTTGATCGAGAGATTAGATGATAATATCATTCATATAATTGACATTTTGAGTTACACGTTGGTATTTGTATTTGATTTTAATAGAAATTTGTTTTAATATATATTCATGTTTTGGCACATTAGTATGACGTTTTTAAAAAAAAAATGAAAAAGCATTCGAATAAGATGCAAAGAAAACTTAGTTATGAGTTATAAATAAATAGTCAAAACAACGTTTTTAGTTATAAATAAGTCATTTAACTATTAATAAAGTTGAGTTAATAGCAAATCAGAACTTCTATTTATTTTTAGGCTAAAAAATTAATGTTTTATATAATAACTCACAGTTGTATACAATTTATTTAATATAAATAACACACAAGAAATATTAGACATTTATACTCAAGTTTTCAATAGTGGAATTTAATGGTTTTGACATGATGTTTTATCTAGATATTAGATTATCATATTATTCATTTAATTGATTAAAACAAATTTAACTATTTTAATCATATTTAATTAAGACTCATAAATATCATCAGCATCAGCAGGGAGATTTTGGAGGCCTTGAGCCATTTAATAAATATAGACCCCAAAACTTGTAAGTTCTTCAATTTTTTGCTTTTTCTTACATTTTTTATATCATGATTCATTAATTCCATGAGGCATACTAAATCAACAAATAATAGAAAACAAATTAATAGAGAAAACTGAAACGTATACCTTTTAATTTTGAGATTGAAATATTTCAGAAACTGTGATTAGTATCTCCCTTAATTCTGATTTTTGAAACGTGAGACCACTGAAGACTGAAGTGCTTGTGATTGTCTGCTAATCGGGTCCGAGAATACGAGAAATACTGAAGACTGAATTGAATCAGATTGGAACAATATTGATTCGATAACTTCAAAAACGCTAAAGAGTAAAGTCTAAAACTGAATAGAAACTCAGGTTTTAGAACCTGATTCAAGAAAACGAGAACGACTGAAAAACGATACGAACCTAGAGCATATATTTAGGAATTGCGTCATTGCGATGTAACGTTGCAGGAATTCAATCGTCAATCGCAATCGGGTTCCTGGTTTTTCGAGATAGAAGTGTCGATTACTGAGATTAGTGGAGCTAATAATGGTTATCGCTTCAATCAACATTCGATTCCCGCTTTTACGTCTTTGCCGCTTTTCGATTTCAGTTTTCACGTTTTTAGTTTTATAGCTAGGCTGTGAAGAATATGAGCTGATGGGTAGTAGATGAGTTTAAAGTCTTAGGCCCCTAGTAGAATATGGGCCCTATTCATGTGAACCACTTAAATTCTCATTGGGTCGGGCCTGAATATAATTCAAGTAACATAAGTAAAAAAGCTTTTGAGTTGCAATAATTTAATGTTAAATAACTCTTAGTTGGAATTTAAAGAGCCGTAATATTAAAATAAAACATCAATATAATAATACATTAGTATTTATACATGGTTTTATTAAAAATTTGGTTAAATAGAAATTTGAGTTTTGACACATTAGTATTGCGGTTTTGAAAAACAATAAAAAACATTCAAGTAAAATGCAAAATAAAAAACACATCGACGATTTGTGAATAAACATTTGAACCACCGTTTTTAGTTTTAAATATGTCATTTAATTATTAATATAGTTGAACTAATAGTAAAGCAAAACTTTTGTTTATGTTTGGATTAAAACATAGTGTTTTTCTATATTAACTCATAGTCTTACAATTTATTTTATATAAATGATTCACAAAAAATATTAGACACTTATTGTTAAGTTTTTAATAGTGGATTTGAGAATTCCAATCTAGACATTAGACAATCATATTATTTGTTTACCTGACTAAAAAAAATTAATTATTTTAATCATACTTAATTAAGACTCATAAGATTAATTAAGTATCATAAGTAAGAAAACATTTTGAGTTGTAATAATTTAATGCTAAATAATCATTAACTTTCTTATTTATCTATAATATCATCATAATAATATATTACAAGTATAAAAGATATAAATTTTATTAAATATCATCAACTTCAATCATTATAAGAATTATAATTTTCAACCTCAAAATTTAAGTATTTTTTATCATGTGGTCCAACTTAATAATAATGATTCACATCAATTTTTTGATTTATTATATAAAGTTGTTTTTTTATAGTTAAAGACAATGACATTGACAATTCTAACAAAATATGTAAAATATGTTTGTTTTTATGTTTTTTTTTTTTTTTTTGAACGGCAAATCTATCCTACTCCTACTCCTAAACTACTCCTTGTTATGTTAGTGCCAGGGTTTGAACTCATGACCTCCTTGTTAGTAATCACCTTGTTAGCCAAGTGGGCTAGCCCCAACTTGTTATGTTTGTTTTTATGTTAACTAAACATTATTCCTGCACAGCATCCAGGGATTCGCGTATTACATATATATTATTAAAAAGCAACTAACAAAAACTAAAAAATGTAACCAAGTGCCAATTGAAAAAAGGTGCGGCCAAACCCCAATAACTAATCCACCCTATATGTATTACATCTGAGATAACCATTCAAGATCTCCCCACATATTGTCTCAATCTATTCATAAATAGATTTAATATAACAAGTTACATGCAACGATAAATAAAACCATACCCTAAATCAAACACTAACTCATAAACGCAAAATCACAAACCCCTAATACATCGTCAATTCAACAAAATGATTTAAAACTGCCATAACGTATACATATAATCTACATTTGCAAATTTGCACGGCAGTTCATCAAACACCTGAACATCCTATCCCAAAAATTATAAAATTAAAAACACATACACAAAACAAGTTCAAAATAATGACATTTAAGAAGGCTCCGCCATCTTAGTTAAATCTAATTCTTCATCCGAATCAATCACATCTTCAAAATCATAGTACGGGTTCGCCTGTATAAAAAAAATAAAAATAAATCAATTTTTGCTACTTAATAAAAAGAAGAAATAATATAAGGTTTTTATTTAGTGTATGTACCTTGGGTTTTGGTGTGATGGCTTCAAAACTATGAAAGATTGGGGTATCAAAATTAGGGGATTTTAAAACAATATATGCTCCTTTATTTTTGTACCGATCTTCTGTTGCCTGAAAAATTAAAACTTTGTTTAGAACGTATGATGTATTTATTATAATTTATATAAAAGGAGACCTGAAATTGTGGATAGTCTGGAGCACTAAAGACAGTAATTAATTTTCCAGATTGTACAACATGATCTATGGTGTACCCTTCATCCATTCCTCCAAGACCAGGTCTTTTTTCTCTTGCATCAGGACCTTCATGAGATCTTATAATTAACTGAAATAAAATATTTTATATTGATTAATCCATTATTCAAAACACAAGAAAAACTAAAAGAGGTTTAATGAAACAAATAAAGTACAATGTGGATATTTGTAGCAAATTGCTACATCGTTAAAGTACATTGCTATTAATAGTAATGGAATGTAACCACGCTGCTATTAAGGGTAAAAAATAAGAATTTAACATAGATATGGGAAAACAAAACATATTTAACTAATAATAGAAATTACATTAAGATTGCTATTATTATAACTTAGTTTATGTTCTCAAAACAGCATATACATTAATAAGAGCCTTCCATCATTATGTAGTAAAAATTTCAAGATAATAGCATTACCTTAAGATTATTTTTCTTTAAAAATTCTTCGGTGTAATCGGGACCCCACAAAAGGCCAATACCTCTTTCTTTATTTGGAGAAAGGCCTGGTTTCATTGAAGGATCAGACCATAAAACATCACCAGGAATTAAATTTTGCCCTTCCCATGGAGGATCAAGAACAGATCTTCTAGCTTTCAATAATTCATCAAAAGAACCAAGAGATAATGGAACTGAATCTGGATTTAATGTAACTTTACGGTTCTTTTTTCCTTTAGCTCGCCTTGATGGAGTTGCAGGAATATTACGAAAAACCCCTCCATGTGCTGTATAAACTTGCCCTGCTATAATGGAAGCAAGAGGAAGTCCTTCAAAACATCCAAGACACTTTCTATAAACATGCTTTCCATCTTTTTTCTCACCATATTTGGCCAGTACTTCCTTTTCAAATCCATAAACTGAGGTACAGTATTTGGATTCATGATTCCCACGAAGTAGAAAAACTCTATGTGGCATAAAGACCTAGAAAACATGCCTAAATCAGTATAGATTCTTGACATTTGTGATAGAAATAAGGAAACAATTTACACAAGGGACTTGCATTGAATCAACTAAGTTATTTGGCATACTTTACTTATCTCAACGGGAGCAATTAGGGTTTAGGATTGACAGAACAGTGTTCACATGAAGGAAAGGACTGTTTCTTTGTATTAATGTATGAAAATTGAGGTCTATTCGAGTATTACTTACTTTCCAAGCTAAGAGAAGAAGAAAGGTCTCAAGGCCCCAAGCTCCTCTATCAACATAATCGCCATTAAACACAAAGAACCTATTTTCAGATGGAAGCCCTGCATCTTTCAGCAGAAATAATACATCATGCAACTGTCCATGCACATCTCCTACAACGACCACACTCGATCCCACCATACCATCCCTATCAGGTTCAATTGGAACACAATTCGGCTCTTTATGTAAGATCTTGGACGCGATGAGCACGAGAGAATCGAAAACTTCCACCGGCAACACCGTCGGGAGTTCGGAGGGCCGGAGGTTCCTCGATGACCAATCGAAGGTTGACATGAGGTTTGTGACCCAATCTAGGGTTAGAGTACCACCCGATGGCCATGTAATGGGGATCTGCGGACGAGTTTGAGAAGGATCAGGGGATGGAGAGGGTTTTTGGTTCTCGTCGGATAACGAGGAGGAGGAGGCAGAGCCAGAGGCACATGCGAGGGAAACGGAAGAGAAGAAGTCTTCGGAGGAGGATGACGGCGGCGGTTCACCGACGGCGGATTCCGGCGTCGCAAGTGGCAATGGTTCAGTAGAATCCGGCAGCGATAACATTTAGCTGTCGATGATCGCCGATTGACAACGAAATTGTGTAAAGTAAGTGAAATTGTAGGATGATCCGATCATGTGTCGTGATAAAAATCAGATGCCAAAATTAATTAAAAAACAAAAAGAATAGATTGTGATGTGTCAGAGCCTCGTCAAGCATCCAACTTGAGAATTTTCGTTTCCTTTGGGAAAACGGTCATGGCCAGGTCACTCATGCCCCCAAATTCCAAGGTGAAATTACAATGTTATTTTAATCGAAAGTTAGTTAAATGGTTTTTTTTTTTTTTTTTGAACAGCAATAAGATTTATTAAAAAAGCTTAAGCAAGGGGCTTAGAGAAAAGGGGATTACAACAAAATGGGTATTGTATTTCATCTGTCCCATGAGAAATTATGGTCTACCTTGTCTCTATTTTTCAACCATTGAAATGCCATGAGTTTAATCATCCCCAGAGCAACAGTACAACTAGTAACATTCCCTTTAAACACCAACTCGTTCCTGCACCTCCAAATAACCCAAATGAATGCAGCAAGAATGCAACCAAGACTTCTACCCTTCTTCTTGCTCCTTTTCTCCTCCTCCATGATAACCTTAAACTTCTCATCTAAAGAATCCATAGACACTGGAAGATCCACACACCAGACCTTCATAAGAGCTAAAACCTCCTTAGCAAAGGAGCAATGCCCAAAGATGTGTTGCTCAGTTTCCTCAAGTCTATAACAAAGCGGACACAGACCACTCGCCACATGAATACCCCTCGCTCAAAGATTCGATCGAGTGGGGAGACGACCTAGTCTCGCTCTCCAAACGAGGATGTTAGCCTTGTTCGGGACCATCTTGTTCCAATAAGTGTTGATCGATTGCTCCTCAAGGAGGAACTCATCAAGGAGTTGCCAACAAGAGGCGACTGAAAATTGACCACTATCATCAAGCCCCCATTCCCATCTATCATCGGAAGTGAAGAAGATACTGTTAAGGTCGATGTTACCCAGCATAATGTAGCTGTTAAGACCCGCAATGGTACCCCACACCCCCCTATGATTAACAGAAAAAGCTGATCGCCCTAAGTTACCTTTCTCCCCATGAATACCGCATATCACCTTCTTCCATAGCGGTCTACTTTCCTGCTTGAAGCGCCACCACCATTTCACAAGGAGGGCGTGATTCAGGGATTGCAAACTACCAATACCCAACCCCCTTTGTCTTTGGAATTCATCAACTTATTCCACGCAACCCATGATATTTTTTTGTTGTCTTGCGTGCCACCCCAGAAGAATTTGCATCTAATGCCCTCCCTCTTTTTAATAACCTGTATCGGGGCTCTATACAACGAGAACATGTGCGTACTTAGGCTACCAAGAACGGCTTTACAAAGAATGAGCCTACCACCAAAGGACAGGAGCCTAGCTTTCCAGAAAGAAAGCTTCGGGTGGAATCTGTCCACAACATTCTTCCAGATACTTGCCCTGTTTAAACCTCCACCCACCGGCATGCCAAGGTATCGAAGAGGGAGAGAACCGTCTCCACACCCAATTCTACCCGCCATCTCCTGAACGTATTCTCTATGAATACCAATACCATAGATTTTGCATTTATTAAGATTGATCTTGAGGCCCGAGCAGATATAAAAGCACCCGAGGATTCTAAGAAGAGTGGAAAAATTTTGCGTATTCCATTCTCCGAGAAAAATGGTGTCGTCAGCAAACTGTAAAATGGAAATCGGGGGGACTTCATTATTAATACTGACACCTTTGTAAAGGTTCTATCCAATGGCTTCCTCCATCATAACACGAAGACCTTCGGCGGTAATAATAAAGAGGAACGGCGATAACTTAAGTGACTATATAGTTAGAATAATCATGATGTATTAACAGATAGATCAGACTTAATGTGGCTACGGCCAATGATATAAAAGGCCAAAATTTGTGTTTTTAAGGCGGACGAAGTCGTCCTCATTCAAACCGTTAACCCATCGAATCTAAGGAGGACGGAGTGATTTTCGTCGATCCCGAACCTCGCCTACCCCGCTTTCTTCCTTAGAGGGTGTGCATAGGTCTGTCTGAGTCATTTTTGGCTAAAACCGAACCCAAACTCATAAGTTCGGTTTTTGTCGATATCAAACCCAATCGTTTCGGTTATTTAATGGGTTCGGTTTTCCTTTCTTTTGCTCTAGATCCTTCCTACAGTTTCAATAATATTTAGACGTTAAAAAAAGGAATCTACAACCCATTAAACATTTCAAAGTTTAACAGATTGTCAGATCAACGTTCCACTTTTACTTACGACTTTATTATTAAAACTCTACAAACCATTCAATGTTCTTGATTTTAATGGATTGTTACACCAACATAACATTAGATACATTTCTAATTAATAAAAACACATAGAATCCATTTAAATACTCTTTTGTTTGTATCATTCAATTCTTTCCCATTATATCATCCACAATATTGAATCTCTATCAAATGGCATGCAATTTCCACCCTAACACTCTATTTCCTCCGATAAACTTGCCTTATGGACAAAGCTAGTAAAATATGATCCAATATGCTAACCTAACATGAAATAAACGGGTATGGGTAAGCGATTTCAGTTCATCTAAGTAAACATGTTGAAACAACACAAAAATTAAGCAAAGCAAGGTTATAGTCAAGCTCTTTTAACCTATTTAGTATTTCAACCACACATGACACAACACGTTTTCCATGTATAAACCCTAAACTCACTTACCGACACAAACTCAACACAAAATAAATATGTTCGTGTAATATATTTCAATCTGTTTAAGTAAACATGTTGACACGACAAAACACGAAAATTAAATATGTAAAGTTAGGTTAATCTCTTTCAACCCATTTAATGTTTCAACCTGACAAGACACGACATGTTTATCAAGTCTAATTATATGTTGTAATGACCATAGTGAGTCAACAAATGTAACTCACGTATTTTTAGGGTTAGTATTTTTGTCTGTTGAAACCATCAAACCATCTGACAATCGGCAAGCATAGAATAGAAAAACATAACATGAAGATAACCGGGTATGATAACAAGTGGTGAGCCAATGATATTGTTTAGATAAGAGAAAGATAATATATGTTATGGTGAAGAACAAGTGGTTAGGGAATGTGATTCCTAACTACACACACTCTCGCTTTATAATATGACTATATATCAATATGTGTGTGTGTCAAATTAATATGAATTGTTATGAATGAAGAATGAGGAATTGGGGGTATCTTAGAAGTATATGAAGGGTTTTATAAATACTTTTGATGAGTATATGTGGGAAGTTTTAAATACTTTTAGTGATTATATATGTGGGGTTCTAGTAAATACTCTCAGTGAGTACATATGTGCGGGTTAATATAATTACTATTGACGAGCAACTGTGGTAATGTTGCAAATGCTCTTGATAAGCTTAAAGAGGTAGAGAATTTGATACTCTCGACGAGTTTAGATAATTTAAGAAGTAAATGCCTTGATGAGCTTAACGAAGCAAGAAATAGATATTGTTGATGACTTTAAAGAAGTTATGAAGTTGATTTTTTTAATGAGCTTGAAGAAGATAAAGATGATGATGTTCAACATGAAGGCATTGTGTTTTTAGAGAAATACAAGAAGGTGAGATTTCCTGGAGTTTATTGTTGGTCTGAAATAAAATAATCAGTGTTATTTAAAGAAATCTACTTAATGTGTGGCCTGATTGTCTTCGAAGATATCCAAAAGGGGGAATTTAGTTGATGGACTAAATTGCAAGGACCCTACAATTGGTCATTCTTACCAACCAAACAGATTGTTGGGTTGGGAGCTTGTTGCATAGGGTACGTATTCAGTCTCTTTTGCTAGGATTTTGAATAATAAAACTACGTTGATTGTATGAGATAATTCAACTTAGTGCAATAAATTTTTTTTATTTAGCTTAATGTTTTGGCTTGGAGATTACTACTTAATAAAGTACCCACTAGAGTGGATATATATAAACGATGAATTGATGTTGACTCCTTACTACGTCCTACTTGTGATTTGCATATGGAGGTGGTTGAACAGTTGTTATTTTTATTCTCCACGACGTAACAAATTGGAACTAAATTGCTCATAGGAAGGATATGAATATCCCTTCTTTCACCATGTTCCCAAATTTGATTTATTAGGTTGACCATGATAGCGATTCAAAGAGTATGATTTGATGTAGTTCTTCTCACGATCTTATAGGTTCTTTGGAATTTTAGAACTCTAGTATTTGGAACGGCCAAGCCAAAGAAATATACTTTCTTTAATAATATTGTCATGCAATATTTATTTTGTTTTTTCATAAGATAACCAACATCAAAACTAATTGAGTTAGTTGGCTTTACAACCTATTATTGCTATTGCTTCTACGTAAAATGCTTTTTCTTCTAGCATCTTGCTAGTAGTAATGCATTTTTTGTCGTTTCAAATAAATCAAGAAAACATGACGGGTAGGGTTTTAATCTCTTAAGAGAAGAGCTTCTTATCAAAATCTTATATGTTCATTGAATGGCAAATTTGTGAGGTAATAAAGTACTTGACAATGTGAAACCTTTTAGAAGCCTTTATTTAATGGTCACATCACCACATGATGATAGAAATGACTCACACTTTACCTTTTAAATACCTTCTTACTTTTATAAGAGTTTTTATCAAACTTGTCATTTTAACCACTCCCAACTTAATTCAATCAAGATATATATTTATATAAAGTTACCGATTAAAACTTATATAACAAAACATCTTCAACTAGGGTCTCTTATAACTTATTCACAAGAATATTTATGGCATGTAAAATGATGCATCTCGACAAGTTCATTTGGAAAATATAGATTTGATCTTGAACCATAAGTTCGCCTTGATCATTCGAATCACTTGAAATTTGAAATGTCTTTGATCATGTATTACCTTGAATGTGAATCACGCATATAAGATATGTAATATATGATTAACTTACGATGTATGAGTAGAATGTTAGATAATAACATGAGCCACATTTAGTTTTTATTATTATCAAAACTCAATTGAGAATATCAACTTTAATTCAAACATCAAACATTTCCACCAATAGTTTTTTAGAGTTATTTTTTTATGATATTGAATTTTTTTTCTTTTGTATTATTATTATTATTATTATTATTATTATTATTATTGGTAAGATATATTTTGAAGTTGAACAATGTGTCAACATGAAGGCATTGTGTTTATGAAAAAAATAGAAGTAAGAATTTTTCTTGGAATATATGTATTTGTTGCAACATGAGCATCTTCCTTTTTAATGGGCCATGTTAGTATTGTGCATGAGAGAAAGTGTTTGTTAGTCCTCCGGGAGGGAAAATGAAATCTGCTTATCCAACAATTGTAGTCTATTAATCTTAGTTGGTTGGGTGGAGGAAGAACTTGTATTTGCATGATGACTCTAGTTGAGTAGTTTTTTGTGATTAGTTATTTTCCTTGACCAAAGGGATTTCTTTTAGACTAAATATAAGTAAATGGTTGGTAGAACGAAAATATTAAATGGTGCTAAAGAAGCATTTTGGGTGTTTTTTGGTACATGATTTAATGACATATTATAATTGCTTTTACTCTTTCTATATTGATGTGGAATTATAGCTTTTTTTTAACAGCAGCAATATTATTAAAAGCAAGCGGGATGCTCGCGAAGAAAAGAACAACAAACAATGTACAAGGTACAACCAAACTAAAGAAACAAAAATTTAGCCCAACAGAAAGCTACCACAAGAAACTACCACCCAATAACAGAAATTAGACATATCAGACAATAAAGTCTCAATAGACTATACAGGAATATAAATGTCAGCAGCAGTGAAATATCAAAAACCAGGGACATAATTGTCCAACGAAAAAAACCAGCACCAAAAGTGGAATTATAGCTAGTTGGTAAATTCCACTTCATTAGTTGGGTGCTCTTATATTATTTGACGTATTAAACTAATATACAAGGAACGTTTGTCATCTTGGTCCTGATATGTCATATTATGGATTTAAATTGGTGTGTCGTGCATATAACTTTTATATATTTTTTTTGATTCAATTCTTTTTGCATGCCGGCCAAATTAACTTAATCTGATAGTTAACACAGTGTTTTTAATGCCCATTTGCATTTTGTTGTTCCTGCTAATGATTGTTCACGATATTTTTGTAGGTTTTCAACATCTATGATTTTCTATGATCAATGACAATTATTTGATGACAGATAAAACTACACCTATTTGTTTTCATTGTAACTAGTATAAATTTGTTCTTAACATGTTTTTTCAGATTATGTTGTGGGTATAGGTTTGTATGATTTTGAAATATCTAAGTTTAAATTTCTTTATGTTTCAAAACTAGCATATTAGAGTTTGTATTTTTGTTTATGTATAATGTTTTAGATTAAGGTGCTGGTCTAATCTAGTATGGTTTTGTGAGATCTATAGTTACATATGATTTTAAGAAAAAAACTAGGACAATATGGTATTATTATTAATTGAATCTTGAAATTGATATGATTAGTTATGTAATTAGAATGCACTCTACTCTGGGTATACAAGTTTACGAGTAGATTTCAACAAATTTTCTGATACATTGTTTGATCTATTGTCTTGGTTTTCAAGAAATATTATGAGTTTTTATTTTGTTTTATTATTATTTTTTTTACTGTAACCAAGTTATATCTCGAATTTAATAAGTTTGATCTTCACGGATTGTTAGGTATTAATGGAGTTATGACATATATTAGTGTTATTATGAGTGTAGACTTTTGTAATTATCTTCTCTATTCAATCAGATATTTATAATGACCTAGGCTTTGATGTTGTTATTTGGAAAATTATAGCATTTTTATGATTTCTTGACTTCCTTTTTACCAAGTCATAGATTTCAGGATTAATAATGTAAAAGTCACTGTAGTTTGGCAAAAATTCCAGTTATTTTTTTTGAACGGCAACAAGATTTTTGTAAAAAAGAAACAAAACACCTGCAGGGAGCTGCAGAAAACAAGCAAAATACAATATACAGAGGAAAACCTGAAAGTACTAACTAGAACAAAGCCACTATATACCAACGAACAAATAACCAATTATGTAAATTCAACCAAGCTAATTTTAGGAACTAGCGAACAACCCAATTAAATCCCGATTGTCCATGTAGAGGAGACATCCCCATAACTTTAAGAATAAATCTGCATCAGACCCCATGGATCTATAGGGTCATTTTCGACGAAAAGCATTTATGATTTCAAAGAAACAACTCCAACACTCTCGCCTGCCAGAAAGAGCCATCCAAGACTTAAAAAGTTTTCGTGATCTCTCAGTTTGTACTGAGGAGTATTTTTGTCCAAAGGCATCTCCCAAAATTCATTCAATAGAAAAGTTGTGTTCCCCTAAATGCCTCCAATTGTAGTTATATATAAGAACAAAACAACATCTCTCTCTCCCAACTCCTTATCAGCTTGTAAAGAGTAGAGCAAACAACACCGAACGATATCAGCTTTTGTGTGACTAAACTACAAGATCGACCGAAAAAAACATAGATCCCACGGCCTGAATGAGGTAACTTTGAGCAAACATGAACTTAATTAAGACTTGAAATGCAGTTTTGTATCATGAGAACCACTTCAATACCAGTACTCGCTTTTAGAGCATCTCCAACGTCTGTATATCTAGTGATGAAATCTAAACATGCGCTGAGTCACCAAAAGGCTCACACCCATCCTGGTTAAGCCTGTAGATCAAAGGAAACTTACACCAAAAACTCACACACACACCAAAGAAAAGAGAAAACACACACACACACACCAAAAAGATAACCCCAACTACTGTACATCACGAAGAGAACCCCGAAATAAATTGAGATTTGTAGATTAATTTAACTGAAGTCTACCCAGTAGATGAAAGGAAAGTCATAACAAAAGACACAAAGTACCCCACTCGAAGCCTCAAAACACCAAAAGACGCAAAGTACCCCACCCGAAGCCTACCCCAAAAACCTTACCTGAATGAACAAAATTATAGAAGAAGATTAAAAATATCAATATATATCTAATACCTCACACATTTGAAATTCATCCCTCACCTCACAAAAGAACTCCCTCTAAGAAAATAGGAAGACCAGGACTGAACGGAGAACTACACCACGAGAACCACTCTAGGGACTTCCTTTAAACTTCAGCCAATTAAACAGAACCAATTGGATTTCATCAATAACTATCATCAGATTCTTCTTTCTTTTCCTGAATAGAGCTTCGTTCATTGATTTCCAAAATTAACCACCATGTGACTTGAATCAAAGTAGATATGAACTTCTTATGTTTTGAGTTCCTATGCAACGAGAGCACGTTATCAACAAAGTTGAGCACATCAGTTGCTTGTTGAATTGACCATCAAACTATACGGGTGAATTATTTTTCATGGAGACTCATTCAAGATCGAACTCATCTGAGTAGCAATCTCATTCACAGAGGTGTTAACGTGATAGAATTGACTTGCCCTTTATGCGGAGAAGATGAAGAAAACGTAAAACACACCTTTTTGACCTGTAGCTACGGTAATGTCATTTGGAAAAGGATTTTGAATTTTTGAAAATTTCCAGTTTAACCACTATATTTCTTTTTGTTCCATAAAACCTCATACTTTCAAAGAATTCCATATTGACCACTATTCGTTTTATTTTATAACTTTTAAAAATTATTTTCATCGAAAGATTATGTAAAAAGTTTCATATCCACATTTGAAGCAAATATTGGAACTCCATTCCAGCAAAAATGATATATAAAGTTGTCTACATGTGATTTTTGTCTTCGTAAGTGCAGCTCTTTGGCCATGTTGTGAATGCATAGGGTGTCCAAATGAATCCACTAAATTTTGAATGCGACGCGGGTAAGGAGTGTTCCGAGTGGCATCATACAATCATGACTTTTATTTGTTATAGTGGTCGCAATTGATCTTTCTGAAAATATGAGTGGTTTTTACTAATAATTTTGAAAGTATGAGTTGTTTTTTTAGAACAAAAGAAAATATAGTGCTTAAACCGGATTTTGATCAAACTACAGTAGTTTTTATGTTATTAGCCCTAAATTTTATAACATGTTTTGTGATAACAAATATATGGTTCATCTTGGAGTTTATCCTTGTTTAGTTGCGTCTTATCATCATTGGATTATCAAAACAATAAGTCTTGGTGTTTTCATTTTGGTAGAAGTAATACGATAAAATAGGTGATTAAGTTTCATATTTTTCTTATCTATACATCTTAAAATTTCTCTTGAAAATGTAAAATCACTCATGTGTCATTTTGTTCGGTTTATGTCAAATAAGATCATTTTGTAAGTTGTCGATTGATAGTGAAAGTTTCATTTTCCGTGTTATTTCACATATGTACCTCATTTTTTCTTTGTCTGTTTAACCAATAAAGCTTGAAGTATGTTTTATTGTTGTGAAATTTTGTAGACTTAATTCCGATGTTTATGTATTATAGGACAAAAATATAAAAGATAAGGACATGCCGAGTTAAAAATGAACAAAGAAGTAAAGGTTAAGGACAATAGCTAATTGCTCAAAGCACTTCAAGGCTAATAACACAATAAATGGAAATGGAAGGACCTGACGTGAGGATTATTTTCATCGTCAAATGTAGACAAAATTACAGTTTTGGTCCCTGATGTATACCTAATTTTTCAAGTTGGGACAAACTATACGAAAATCACGGTTTGGGTCACTAATGTTTGCGAAAAACTACAAATGGGTACCTGGGTCAGATAAAAAGACTAAAATGCCCTTTTTAATTTCTTTTTTCTTTTTTTTTTGAATTTATTATTTATTTTATTTAATAAAATAAAAAAATACACCCACCCCCACCCCCCCACCCTCATACGTCTCTCTCTCTCTCTCTCTCTCTCTCTCTCTCTCTCTCTCTCTCTCTCTCTCTCTCTCTCTCTCTCTCTCTCTCTCTCTCTCTCTCTCTCTCTCTCTGTAATTGTGTCAAGCCACCCAGTCCCAGTTGCATTCTACCATTCCACACACTCTCTCCAAGCTCCATCAATGGCGAAGCAACGATCTTCTTCTCTATTCGTCTCTTCATTCTTAACCCCAAGATGCGACACCCTTCTTTACCTCATCGCTCTCCTCTCGATTTTCTGTCTCGTCCTCCACCATATCTCCCTCTCCGCCGCCGCTGATTCCTATTTCGAAGGCTTCGACGCCGATGAGGAAGTTGAACTCGATTTGAACGCAAATTGTGAACCATGTATTACGATACGTACCTTGCTTCCATTAACGAACTGAGCAATATCAGGTAATTAACGAATTCATTCTTTGACAATCGAGGAGGATATTGGTTTTATCGAATATTGGTTTGAACGCATATTGGTTTGAACGCAAATTGATGCTTTAACTTAGCACGATTTCATGTTTACAGGAACCGTAATTGCCCTAGCATTTTTCGTTTCTTCTTCTTCCTCGTCCGTGTGTTATCAATTGAATGAAATCGGTATCCTCTGTTGAGAGGCATTTGGAGAAGGAGTAGCAGTAAAAATCGGACCGTCTAACTAATTTAGGAGAATTGGCACCTCGTTTGTTGTTTGGTACTCGGCAATTGTGTTGGTTGTCGCCGCCATTTGGTACAAGTCCTTTTGTGTGGTCCAAATGAAATACAGGTAATCGAGAGCCAAAAGGGTCGGGTGGGTTGATTATAAGCATGAATTGGCCGGGTGAAATAACCATCCATCAAATTTTGTGTTAAAATGATCAATTTGATTATAAGCAGGCTGGGCTTTTCTTGATTTAGAGTCGTGAGAGAAGAGAAGCTAGACGGTTGTGTGTATCTGATACCGATTTCATTCAGTAACTAGAGCCCACCTCCTAAAAAACCCAAACGAGAAATCTTCTTCAACCTCAAAAATTCCTCTGTTTCCTTGCAGCTATGACGGATTTGGGCGTGGACCTGCTTCGTTACCCGTTTAAATGGGTCTGAAAAAGTTTTCATATTGTTTAGTTTCACACCGGTTTGACGATGCTCCGGTGAGCAGCGAGCTTGTACGAATTTTTATGATGATCACAATGTGAGAGAGAGAGAGAGACGTATGAGGGTGGGGGTGGGGGTGGGGTGTATTTTTTTATTTTATTAAATAAAATAAATAATAAATTCAAAAAAAAGGAAAAAGAAATTAAAAAGGGCATTTTAGTCTTTTTATCTGACCCAGTTACCCATTTGTAGTTTTTCGCAAACATTAGTAACCCAAACCGTGATTTTTGTATATTTTGTCCCAACTTGAAAAAGTAGGTATACATTAGGGACCAAAACTGTAATTTTGTCTCAAATGTATATAGGGGGGGGGGGATGACTGCTCCAACTCATCGTCAATGTATCTCTCAAATTTTGGTTAGTGCTTTTTAAATTTAATCAAGTGTTAGTAGTTTAAACCGGTAAAATGTTGTGCAAAGTCGGGTTTCTTCGTATCTTCTATTTGTTGTTTTTTGTTCGTAAAAAGTGTTTGCGTATGAAGTTGTCACAAATGTTCGGATTTACCCTTTAATGTAATTTTTGTTCATTAAAGCCTAGCATTTGGGTTAATTTGTATGTTTATGACATTTAATAGGTTAGCCAGTCACTCCCCTCTTAGGTTAGTCGGCTACTCCCCTCTTCCACCTCTTCTCCCTCACGCGAATGCAAATGCCCACACTTTCTCTAATGGCTTCCCTTTCCTCAACTCACAGCAATTTCAGACTCCAATTTCTCATTTCATCAAAACCCCAATTGAATTCAGCTCTTAAATCCTCTAATCGGTTTCTATTAAGCATACCCACAACCATATTTGCTTCATCGATTCGCGCTATGGGTTCTTCATCTTCATCTCAGAAACCAGATGCCCCAACTCAAGGTCTCTTAGGTTTTGATGTTATAGAATCAAGCCGCCCGATTCTTCAATTTTCATCTATTTCTCTTCTTGTAAACCGTTTCACTCATAACCCAATTCACTGTTATCTCAATTGCAGAGGCAGGAAAGACGGATTTTAAATCTGTTAGCGATCAAGAATGGAAGAAGAAGCTGTTGTGACACTCCCTTATTCGAGTAAGTTAAAACTTGGTCGTTTAATCAATTGCAACCTATGGACGAAATAGAAAGGGTTAAGGGGAAATAGAGATGTGAAGGTGCAACAGTTAGTTTAAATGATATAATCAGGGGGAGTAGAGACCTGCAGATGTTTAATACATGCAACAATGGTGTCAATAGCATCACGACACCACAAGCGGAAATCAGTTGAAACGTGATCGTTTTGGCTCGTGGCTGTGTGCAGCTTTTTGGCAGGTTCGTCGATTAAATCAGTAACGGTTGCTTCGATGTTCATGTGTACATCTTCTCGGTCGGTCCTCCATTCGAACTCTCCAATTTCAATTCGTTACTCTATCTGATTTAGACCTTCTAGAATGCTATCCATGTCGTTGAAGCTAATTAATCTCTGCATCATGTTCTTACGTTAGAAGTAAGAAGAGCAAATGGATTTCGATTGAAATTGGGGATTTTCAGCAATCAGAATGCAGGTTAAGAGTATAATGTGTTTCGTTATCGTTGAAGCTAATTAATCCCTGCATCGTGTTGGGAGTAATTGGGGATTTTCAGAAACGGGATTGATTTGTGGAACTGTGAAGAAAAAACGAGAATGAAGGTTGGGGGAAAAGGGTAACCTATTGGTGACCTGTTAACCTACTAAATGCCTTTAATACACAAGTTAACCCAATTGCTAGGCTTTAATGAACAAAAATTACATTAAAGGATAAATCCGAACATTTGTGACAAATGTAAGGGCTTTTATGACATTTTGACACCTTTAGTTTTCAAATAGATAAAAAGACACGACTGGTCCATGTATGAGAAATATTATAGAAACGTCCATGTTTAACAAAATTACTTAAACGATCATTGTCTAAGACTAAATTATAAAGATGGCCCCTCTCCAGAAAAATAGAAAATTATAAAAATGATTCATGTATAACAATTACAGAAATGGTATATTTGTAAGAGAAAATTACAGAAGTATTTCCTGTATGTAACACAAAATTAAAAAATGGTCACTGCATAACAAAATTAGAGAAATAGTCATTCTCACCGCAACCCGTGAGCTTAAAACCCTCGTTTGAACTATGTAATAAATAGTGGATTTGAAAATAAAGGATTGGTAATCAATGAATATGGATTTCTCACAAATCATGTACGATCACTTTCAATATTTATCTCCTATGCATGTGTTATTGAGAAATTCAATATGAGATAATCCCTTAGGAACAATCAAAGTTTTAGGCACAAAACAGTGATTTCCTTTCTGGAGAGTATAAAGCTTGTTATATTTCCATAAATTAGTTCCAAATAAGCAAAATATGAGTACATATACTCATCTCTTCGAAAAGTGGACGAGGACAGCGAAATTTGAGCTATCTTGTAGATGAAAATAGTTTTTTTTTTTTGGAAAACTGCACAGACAACTCTAAGCAAGATAGTTTTTGTGTTCGAGATCCAGCTCGCATTGTATACAAATATAAACTTTCTATCGTCTAACTTGTATTAGACCATAATTTAAATCTCATTTAACACTCGCGTAAATTCCAATTGCATAAAATGGACAATAAAATGACCAATAAATTATACAAAATTGATATTTTTTATAAGAGACTTGAAAATAATCAATTAATTTTTAAATTTCCGCAAGCCCCTGTGATGGGAGCCTAGTGCCCTGGTGGTTAAGGAGTTAAATTTCATATATGAGGTTCAATGTTCAAAACCTGACAAACCTAAAATATTACTAGTGTTCCGCGATTAATTCCTACGTAATTCTTGACACGGGTTAAGATGGACCGTTTCAGTGACAAAATTTATAAATTTTTTTCTTTAAAAAATTTATAACACGGACTGATTTATCATGCAACAAAATCAAGCCCAACATATTTTAGTTCATTAAAGAATAGATAATCCATTAGTTATCCTTAAGATACTCATAATTAAATACCTAAACAAAAGATAGATTAATATCTTATTCGGTCAAATACAAGATCAAGCATAGTTTTAAAAACACATGGTTAACACTGAACACTTTTTCTTATTGTCTTTTATATTTTAATCATCGTTTGGAACATCATTTTAAATGATATACTTTGACAAAAAAAAAATACCCACCACCACCAACCTAGATAATTAAGACAAATAATGACATTTCACCATTTTACAAACCCCTCCATATCTTTCTCACCAAATATGAATACTTTTATACTTGAATATTTCTCTCATCCCTTTCACTTTCCCAAGAAGTCAACTCGGACCCTCATAGTCTATATATAAACCACCACAAACCATAGACCATTAGTTTTTCTTTCTCTACTTTGATAAGAAATGGGTCACCTGAGTTACACCAGGGTCAGCCGGAGAAGTTATAGAACCAGAGGATTCCGGCTTAACTCGAGAAGGTTTTCTGTCCAACGACTACGTGCAAAGTTCTTCAATTTCTTCAGGATTTTTATGAGAATTTGGAGATCAAGCTCGTACAAGAAGAAGACAACAATGAGTTACAGCAACTTGAGCTATGGAAGTAGCCGGAGAGACTTGGTTGATAAGGAGAATGTTTGTAGGCTTCAGTCGTTCACAAGATCGAATTCTTTTTACTCGGAAGCCATTGAAGATTGTTTAGAGTTTATAAAACGGTCGTCTGTTAATTTGGATGATAAACCCAAGACATACGTAATAGATAAAATCAGAATCTGATGGAAAGTGAGTTTTTGTTTTCAAATGTATAGTGAAATTCAAGATGGTTTTATTATCCAACTTTTAATTTTATTTTAATTTTTATGATATTCGACTTTTATTTTGATTGTTTTCATAATTATGTTGTGTATGTAAACTTCAACAAGCGTTGATTATATAAAGGTTGGCAATAGTATGGTCGGTGATTGTTTAGTATACCGCCATATCATTTTATCTTTTGAGTTAAACATATATTTTTTGAGACAATGATAATGTTTTAAAACTCGATTCCAACCGACTGTTTAAACTTTTAAATTGATTGACAATTTATTCTTTTAGTAAAACCAGTCTCAATCAATCCTTAAAAAAATTAGTTCTTAAATAACTGCTTAAAACCGAATTCTCCTATAGTTCAAGCATCTTATTTTGGGACTCAAAGAACAATTAAATTATAGAATAAATCAACTGTCGACTAAAAAGTATAAGGTCATTTATTATTGTCGTCTATTATTATTTTCAATTTTTTTTCTTTGGTTTAAGCGTGATTTGGTAATACGCCAATTTGTCCACTATTAGTAGATAAAATGATTTCTTTCATTTCTGAATCCCAAACTATTCGATTAGGAATTCTATTATGTATCATCACTAAGCACGTTCCCCGTTCACCAATATTGACCGTCTCAGCGGGAAAGGATAGAGTTCCCCGGCTTCTCGTGATGAGCGCAGCAAACGGTGTTTGCGCCATCCAAATGGTTAACTCCCTCTATAAATCTTTTACATAAAAATTCAAACAATTTGATAGTTTGGTATGAATTTTTTAAAGGTGCATTTTTTTCAGTCAGTATAGCTTCTTTCGAAATATTTATAGCATTTTTTTTAATATAAACCTGTTTATTCATCTTTTCAAAATTTGGATTTCCTTAATGCATTTGTTAAAATGGGTGCTAATAGAATTTTTTATGACAAAATAAAAAATGCTATATATGATTGGTCATATAATCGGGGTTACATAGATGCCTTTTATGGAAGATGGATATCATGACTTTTATAAGCCTGTTTTATTAATAGGAGAGTCTAGAAATTTTGAAATTTGGTAATTTTTTTATTTTGAAAAAATAATTTTGCAAGAGTGTTTTATCTGTGGAAAGTATGTAGCTAGCATAACAACACATGAAAACCAAAATAAAAGTAAGTATATAAAAGTATCATAAACAACACATGATTAACTTATCATCATTTAACATGCAATTTAATAAAATAAATTTTTATATCTAGACATAAAAAGTATCATAATCATAATAATAACCACAAATCCGTCATAAAAAATCATAGAATAACAAGTAAGCTGAAACCGAAAAATGCCATAATGTTAGTTTTTCTGTAAAATGTTATTGAGTGTTCTGTGCAAAGAAAAATAAGTCAAACCAGCAATTAACCAAACTGGTTTCCCACTCTTGTGTGTTGTGTTTTGGAAAAAAAAAACTGAAAATTTAAGTTTAAAACCAACAAAAAAAAAGATCTTAAATTCTTAATGAAAAGAATAAAAAGAATAACGGTAATCTTAAATGAAATGGTTTTTTGCCAATGGCATCTTGGCCAAGTGGTAAGGCGTCGCCCTCTAACCTTGAGGTTGAAGGTTCAATCCCCACTAGGGGGAATAGGTGGATTATAGGTGAATTAGAATAGGAGTAGGAGTAGGATATATTTGCCGGTTCAAAAAAAAAAAAATTATTTGTCTATCTGGAGGAGATCCAAGAAAACGGTCGTTAGGTTATAAGTTGAACGAGATTTTATCGATCATTGTTTTTCTACAACATATTCTTGAAAACGTGTTCTCAACAAATTATTTTGAACCAGGTGTTTTATGAAATAAAAATTCCATTATTTAAATTCTTAGGAAAATATTGTCTTTTTCTGACCACAAGTTGCAACACTGAATATTAGGTTTTGAACAAAGACACATAGTTTTAATCAATCAAATATTCACGTAATTGAATGTTTATGTTTGGAATGTGGATGAGATCAATTTAGGGTGTGTTTGCAAAGTCAAAGGGAGGATTTCCACATTTGACTTTGGCATTTTGATTTTTTTTACTCAATTAAAGCTTTTAAATGTCAGAATGTTAAATCGTTCTTCGATAAAATAGAAGAATGATTCGCCCGGTTTGGACTAACTGGTAGAAATTAGAAAAGAGCATCATACATTGGTTGTCCATTTGGTGCGATGTGAAAAAAGAAAGCATGTAGGGTTGTCATTTTTGGAGACAATGTAAAGAATCAAAAGATTATATTTTTAGGTGATATTTTTGTATTTAATTAAAATTAATATCAAATTTATTTTTAGGAATGAAAGAAGTATTATGAATTATTATAATTTATAAGTACTTAATAAATAAGTTAGAAAGAAAAATTGGACATGGGTTTCTCTCATCCGCAAACGTATCGAACTAATCTTGAAAGACTTCACGCCATAAATATGTTAGTCACAAATTCATTTTTTTGACTTTTCTCGTTTATTTTCTTGAAATACACTATTCCGATGTCACATGCTATTTCTTTGGACAACACTGATTTTGCTCTATAATGGATGCATGGATACTGTTAGCTTATAACTCTGTTAAAATTAACATTCTATCCGTGTAAATTGTGACAATGGTCGCCCAAATATCGTTTTATATCGTGTGTCCTTACTTAGAGCCATTGAAAAATACGTATCCTTATTATCATTTAATTGTTTCCATATAATATTATGCAACGATTATAATATGATATTCTTCCTCTTCTTACTTTTAAATATTTATAGCCCACGACATCGTGTGTCCTTAGTTACTTTTGAATATTGGGTAATTGGGGTCCCTAAGTTTTTAGTTGGACTTTTGTAGAAAACATATCTTTCTCAGTTGCCCATCGATCAAGTATATTTTATGTGGTGTTGTTAATTGATAACCTGGCATTACTCAAAATTTTTTAAAAAGATTGTGTATTTAATAAAAAAACAACTTTATAGATATTTATCAAAATAATCACTTTTAACATGCATCCAACAATTTAGCCATCATTTTAACAAAATACCAAAATGACCACATGTTTTGAAACTTTATCGGTTTTGAACTACTCGGGAGTCGTCAACTCCATTATTTATGTCTCCCTATATAAACTTGTAAGAATTTTATAAATCATACTTAGTTTTCAAAATCCTCTTGTTAGTTTCCTCAATATACAATTAGAAACTATGTCCCGTTCAATAAAGACTGTTTTTTTCGAATGATTGATACAAGTGAAGTAAGTTATTTTCCTTTTATCATGTTTTTGAAACATTTCGAGCGGTTTTAAAGTTTCAAAGTACATTATAAGAAATAATTCTTATTTTAAAATATATTATATTTCGAGACACTATACAAATAAAAATAACTAATTTCTAGACAAAATGAATAATTTCATAACTAAGAAGTTCTAAATTCATAGGAACAACTTGGAAATTCATATAGACAATTTTAAAATTTTGTATTCTCTTTGTTTTCTTTATATATCTCGAACTAGAGTTTTTGAAATCTGCCATATCAAAGAACATTTTTGAAACTCATATGAAATCTGTGGAACTCATATAAACAAATTCGAAACTTATATTAAATGTTAGGCTGTTCATTTAGACTTGTTATTTTTGGACTAGTTATTATTAATTTTTTTGGTGATGTTGTATTCATGAACATGTTCATGTTGTTGAGTTCAGGCTACCACCAAACCAAGAAGAGGACATTAAATCAATGATAAATTGCAAGGTTTTTGAGTTATGCAATAGGTGGCCATGAGTACATAAAAAGATGGAACTTCTCTAAGAATCGTGTATTCATGTCCATTTGGTGAGGCGATGACGTTTGCACAGGAAAGTTTGCAAAATAGAGCAAACGTCGAAGATTAAGATGATTAATGATGTATTGATGTCCTTGAGGTGTACATTGGTGTTCCTTCGGTATCAACTAGTCGAATTCCACAAACGGGATATGAAATCGATGAGGGTCGAAATCAGATATTAGTTTCCCTCAAAGACAACAAAACATGGTTGAATAAGGGAGGAATAGGTCGTAGAAGGATCCATTCGTCCCTAGGTATGGGCACCTTGCTATTCGTTGACGGAATGAGGAGCCACTTTGCAATGTTTAGATCTATATAATACGCCTCTTATAAATAATGTCATGCTTCACTACAACCATCAACGAAAAAAAGTTAATTGTGTGAGTGTAAACACATGTAAACACAAACTTGGCCTCACCAACCATTGCAGCCACCAACCCACTTACAACCATCATTGTTGAAGAAGGTGGCAAACTTTGTTTTCTCTTGTTTAAATTCATTGAATGTAGTAGTTGTCATTAGTATTTGCTTGGCTATAAATAGAGGTTTTAGCTTCATTTGTTAAGCACCACAAAAACATAGAAGAGAGTGTTTAGATAGTTAGCGAGAGTTGTTCTTTTCTTGTATTTCAGTTTGAGTATTGAATAAAAGAACATTTGAGTTCCAACAAGTGGTATCAGAGCTTGGTTAAGCTCCAGGGGCAACTTTCTAAACACCCTCGGGTTTTTTGGTCAAAAATTTTCTGTCTCAAAATCGATTTTCGAGAGCACCATTGGAAAGGCCTCATTCTCAGGATTCCGAATATATATTTTTCGGAATTTTTCGACACCCGGATCATCCTCAAACGGCCGGTCAAAGTTCGCCAGACTGTAGCAGTTCACTGTAGCAGTTCACTGTAGCAGGTTTCAGAAAACTGCAATTTGGTCCCTGAAGTTTCGAAAAGTTACCTTTTGGTCCTGCATTTCCGAAAAATTTCAGGTTGGTCCCTATTTTTCAGAAAAACTTCAGAATAGCCCCTATACTTCTAAAAGTTTCGAACCAGCCCCTAAAATTCTGAAAATTACATTTTGGCCCTTGTAATTTTCATAAATTACTCGTAGCTCCCCATTATTTTTGAAAAATCTCAAGATAATATATGCCAAGAATGACTACACCAAGCTCGTCGTTTTCTCAACCCGAAATTGAAAGTGTTCAAAGGACCGGGAGGGATAGTAGTGTTACGTTACACTATCCGTTGCTTACGAAAACAAACTACGCGGTGTGGGCTATAAAAATGCGAGTGAATTTGCAAGCACAAGGAGTGTGGGATGCAATTCAAAATGCAAGAGTAGATGAACGAACAGATAGGATGGCGCTTGCGGCCATTTACCAAGCGATTCCAGAGGATGTACTTCTTATGTTGGCCGAGAAGGACAAGGCTAAAGAAGCATGGGAAACGCTTAAGATGATGCATATGGGAGCTGATCGGTTAAAGGAGGCTAAAGTACAAACGTTGAGAAGTGAATTCGAGGTGATCCGAATGAACAATGGTGAGTCGATAGATGATTTCGCCATGAGATTGAACACTATTGTGACCGGTATTCGATCTCTCGGTGAAAAGATCGAGGAGAATACGGTGGTGAAGAAGTTTCTTCGAGCCGTCCAAATGCGATTTATACAAATCGTAACATCTATCGAGCAATTTGGAGACATGAAAAACATGACGGTTGAAGAAGTTGTAGGCCATCTCAAGACCCACAAAGAGCGACTTCGAGGGTATGAAGAACGGGAAGAAGGACCTTCTCTATTGCTTACACATGCCAAGGGGGCATCTCAATCTAAGCAAACAGTCGAGGGAGACTCGTCAAACACTTCAAGGGAAAGTGGAAACCAAGGCCAAGGACGCGGTCGAGGTCGTGGGCATGGCCGAGGAGATGGTCATGAGTATGATGCAAACCAGAATGACTACAATCGTCCTCGAAAGGACAAAAGTAAAATAAAATGTTTTACTTGCGAGGAATATGGTCATTATGCATCAGAGTGTCCAAACAAGAAACGAGGTGAGGAGGTGAACCTCACCCAAACCAATGAAGATGAACAGCCCATTTTAATGATGACGATCTCACAAGAAGATACACCAGGTATGGTGCCGCTAAAATAGAATAATGGCGTTGATATCCCTGCATCCGAAGAAAGTCAAGTTGATTCCGAGGAATGGTACCTTGACAACGGTGCTAGCAATCATATGACCGGAGATCGTTCAAAGTTCCATGAGTTAGACGAGAACGTGACGGGTTATACACGGTTCGGAGACGGGTCAAAGATCGACATCAAAGGAAAAGGTACGATCTTGTTTGATTACGGAAGCGGAGATCAAAGACTACTTAACGAGGTATATTACATTCCTAGACTTAAAAAGAATGTTATAACTCTTGGACAACTAACCGAAGACGGGAATCGAGTCGACATGGATGGTGATATTTTACGGATATTTGACAATAGTAATACTTTACTTTTTAAAGTAAAAAGAACCCGTAACCGACTCTATAAGACACTTTTAAAGACGAGACGAAAAATGTGTCCTTTATCATCCCAAGATGATCCAGGTTGGTTGTGGCATCAACGACGTCCGTATGCCAATTATTATACCATGAAAGTTAATGGTTGTTTGGAGTATGATAAAATTCTAGGTTCACATCTAAAGAAATTAGATGATCCGAGTGAGGAAGAATATTATGCTGAAGTTGAAAAAGGTGAAAAAAGACACCAGTTTTTTGACGCACGGAAAAGGAAGCCACGGATAAGGCGAGAAGGGTTCTTTGGTAAACGGAAAAGATGGACTTGGACCGAAAAAGCAGCTGCCAGTTTTCTCCAACGTTCCAAAAATCGAGGTATCGACTTTCGTAAAGTGATGCAAAAGAAGGAAGACGTGTCACTAAAGAAAACGGCTTATGCTAAAAGGATTTCGGGGGAGTTTAGTGTGAGAGATTGCATTCCAACAACTTGTTCCAAGGATGCAAAATTGAAACTCGAGAAAGATAAAGACAAAGCACTTGTCGGTTATTCTGTAGCCGGGGATGGCATGAAATGTGCAACATGATCGGCGTAACGAATCTCAAGCCAAGTTTGGTTTAAGGGGGAGAATGTGAGTGTAAACACATGTAAACACAAACTTGGCCTCACCAACCATTACAGCCACCAAGAGAATGTGAGTGTAAACACATGTAAACACAAACTTGGCCTCACCAACCATTGCAGCCACCAACCCACTTGCAACCATCATTGTTGACAAAGGTGGAAAACTTTGTTTTATCTTGTTTAAATTCATTGAATGTAGTAGTTGTCATTAGTATTTGCTTGGCTATAAATATAGGTTTTAGCTTCATTTGTTAAGCACCACAAAAACATAGAAGAGAGTGTTTAGATAGTTAGCGAGAGTTGTTCTTTTCTTGTATTTCAGTTTGAGTATTGAATAAAAGAACATTTGAGTTCCAACAAATTGTTAATTGAAACCCTCATAAAATACAAAGAGTCTATTGTTAAACTTAATTTCAATCATTCTAGACTCCAAGAACTTGTATCTACCTTAGTTTGATAGAAATTTGGGTGGAAGTATTTCAGTAAGTAATAGTTCATGTGAGTTGTTATCAATCAAAGATATTTTTTTGGTGCATTTCTTTAATCTATCTTAATAATGATCAAACCAAAACCCGAATTTCATCCATTTCTAAAACTCTCGTTGTAATTTGTATGAAATTATCTTTAAAATGCTGATCAAAGAGAAGATATATATATATTCACCATCCATTCCTACCACAATCAATATGACTTATTGGTGATCACTTGGGAGTTAAGCACTCCAAAATGAGTTGCGTGTTTGAATCCCACATGCTTAACTTTGTAATGACATATCATTCTAAACAAATCACCCTCCATTCCTACTTAAAAGATTAAATCAAGAATATGGCGAAAAATTATTGCACCTGCTGATAAATTTGTAATATCTTCTTAAAAAGGTGTCATCTAAAGTCTTGGAGTTTATTACGTCAAAATATATAGAAACTAATACTTCACTAGCTATTGGTGAGATATTTAAGTGAAGACTTCTATATATATTTTATTTGATTAAAGCTATTTTTCAAATATTTTAAAATAAGAATTTTATAGAAGTGTTCTTAAACCCTAATTTTGTATTCACAAAAGTGCTTAAGAGGTAAAAATTTTAATTCTCCAAATCTATTAAAGGATAAGTTGTTCATTGACTTATATCATAAGTCTTAGAAAAAGAGTTTTACCATGATTCATATTTTATTTTAAAAATTACAGGCTTTTGTAGAATATAGACTTTGAGTTGAATTATTATAAATCAGGGATGAGATATATGGAACTGAATTTTCAAATTCATTGAAGAATATTTAGTAAATGATTCTAAAGTTTCATCCTTAGAAAGCTCCTCAAAACAGTAAAAATCTATCTTTCTATAATCTTTTACATTATATCGTGTCTGATGAACTAGACTAGAATAATATTTTTGGTGGCCAACCTGTTTGGAAAAACCTAGTGTTGCTTAAGTATGACTAGCCCACCGAAGTCTATAGTAAAAAGGTCAACAAAGCCAAAAGTCTACAACAGAGCCGGTAGCGGCACTACCAGGCTCTCATAGCGTCGCTACGACATGGTCAGATTACGAGATCCCTCAAGAGGTAACGATGCTACCTATGAATAGTACTGACTCTATCTCCAAACAACCCGTTTTCTCTAATAAGCACTTAACCGGTTCAACCGTCGGTCAATGCTTTCCAAAAAATCGATCTTGGGACTAGAGACGTGTCTAATCACACATTCAGACGGACATGCATGACCCATGCATGTCCTAATCCAAACCCTAGATTCTAAGAAATGATATCTTCATTAATCCATTACATGAATTGAACAGGGACAGAATGTAACCTAATCACGACTTAGGGACAACAGAGAAGTGTCCAAGGTCGGGTCTTGGGGCTTGGAGTCCTTCAAAATACCCCCCACGCAACCCAAAAACCAAAATACACAATCAATTATCCAATACCCTAACCTAAACGTGATGTAATACCGTGTTATTAAAATTTAGAGATTTTTGAATTTATCTTGGTGTAATTAAAGATTAGTTAGATTATTGCATGAGTTTGGGTAGTTAGAATTTCATTTGGAAGGAAATTGAAGTTGAAAAATGCTAAAAAGAGGTTACACGGGTCGTGTAGGAGTTACACGGGTCATGTAGGAGTTCCTTGTGAATGTTTTGAGCATACCGTGAGTTACACGGGTCGTGTCATTTTGACACGGGTCGTGTAAACCTGTAGACTAAAACTAAAATGTACAGCACGGGTCGTGTAATATTAACACGGGTCGTGTAAAATGTACAGCACGGGTCGTGTAATATGGACACGGGTCGTGTAGTTCTGCAGACCAAACTCTAAATTCATGCCGTGAGTTACACGGGCCGTGTAATTTTTACACGGGTCGTGCTACGCGTAGGGTTACTTTTTAAAGGCCGATTTCTTTTCATTTTGGGTTATTTCCACTTCGATCAAAACCTTCCAAAACCCTAGAAAAGCGATTCTAACCCTTCTAAGTCGAGATTAAGGCTTATTGATCACGATTTGAAGCTAGAGAGTAATCCCTTGAGCTTGAAAGGTAATTCTCTTCGATTTTTATCTTGTTTTGACGGGTGAATCATTGGAATTAAGATGGTTCCTTGTGGTTTTGATGAGCCACCTGAAATTTGTTTAAGTTAGATTTAAATTATGTGGAATAGTTACTATAAAAGAGTTCTAACTATGAAATCGAGTTAGTGAAGTGTTTATATTGTGTTCCTAGGGTTACATGTGTTTAAGTGCTGAAATTGAAGGCTACAACTTTGATATTGTTGTTATCTTTTGATTGTAACTTGTTTCAATGATACAAATACCTTGATTATGAGGAATATTGAGTGTGATTAAGATTATTCTTAATTTGAGTAATGAAAATGAGTTGTTATCTACAGCTAAGGCTAGGCAGGAGCATACACGAGGTGTAGGAGTTCCACACATCGATTCCACAACAGGTGAGTAGTTAATTATTAGATGATTATGTCTTATTATAATGTTATTTATAGATAAGAAGTAAACTATGTTTAATTTGGTTGAATATAACTAAATTTTGAGTATATGAAAGAAAGAGAAATAGTGTGTGAGAAACACTATGGACTGAGATAGTCCATTGAGATACAATCAAATGAGATGATGAATGATGCGATTCAACTAACTTTAAATTACTCACTGAGCTTTCAAAGCTCATAAATTGTTTGTTACTGTGATTTGTGTTAGGTTCTGGTAGTGGTGACCGCGGGAAGCGGAACATGGATGGATAGCTACATAAATTGTTTGTTACTGTGATTTGTGTTAGGTTCTGGTAGTGGTGACCGCGGGAAGCGGAACATGGATGGATAGCTACATATGGACTTGGACTTTGACTTAGATTTACTTTTGTTGCTTTGAAATATGAAGTAAACCCGGTTTTGTTTAATAATTGTAAACAGTTGATGGAATAGTTTGGGACTTGAACTAAGCTTTTGATGACAACCTTGTGTATACTTGTTACTCTTTTTGGGATTATACCTCTAATGATATTATGTTTGACTAAAGAAATTGGTATATCCTAAATTTGAGGAACCGGGTGTTACAAGTTGGTATCAGAGCCTTGGTTTAAGGGAATTAAACCTTGAGATGGGTTTAGACTTAAACCAATGAGATTGAAAAGTCCTAAAGAGTCCCGAGTAGCTATCCTCCACGGTGTATACAATTGAGTGATTATACACTATATTGAGTATTATAGTGATATACAATTGAGTGATTATACACTATATTGAGTATTATAGTGATATACAATTGAGTGATTATACACTATATTGAGTATTATAGTGATATACAATTGAGTGATTATACACTATATTGAGTATTATAGTGATATACAATTGAGTTGATTACACATCATATTGAGTATTATGGTGGTGATTACTAAATGAGTTGATTTTCTTTTTCAGTTAAAATGAGTGCTGGAAAAGAAAAAGAGCGAGGTGATCCACCAAGAGATAAATCGGGATCACGAGATTCGGGTAAAGAGCATCAACCCGAGGGAGAGCGACCTCCCGAGATACAGAGTAATATGCAGGCGATGATTGCAGCTGAGGTAGCGAAAGCAATCAAAGACATATTACCAACTTATTTGAGGCCTCAGACGGAGGCTGCAACTGGAGGTACTTCGGGATCAATTCCGGTCCAACCTGAACAGAGAGAGAGAGTCGTGAAGAGGTCTTTACTGAGGCGGGTAGAGCTAGAATACCTGAGAAGACAAGGAGGTGTACTTATGATGTTTTTCAGAAGTGCAAGCCATACGATTTCTATGGGAAAGATGATCCCATAGTAGCCAAGAATTGGTTAACACATATTGAAAATATGTTCCGCACCAGTAAATGCGACGAGGCGGATAAAGTGGAGTTTGCAACAAACTTGTTAAAGGAAGATGCACAGTTCTGGTGGGAGAATATGTGTATGGAGATAGGAGAGAGTTTGGCGTATACACTGAGCTGGGAACAATTCAAGTTGAAGTTCACTGAATACTATTGTTCCAATAATGCTATGAAGGGAATAGAAGAAGAGTTTTTGAAGTTACAACAAGGGTCGAGAACAGTACAACAATATACACTGGATTTTAATGAGAAAGCAAGATTTGCACAACATCAAGTTGATACTGAGGAGCGTAAGATGGATCGTTACTTGTGGGGTTTAAAAACCCAGATCCGAGAGTTTTTGCCGAGTTCTAGATATACGACCTTTCAACAAGTTGCCGAGGCAGCAAGATCGAGAGAAAGGGAGTTGCAAAGACAGGAGGAGGAGAGAAGAACTGAAAGAGAAGTTGGAGGATTCAAGAGAAAGTGGGAAGGTAAAGTTGTAGATACTTCTCAGAGATCCACTACCACGGGTTCTCAATTCCGTGGTGAACCCAAAAAGAAGGAGGAAAGATGGTGCAAGAAGTGTAGGCGAAAGCACACTGGGGAATGTGATTCTCGAACCCCACCCTTAGTTTGTTTTCAATGTGGAAAGACAGGACATATGGCTCGCCAGTGTACCGAGAGTCGCCCTGTTTGTTTCCACTGTGGAGAAAGTGGGCATATTCGCCCCGATTGCCCAAAGATGAAGTCCGAGTCTCAAAAAGATTTTCAAAGAACCAGACGAGGAGGAGGTCGAGATCGAGATGATCGAGGAGACAGAAGCGGCGGTCACGTGAAAATGAGAGCTTTTCAGTTAACCGTCGATGAGGCGCGAGATCAAACTGATGTTATTACAGGTATTTTTAGCCTGAACTCTTCTCAAGCACGAGTACTTTTTGATTCCGGTGCTTCCGTGTCTTTTATATCGGAGTCCTTTGCTTCTAAACTAAATATTCTGTTAGTTGATTTATATGAGAGAGTGATAGTAGATGTAGCAGATGGAAGATGTGTTTTTGTAAAGAGTCATTACGAGCAGTGTCGGCTTGAGATCTATGGGGTTACATACCTTATTGATCTGAAACCGATCACTAATCATGAGTTTGATGTAATAGTCGGGATGGATTGGATGGATGATAATAGAGGTCAAATGGATTGTCATGAGAAAACACTTTCCATAAAGACACCGAGTGGTTCCCGAATTTTGATACGAGGTGAACGACGTTCCCGAAAAGTACCGATAGTGTCACTTGCAACGGCTAGGAAATATATGGAAAGAGGGGGTGAATTGATTATGGCACATGTGATTAGTGCCGAGTCAAAACATTCCAAAATAGAAGAAGTAGAAGTAGTTTGTGACTATCCTGATGTATTTCCTGAAGATCTTCCAGGCTTACCACCAAGTAGACAAGTTGAGTTTGTGATCGATGTGATACCAGGGGCGAAACCGGTAGCTCGACCACCGTATCGATTGGCACCTTCTGAGATGGAGGAATTAAAGAGACAGTTACAAGAGTTATTGGAACTTGGGTTTATTCGTCCGAGTTCGTCTCCGTGGGGTGCACCTATACTCTTTGTGAAAAAGAAAGATGGATCTATGAGAATGTGTATAGATTATCGAGAACTCAACAAGATCACTATAAAGAATCGTTACCCGTTGCCGAGGATCGATGATTTATTTGATCAACTACATGGGGCCACGTATTTTTCAAAAATTGATTTGAGATCCGGCTATCATCAGTTGAGGGTTCAAGAAGCTGATGTTCCGAAAACAGCTTTCCGCACGAGGTATGGTCATTACGAGTTCTTAGTCATGCCGTTTGGTTTGACTAATGCTCCAGCCGTTTTCATGGATTTGATGAATCGGGTTTGTCGTCCTTTTCTTGATAAATTCGTAATAGTGTTTATTGACGACATCCTGATTTATTCAAAGAGTCGAGATGAGCACAAATTTCATTTGCAACAAGTGCTAGATCTTCTTCGAGACGAGAAATTATATGCAAAATTTTCAAAATGCGAGTTCTGGTTGTGGGAGATTCAATTTCTTGGCCATGTGATAAATGAAGACGGTATAAAGGTAGATCCAGCAAAGATCGAAGCCGTAATGAGTTGGGAGCCGCCAAAGAGTCCAATGGAGGTTCGTAGTTTCTTGGGGTTAGCAGGCTATTATCGACGATTTGTAGAAAACTTTTCTCGTATAGCTATACCCTTAACCAAATTGACCAAGAAGACGGAGAAATTTAGTTGGACTGAGGCACAACAATCAGCCTTTGAACAACTACGAGATGGTTTATGCAAGGCTCCAGTATTGGCGTTACCGCAAGGAGGGGAGGATTTTGTTCTTTACAGCGATGCCTCCTTAAGTGGTCTTGGATGCGTGTTGATGCAAAGAGGACGAGTGTTAGCGTATGCCTCTCGACAACTGAAACCACATGAAAAAGCTTACCCAGTACATGATTTAGAATTAGCGGCAATAATTTTTGCATTAAAGATCTGGCGACATTATCTTTATGGAGTGCGATTTCAGATCTATACAGATCATAAAAGTCTGAAATACCTGTTTGATCAGAAAGAGTTAAACATGAGGCAAGTACGGTGGATGGATCTACTAAAAGATTATGATTGTGAAATACTTTACCATCCTGGTAAAGCCAATGTGGTGGCGGATGCACTAAGCCGTAAAGAGCCGCCTATTCGAGTAATATCGGCTCGAATGGGGATTGTGAGTCGATTACCAGAGTTGATACGTAGATGCCAAGTCGAAGCTAAAGATTTGAAGAAAGAAAGGATGATTGGTTATGTAGAGAAACTTGTGGAAAATGCACAAGGAATCAAGACTTTCCAAGGGCGAGTTTGGGTTCCGAGACATGGCAAGGCGAGACAGTTATTGCTAGAGGATGCTCACTGTACTAGATATTCAGTTCACCCTGGTAGTACACGAATGTATCATACCTTAAAACCGTACTACTGGTGGCCGGGTATGAAGCGAGATGTGGGACGATTTGTAGAGAACTGTTTGACATGTCTTCAGGTAAAAGCTAATCATCAGAAGTCTTATGGAGCAGTGCAGCCATTGCCAGTACCAAAGAAGAAGTGGGATGAGATCACCATGGATTTCATAAAAAAGTTGCCTCGGACTCCTCGAGGATATGATTCTATATGGGTGATTATTGACAGGTTAACAAAGTCAGCTCATTTCATTCCAATCCGAGAAGATTATAAAGTATCAAAGCTAGCTGAGATATATACGAAAGAAATTGTGAAACGACATGGAGTGCCAACTTCAATAATTTCTGATAGAGATAATCGGTTCAATTCACATTTCTGGCAGAGTTTCCAAAAGCATTTTGGTACAAAGGCGTTATTGAGTACTGCGTATCATCCCCAGACGGATGGACAGTCGGAAAGAACGATACAAACACTTGAAGATATGCTACGAGCCTGCATCATTGATTTTGGAGGCAGTTGGGAAGATCATCTGCCTTTGGTAGAGTTTGCATATAACAACACTTACCACTCTAGTATACTAATGGCACCTTTTGAAGCTTTATACGGTGCACCGTGTCGGACCCCGACTTGTTGGACTGAAACTGGAGAGAAACCAATGGCGGGACCAGAAATTATAGCTGAAACCGAAGAGAAAATACAAAGCATTCGTGAGCATATGCGGGTAGCCCAAAACCGCCAAAAGCAATATGCAGATAGAAGAAGAAAGCTGTTAGAGTTCAATGTTGGGGACATGGTAATGTTGAAAGTGTCCCCATGGAAGGGAATAATTCGATTTGGCAAGAGAGGTAAATTGAGCCCACGCTTTATTGGACCCTTTCAAGTTTTGGAGAAAATTGGAGCGGTTGCGTATAAGCTAAAACTTCCAGAGGAGTTACAGGGTATCCACAATGTTTTTCATGTGTCACACCTTAGAAAAACATTGTATGACCAATCCACTTGGGTACCCTTAGCTGAAGTTCAACTAGATGAGGAATTAAGATATCAAGAGATGCCAGAGCAAATTCTAGAAAAGAAAGTTAGGAATTTGCGAAATAAAGAAGTGGGATTGGTGAAAGTGCAATGTCGACATCATAGAGGATCAGATGTCACTTGGGAAGCTGAAGAGGAGATGCGGTCAAAATATCCTTTTCTATTTTAGGAGATTCCGAGGACGGAATCTTTTGAAGGGGGTAAGTACTTGTAATACCGTGTTATTAAAATTTAGAGATTTTTGAATTTATCTTGGTGTAATTAAAGATTAGTTAGATTATTGCATGAGTTTGGGTAATTAGAATTTCATTTGGAAGGAAATTGAAGTTGAAAAATGCTAAAAAGAGGTTACACAGGTCGTGTAGGAGTTACACGGGTCGTGTAGGAGTTCCTTGTGAATGTTTTGAGCATACCGTGAGTTACACGGGTCGTGTCATTTTGACACGGGTCGTGTAAACCTGTAGACTAAAACTAAAATGTACAGCACGGGTCGTGTAATATTAACACGGGTCGTGTAAAATGTACAGCACGGGTCGTGTAATATGGACACGGGTCGTGTAGTTCTGCAGACCAAACTCTAAATTCATGCCGTGTAATTTTTACACGGGTCGTGCTACGCGCAGGGTTACTTTTTAAAGGCCGATTTCTTTTCATTTTGGGTTATTTCCACTTCGATCAAAACCCTTCCAAAACCCTAGAAAAGCGATTCTAACCCTTCTAAGTCGAGATTAAGGCTTATTGATCACGATTTGAAGCTAGAGAGTAATCCCTTGAGCTTGAAAGGTAATTCTCTTCGATTTTTATCTTGTTTTGACGGGTGAATCATTGGAATTGAGATGGTTCCTTGTGGTTTTGATGAGCCACCTGAAATTTGTTTAAGTTAGAGTTAAATTATGTGGAATAGTTAGTATAAAAGAGTTCTAACTATGAAATCGAGTTAGTGAAGTGTTTATATTGTATTCCTAGGGTTACATGTGTTTAAGTGCTGAAATTGAAGGCTACAACTTTGATATTGTTGTTATCTTTTGATTGTAACTTGTTTCAATGATACAAATACCTTGATTATGAGGAATATTGAGTGTGATTAAGATTATTCTTAATTTGAGTAATGAAAATGAGTTGTTATCTACAGCTAAGGCTAGGCAGGAGCATACACGAGGTGCAGGAGTTCCACATATCGATTCCACAACAGGTGAGTAGTTAATTATTAGATGATTATGCCTTATTATGATGTTATTTACAGATAAGAAGTAAACTATGTTTAATTTGGTTGAATATAACTAAATTTTGAGTATATGAAAGAAAGAGAAATAGTGTGTGAGACACACTATGGACTGAGATAGTCCATTGAGATACAATCAAATGAGATGATGAATGATGCGATTCAACTAACTTTAAATTACTCACTGAGCTTTCAAAGCTCATAAATTGTTTGTTACTGTGATTTGTGTTAGGTTCTGGTAGTGGTGACCGCGGGAAGCGGAACATGGATGGATAGCTACATATGGACTTGGACTTTGACTTAGATTTACTTTTGTTGCTTTGAAATATGAAGTAAACCCGGTTTTGTTTAATAATTGTAAACAGTTGATGTAATAGTTTGGGACTTGAACTAAGCTTTTGATGACAACCTTGTGTATACTTGTTACTCTTTTTGGGATTATACCTCTAATGATATTATGTTTGACTAAAGAAATTGGTATATCCTAAATTTGAGGAACCGGGTGTTACACGTGAAACTCAGAAGATCAAGGGCTAGAAGTACTACCGATGCTCTGAAATCACAGGTAGACAAACACAACCAATGTGTGTAGCCTTCTCACACCCAAAGCAACTTCCTTCCTTCAAAGACTTCCCAAGAAGCAAGAAAACATGAAGAGAGAGAAAAAGAGAGAGATCCAGCCATCTGGGGTCGTCCAAGCACCCAGGAATTCTTCAAAAGTGTAAACCCTAGAGGCTGAAGCCTTTAAATAGGTTTCAACGGCTGAAAATAGCGTTTTACATTCTGCAGCACATATCGTCGCTAACCTAAGGAGTTAGCGGTGCTACCGCCACTCAACTCGCGTTCCACCCTTCGCATCGTATAGCATCGCTACTCAGAGGTGGTAGCGCCGCTATCTCTTTTAAAAAGGAAATTACTTATGTGTTGTTTGTTTTTATGAAGAATCTCTTCTCGATCTATTTTGTCTGCGCCGCGCTGACGTTTTATGTTGCATACTTTTTGTTTTTTAGAAGACCGCTAACCTAAAAAGGTTTGTGCGCCCTCTTCATGGCACGGACTTGGAACTACCTCTTTTTGGATTTTATAACCCCAAAATATTACATTTTAACCCTAAAAAATAATAGTTTTTTTTTTTCAATTACATTGTACGACTTCTACAACAACCGTATATTCTACTCCTAAAAAATAAAAGTTATTTTTTATACTTGTACTTTTCTAAATTTATTTATTTGTTTTTAAAAACACTTTAATTTTTTTAACTAATGGTTGTGATTTTCTATCAACATTAGTTTTCCGAAGTAAAAATATGGACAATTGTTGGGTTTATGTTTATCCTGTTATAAATATTTTATGTGATAATTTATTTGTATTGTTGTTCTAAATAAATAAAATCTTATAAAATATATAATATTGTGTATTCTAACTTCTTCAAATAAAAAATGTCATACTTTTAAGGTCTTCATTTGTCATATTTTATGTTTGGTTTAATTACTTTTCCTTACGAAAATAGTATTTATTTTCTATGTTTTTAAACAAAATGAAGATAAATTTGTAAACTTTTAGAAAAATGTCACAAACTTAAAAAATAAATGTTTTCTTTTATACTTAAACTCGTTAATATCATATAATAGACACATTTTTTTCTTGTAAATCATACTCATAAAGTATTTGAAATATACAAATATATTTTAACATTACAACTTTGGTTCACAATCTTACATAAATTTTTAGATTTACAAACTATTTGTAAGTCCAACTTTGTTTATACAAATTTTATTTTTTATTATTTAAAAAATAAATGTTTGCTTTGATCCTTAAATTCGTTAATATCATAAAGTGAATGTACTCATGACTTTTACTTAAACAAAACAGTTTATTTAAATTTCAGTTTATTCTCACAACCTGCAGACTTTAAAAAACAAACAGTCTTCTTCTTACAGACTGCAGACATTTAGTCCATATTTTTTCTGCAGATGTTTTGCAGACGTGGTTCGCAGACTGCAAACCTTTTACCTCTTTAAAAACAAACAACACCTTAAATTTTGAAATAGTACCTGGGAATGGATCTTACAGCTGAATACGCATGGTCTTGGAGCGGGAACACCATAGTTAAGCCTGGAGAAGCTAGTCGACTTTACAGCCTATAAAGCGACCATACCTTACTCTCCATGCTATGCTAACACATCGAGACTTGTGCCTATGTGTATTCCTAAGATAGCTCTAACAACTGATGTGACAACACCAATACTGGGTTCAACCGAAGACTTCTTCTTCAATTGGATGACCCCCATTACTCTTCGGTTGAGTGTCATGCCTTTGGTCGAAATTATGTAACTGTTTGACTATGCTTCTGCACTTCTGTCAGACTACACTTCGGTTTGGGGCCAACTCTTTCGTTTGAGAAAACTCTTCGGTCTGAACTGAACTTCGGCCAGAAGGTACTGTGGTTTCACCTTCTTTTGCTGCTGATGCATTCACTCTAGGAAACGTAGCTTAAGCTACTGCTGTCATGGTGAACCGCGATTCATAGAAGATATTGATGATTGGCTTCCTATGACATGGCTCTTCGGTCCGGATTGAGTTCTCTCTTCATCACAATTCTTCGGTCTGGTAACCTCTTCAGTTACTAGTATCTCCTGCTATCTATCTCGGATGCCTACTTCATATGCCCAATCGAGGGCATATCATCTGATCTGGAGGAGGCATGGCTTGCCTCGGTCCCGCCGATCCAGATGTTTTTGGTTCCAACCATTCTGCTGATCTACTAAAAAAGTGTTGCTTGTCATTCTGGGTTAGATGCACCGGACTCGTGATACTTCTTCTACTGTCGATCCGCTTCGGTTAGTCTGACCGGAGCGAAGATCTTCCTTAACTTAGGACTGATGACCCTTCAAAGGCGCATACCTCATTAGCATTGGCGTGTCTTCACCTCTGTTTCTAGTTTCTTCGGACAACTGAATCTCATTCGGTTTTCTGGACTTC
This sequence comes from Cichorium intybus, assembly GCA_023525715.1. NCBI lineage: Eukaryota > Viridiplantae > Streptophyta > Magnoliopsida > Asterales > Asteraceae > Cichorium > Cichorium intybus. The sequence continues at coordinate 37,879,095 of CM042014.1, read as the reverse complement.
TCCAGTTCAGATTAGGCTCCACACTTACTCAACATCTTCTTGGGTTATTTGTTCAAGTTTGTAGCTTATTAAGTTCTAAACAAGCACACCATAGTTATCAAAGAAATCCTTGATATCATGTTTGATGATCAATAAGTCTATAAGTTAAAATACAAACATATTAAAGCACATATCATGAAAAGTGACGCTCATCACTACATAGAACCTACTCAACAAATCGTTGCTGATTCCCCATAGATGAAATTTTATCTATAGGATGCTCCATTATTCAAGAGACTTCGGAATTCCACACCTTAATAACTAGGCTCCATCATGTGGGATATAACAAAGCATGTCAAACATATTAAGAGACTTTGGTTCATATTTTTACTTCAAACTTCTTATTTTATTTTGAATTTAAACCTTTGAACTTGATTTGATCATCAAAATATATTATCTTTAAGAAACTAAGCCAAACTTATCCTCAATTTGAGTTGATCTTTTTTTTTTTGTATAAACAAGAATGGGGTTGATGTAAGTTGTCCACTCTAAGGTAAATCATGTTGTTCGGTAGCCTAATTCAACTAAGTTCTTAACATAGAACTTAGTCAGCTCAGGCTGGCTACACATGTAATCTTTTGTATAAAGGCTCTAAACATCTTCAATTCAAAAGGTTGGATCCTAATAGACATATACATATACTTTTCAGTCTCTTTAGTTTGCAATGTCATTGATTTTTATACCTTGGATATTTCAGTTTATTTGATTAGATGGATTAAATTGGCACCAATCTAAATAGACATTGGAGCATCGACTTGGACATGTTGCTGGCAAGAGTGAATCTAAGTAGGCGGGGTATAGATCAAAATTCTGATATTTGTCTGATATGTGAGTTGGAGGTGGAAACTAGTTCTCACGTCTTTTGTTTGTGTAATCTAGCACAAAAAATTTGGCAAAGGTATGTCGATGGTGGAATGTCTTTATTCCTAAATTGTTGGATCACATGTCTTTTTCCTCATTGGTGAATTTTTCACATCTAAAGATGAAAAAAGCCAAGAAGTGATGATATTTATAACTTTAAATGTTATAAGTTTGGTGAATTATTCATATCTAAAGACAAAGATGAAGGAAAATTTTATTAACTATATATCCTTTGTGAACTAGCTTCTAATTAGTTTGGTTTTATACAGTTGATTGGTTGATCAAAATTGGCTTTTTTGGTAGACAGGCTTCCTCAAAGAAGATGAGATCAGTGAATATATTTAGACTAGATACAAAACAAAAACAAAAATTATGATCCCAATAACTCAATAAGAGTAATTTACCATTCTTTCAATTTCATAATTTTATTTTTATTCGATGATAAAATTATTTATAGATTTAGGAAAAGTTGGATATCTATTAAATCTTTTAGATTGACAATTTCATTGGTGAGATGTTTTATTTCTGCTTAAAGTACTACTAAATGTGTCATGTGGTGGGTTACTAGAAACAAATACGCTTAGAGAACTCACCATCCAAGCCATCGACACGGGCATCCTCACTCCTTGTCTCGTACGAATCACAAGAAATAAGACTTGGTTGCCTAGTTTCACTAAATGTATAACTCACATACTCATAATTTGGAATGACAATATTGGTATCATCATTAGAATAAGAAATATCAAACTGAAGGAATTCAAGTAATGAGACGTAACAACATTCAAAACAAGAGTGAGAGTGAACAAATATGTTCGTAAAGGGTTAAATATAATTGCAAAGCATAGAAAACATATAGGAACACATTTCTCAACACCAACGTCAAAATTTTCATAAATATTAAGTTTAGTTGCAAAGCGTATACAACAAAATTTCCGTAAAAATCATTATGGGATGACTTGGTATAATAAAGAATTTCATATGGGGATTTCCACCTAAAACAAAGAAAGTAAAAAGTTAATTAGATATGTGGCTATGTTTGGCAATGCCACACATTGCTTGTAAGCTAGCTTTTTTTGAGGGTTTTTTTTTTTTTTTTTTTTTTTTTTTTTTTTTTTTTTTTTTTCATTTTACATGTTTGACGTACTAAAAACTAGCTTATAAACTAACATATAAACCAATCTTTAAAATGCTAGTATGAGTAACATTTATAGTAGTTTTTTCAAAATCTTCGAAATTTACCTTTTAAAATATAATTGGATATGAATATACATGTACTAATAAATTTTGTGTATGTCATTTTACGTTTTTTTAACAAGTTTATACAACTAGTTTTTACCAAACGTCATTTATTATCAGCTAATTTTTTAGCTGCAGCTAGTTTTTTAATTAATTGCTAGCTTTTCAATTAGTTTGTCAAACATAGTTGTAGTTGTTAAGATTGCTTCACACAACATAATCAAATGAATATCTCCTTGAAACACCATAGATTTTTAGTAAGCGTCTCTTTTCTTTCAACAATATCATTTTGTTGAGATGCATACACACAAAAGGCTCCTTGTTTATTTATTATTTTTTTTTTGTCATGGATTAACAAAGTGAGTACCTCTCACTAAAAGAATTCCAAACATATTTTCCAAATCTAGTTTTAAAGTGGTTGTAAAAGTTTATGTATTCCGGGGCCAATTCTTGGGTCTAGCTGGGCCTTGTTAAGGCGAGTGTACATGTTTTGGTATCGACTTATCTCTCTTGTCATTTAGAATAGTGTTTAAAGTTTGTGTAATATATTTTTTTTGGAACCGGCAAATATATTAAAAGGGCACCCCACATCAAGAAGATGAGGAGCCAAAAAGTACAAAGAAACAAAGGAAAAGTAAAATTACAAACAGAGGAAAGGATTTAACAACCAAACTTTCCAATCAAGACTAAATTTCTTTCCTCTATGTTTCCACCAAATGTAAGTAAGAGATTTTACATTTTCCAAAATATTCGCCGGTTTGTTGGGACAATTATTGAATAGCCTTTGATTGCGACCATTCCAAATGCACCATAAACCACAGTACAAAATCGCAGCCAGAAGCGATCTCCTACGTTTGCAAATGTGTAATATATTAATAGTATAATATTATATGTAAGTTATAACAAACTAAACTAAAAAATAAATTAAAATTTATAAATTAAAAAATTAAAAAATAAATGTTTTTCATGTGTTGAATTTGATTGGTTAGTCCCTCTAATATTAGTCGAAAAACAATTGGAGCAATGTCATTGTATAATATTTATATGCACATCTAATGACCTTGTGGACTAAATAGAGACCTAAATTCAGATTATTGTTATTATTCAAGTATAACGTATATTACGTCAAGATTTATTTGCCTTCCCTTATTTGTATATTGTATCGCAACTTGTATCTTACTCATACATGAAACTAAAAGATGTCCACAAATTCATATACCCTGACACTATATTAGTATATATAGAATATAGTCGAATATGAAAACATAAAAATTATATGGAACTTACAAATGTGGAAATACTTTTCTAATCATGCTACATAGTAGCTATTTTTTTTTTTTTTTTTTTTTTTTTTTTTTTTTTGGATTGACGGATTATATAAAAATTTAGCAAGACGCTAGAAAAGAACATAATTACTAGTACGACATCAATGTTGAGACGTTCACTTCCGATATATGCTTTTACAATTGATCTATTGAACTAAGTCGTTTTTGTCTTTTTTACGTTTTAATTGATGTGACTAATCAATGTTTCAAAAAGATATATCTTTTTTTTTTTTGAACAGCAGATATATCTATCAACCATATATTAATGATTCAACGATACAACATTATTTCGAAAGGAGTAACGAAGAGTGCTTCATTGAGTTAAAGTAAATCATTTTCATGCGATTTTAATATATAAATACTTTCGATTGACATTTTTCTTGTACTATTGTCGGATGAGAATCATTTAATTTGTATGATGTCTAAAAGTATAATGACATTTTCTTTTTGGTAATTAATACATGATTATGATCGATACAAATAGGAAAATACTAGACCAATTTGGAGTAGTTAGTGCTAATTATGGTTTAACTTTTAGTGTTGAGTATTGTGTTCTAATTGTCTTATTGTTGTTCTTCTAAATTTATTAGAGAAGTAGACATATCATATAATCATACTAATCTTATTCACCACTTTTACTATAAATAATAAAAATTAGTCAAATATTCAAAATAGCCAACAATTTCGTAGATCACATATGTAAAATGATGCGTCATTTTAGAAGTGGTGACATGGCAACTAAAACTTCGTTTTGCATAACAAAAAAATTAAATTGTTTTTTCGCAGATGTCATATGCAAAAGTCCAACTCTTATGTGCGAAAACTGAAGTTCTATTTGAGAAAATTAAAGAAAACCAAAAATCAAAGTTTTTTGTGTTGGAGATATTTAAAAACTATATCCACAACAAAAAGAAGATTCATAGGCATTTTTATCATGCGAAAATGACAAAAATAGTTTTTCATCATTTTTTAGATGAAGCATGGGATTTTGTAGATCAATTTGAGAAGTCCTCCGAAATATGATAAAAATATATTCTTTTAAATGTTTTCTGTGAAGGAATCTTCAAATATCATTTTCATGGCAAGGGAAGTTTGATATTGTAATTTTTACATACGACAGTAAAAAAAAGCATTTCTCATCTTTTTTTCAAAAGATTTCTCAAATGGATCTTAGAATTTTGCATGTGTCATTTGCAAAATCCTTACTTGTATATGAAAAATCTTCTAAAATATGACGAAAAAACTATTTTGTCTTTTTATGTAACACCCATTTTTTCAGAATTGGCCTTTCGCGGCACAAAGGAGCCATGGTCGCAACGCGTAGATGGTCACGTGTCGACAATCTTAGTCGGTGTTTCGCGATGCAATGCACAAGTTGGTCAGCTTTAAGTCAGGTTTATTCTTGAGTTTGATCATTTTTGGACCAAAAGCCCTACTATACTGAAAGATAGAGGAACAATAGATGACGTATGGGGTTTTGAACGACAGATTGAAGGATTAAGGTGTACAAGCTACGTGGATTGCTACAAGTTGCTTGACATTAAGGTATAATTAATGTTTTGGTGAAATAGTCGGGGAGGATTATGAGGAGAAATCTGGACCTCTAATCTTGAAAAATGGATGGCTAAGATTCAATGTGAAAAAATTGACACATCTTAAAAGTTTGGGGGGATAGTTGTCTAAAAATCAAAGCTACTTGGTGCATAAGACAAATAAAGAAAGGCAATATAGTAATCTGGATGAGCACCCATCCCCCATTTGCGACAGTTGTCATCATCCGGTTTGCTGAGTTTTTTTTATTCCCCCACTTTGTTTTTGGGTCATAACTTTTTTTTTCTTCGTAAAAAAAATTTTCTAAAAAACCAAAGTTCTTAAAATTTTAATTCTCTACAAAACAAACACCATCATGAAAATTTGAAAAAAAAAATTATTTTTATAAAAAATAAAAAAAAATAAAAAATACTTCAAAAATTATGAAAATTTAAAAGATCATTCTAGACATTATATTAGTAAGTTTGTAAAAATAATTTCTTGAAAATAAGTTTTTTATGTGTACATTTTTTATTTTTAAGTAAAAAACCCACCAAATTATCAAAAAGAAAATGTTTATGGTCTAAAACTTATGATCATTTTTAATTATAATGATGCAACACTTATATTCAAAACTTGTTATGATCCAAGATCCAAACTTGTTACGATCCAAGATCCAAATAAAAACTTGTTATGATCCAAGATTTAAAACGAGTTAAAAAAGACAAAAAAGTGTTTTAAACGAAAAAAAGATTAAAAATAGAAAAAAAAGAAAAACAGAAAAAAATTGAAAAAAATTGAAAAAAGGGGAAAAAACAAAAAAACTGAAAAAACACAAATAATATATATATATATATATATATACATATATATATATATATATATATATATATATATATATATATATATATATATATATATATATATATATATATATATATATATATATATATATATATATATATATATATATATATATATATATATATATATATATATATATATATATATATATATATATATATATATATATGTATATATATATATAAACTAAAGAAAAACTAAAAGTCGAGTTTATTGAAAGCTACAAAAATATTTAAAAAAAAACCCCGACTAAATTATGTTGTACGAACGTGTGTAACATGTGATTATTTCCTAGAGTCCGCATTACATTTCATGGACGAGCATCACATTCGATTACATCAAATCCAATAATTACGTTTGTCGTTATTGTCCTTGACGAAATAAGTTGACGAGAATTGTCCTCGCAGTCCTCACCGGATCCGGACCCTATATATATATATATATACATATATATATATATATATATATATATATATATATATATATATATATATATATATATATATATATATATATATATATATATATATATATATATATATATATATATATATATATATATATATATATATATATATATATAGGGGAAGTTCCATTGAGAATGGAAAAAAAGTTGAAAACGCGAGAATAAATCTGGGCCACTAGATGCGTCAGCACTGACGTGCCGCTCCACGATAACGAGATGTAAGAACCCGCAGAAAAGTTGTAAAAAGGGTAAAATGGTCTTTTGTCATATTATAAGACCATTATGTAAAATAATATGTTGTTTGTAAAATAAGAATGTAAGAAATAAAAGTTTATGTAAAATTGGGAGTTTTACCGCGTGAATAGTGAAATTTGGCCGAAAAGGGCAAAATGGTCATTTGACATGAAAATGACCATTATGTTAAGAAATTGTATTAAGGAGCTAAGTTGGTAACTAATGGAACATGATTTGCAAAGATATGAGCCATGGGGTTAGATTTGAACAAAAAGAAGAAAATTAGGACTAAAATGTAAATATTTTATAAAAAAAAATTAATTAAATATAAATAAGAGAGTTATATAACTCTCATACCCAGAAGCTTATAGAATTCTCCAGAGAGAACGGGAGAAAGCAAGAGAACACACGGGAAGAATAAAAGATGGAACCTGGGGGCTAATGTGAAAATATTTTATAAAAATTACATATATATATGAGAAGATATTATATCTCTCAATTACTGGAAACTAGAAGCAGCCCCTGGAGAATTCTAGAGCTCTGGAGAAAGAACACGAACGATCAGGAAGACGTGCAAGAATCAAGTTCCAAGAAGTGAAGATTAAAGCTTCAAAATGTAAGGAACTCCATGTTTGAAGTTCATTTTGTCCAAATTCTTAAACGGGGGTCACGATTCTGATTTCTGATTTCTAGAAGTTATAATTTCAGAGAAATCATTCAACCTATCTTGCTCAAAATCATCAAGTAAACATGTGCTAGTAGTTGAATATGTTGAAAAATCAAGAAAAGATGATTGGGTTCAAGAAATCTAAGTCACGGGTTGGTATGATCAAGTAATTTTCAGTGGGTTTTGATGAGTCTAATAGGTTAGAAATGATAAAAGAAACTCATATTAACAAGTAATTCAATGGAATTGAAGCTTTGAAGCAAGAGTGGTGAAATGGGTTTTTAGCTTAAGAACCCTAGAAATGGGTTCATGAGTTGAAACTGATTTCATATGGTTCTTGTGGTTTTGCTAAGTAAAAAATGTCATAAATGAAGTAAGAAATCAGTTCATAAGCTTGGAAATTCAATAAAATGATTTTTAGTGAAAAATGGTGATTTCGGAAGAATTTTCAAGTTTATAAAGAAGGTTTGATGATTTTGTAGTTTAAAATCAAGTGTAAGTTGGTATTTAGGGCCTGGAAATGACCCCAAACTGATTAAGTCAAGTATTAAGAGCTTAATGGAGTGAATAGTGAAACTGCAGTTTGGAAAATCGTCAAGAATGGCCATGAACTTAAGGATCGCGACGTGATCCACCCTAGGTCGCGACCCGATCTCGCGGCAGTGAATAAATGCAGTTTGCAATCTGTTAAGCCAAGTCCAATTCCATTTTTTTTGGGATTTTGAGCTAGGCTTATCCGTTTGACCCCAAATTTTAAACATATGTCTATTATGGCCTAAAACTTCATGGAAAATTTTCGAAACCGAAATACGACCTCCCGAGGGTACTGTAGTGAAATACGCGTATTTCGGGAAAATTGTAAAATGAGTTATTAAGTGTTATACACTTGTTATGACCTGAAGTTGTATCATATGAGACCCTAGAACTGTAGAGTCAGTTGTGGTATGTATTTATTAATTAAGTAAATATATATGATACTTGTATAGGTGGTGCTTCAAATACTGTTGAACACGGAAAAGGAAAAGGTGTACGAGAAGCTTAGTGATCCATAGCAAAACCAAGGTGAGTATATATGGACTTTTTGTACATAGCAAAAATGATATTTTCAGAAAATAAGATTTCCAAATACTTTTGAATACTAAAGTTGGAAACAGTTTTAAAGTAGCTCTATACAAGGGCTAAGTGTTTTTAAGCAGATTTTAAAGTAGTGTAGTTTGTAAAGTTTCTTGAAAGAAGCTCCATATGAGAGCTAAAGATATTGAAGTTAGTTTTGAAAGTATTTTTTATTATGAGTTAAAAAGTCTATGAGTTTGAGTTTATTATGAATTGTGTCCCTTTTGACCAATTTGAGATGAAATGAAGAAAGTAATGAGATAAGAAGTAACATAAAGAAAGTAATGAGAGTTAGTTGTCCGGACTAGGATCACCCACATAATCGGGAGATCTGAAGACACTACTGGGGTGGTACCTCCCGTCGCGAAGTAGTTGTCTAGCTTAGCATAACCTTATGGTTGGATCTGTTTCAAGCCATGAAGGGGAGACAGCATAACCTTGTGCTTGGATCTGTTCCAAGTCACGAAGGGGAGACAGAGATAGCATAACCTTGCGGGTGGATCTGTTCTGTCCCGCGAAGGAGATTTAGTAGAATGAATTAAGTTAAACTAATTCATGAGTTTCAGTTGGTCACAAGAAAATAAGAAAGAAAGCAGTTTTTGAGAAAGAAAGCAGTTTTTGAGAAAGAAAGCAGTATTTGAGGTTTGAAAATAGAGAAGAAAAGAAATTTTGAGATTTGTTATCAAAATAAGTTTTAAGTAGTTTACTTGTTAGTATTTCAAGTTTTGAGCAGAAACGTTTTGGGTCTAAAACCCATATTACTCACGAGGCTTTATGTCTCACGTATTTTTTTTAAAATGCTATGTACTTAGGTGAGATGAGCAGGAGCTGGAGTTGGGACCTATAATACAGATAAGTTGAAATTATGGCTTTTGAGTTCAGTCTGTAATTACCCCTTGAGAATAAATTTAAAAAAAAAAAAATAATAAGTGACTTTTTGATAGTCACGCGTTGTAAAATATTTTGTAATATAAACTGTATTAAATTATGGTTTGAGAAAGGGGTGTTACAGTTTTGGTATCAGAGCCATAGTTTAAGCGAATTAGGTTGAATACCATCCTAAGCTGAAACTAGCAAGCGTAGTAGTAAAGTGCCTTAATAATGTAGAGGTACACTTAGACCTATAAAAGTTATAGGGTGAGTATGACTGCTACAAAAGTATAGTCAAGATAGGGAGATAACATGCTACCGCTTACAAAATACTATATAGAAATGCGTATTAAACAGAGATTTTGTTTATCTATATAGTAATGGAAGGAGGAAGACAGATGCCACCAGTTGACAAGGGTGAGGGTAGTCACACTTCTTCACGAGGAAGTGGACCTGGTAATGTAATTAGAGATGCTGGAGCTGAGCCAAACCCACCACCACAACCTGTCACAATGGAAGCTATTCAGAATTTGATTAATAATCTACAAACTGAGTTGAAGGAAGTTGTGAATAACATCATTGATAGCCGAATGGGTGAACCCAGTGCCCATTCCTCCCAGGAAGTTTCTAAAAAGACAACTGAAGAAGAAGCTAGTGGGGAAAACAAGAAGAAGGAGAAGGGCTGCTCTTTTAAGTCCTTTATGGCTTGTAAACCGTCGGAGTACCACGGCAGCTTTGAGCCAAAGGTGACTATGAGGTGGATTCGGGAAATTGAACAAGTAATGCAAGCCAGTAAGTGTGGTGAAGAAGACCAAGTTAACTATGCTTCCCGACAACTAAAAGATGATGCTCTGGTATGGTGGAACACCAAGTATGAAAGCCTGGGGAAAGATGTTGTTTATGGCTGGTCGTGGGCTGAATTTATCTCATGTCTTAAGGATAAATTTTGTCCCACAAGAGACTTAGAAAAGATGAATGAAGATTTTCTGATGCTGAAGAAAGGAGATTCGTCGGTTGATGAATATACGAAGAAGTTTTGTGATATGTTGCCTTTTGTGGGAGAATCTTATCCCACTGAGTGATCCCGAGTTAACTGTTATGTTCGGGGACTACCGTGGAACTATGAGTTGGAGGTGAAGAAAGCCGAGACTTTAGACGGTGCTATCATTGCTGCCCGTAATGTGGAAGATGTGGGAAGGCGCCGGAATAATGAAAAACCTAATTTCAGCGATAAAAGAAAGTCAGTAAGTAGTAGCGGGAACTTGAAGAAGAAAGGGAAATCAAGCTTGAGTCAGATTAGACAGGGAAGTGTAAAGAAATGTGAGAAGTGTGGAAGAGAACAGAGTGGTGAATGTCGTGCGGGATCTAATGCCTGTTTCAACTGTGGCGGATTTGGTCACAAGATGAAAGATTGCAAGGCAAAGAAAGCAAGCGAGGTAGAGTGTTTTTCGTGTCACCAGATTGGGTATTACAGTTCTAACTGCCCAAACAAAGGAGGAGAGACAGTGGTGTCTACAGCCCAAAAGAAGACGGAGCCACAGAAAGTGAAGACCCGAGCCTTTCAGATCACTCGAGAGGAGGCAAAGGAGACGCATGATGTTGTCTCAGGTATACTACTGGTTAACTTGATACCCGTGTATGTGTTATTTGATTCCGGTTCTACGTATTCGTTTGTGTCCCATGAATTCAGAGCTAGACTGAGTGTACCGTTAGAATTGTTAGATATGATCTTCGAAGTGGAAGTAGCAGATGGGAAGTTTGTTGAAGTCCAGTATATGTACCGGGACTGTGAACTTGATATCAATGACAAGAAGTTTCGACTTAATCTTATTCCCATTGGAATTAAGTCTTTTGATGTGATTATTGGGATGGATTGGCTTGGTGCCAATGATGCAAAGATAGCATGTGGGCAGAAGAGGGTGTCTGTTAAAACCCTAGGAGCTAAAGTATATGTGTATGGAGAAAGAAGAAAGCATGTGCCGAGTCTTATTAGTGTGGCAAAAGCCCGAAGATGTATCAGGAAAGGGTGTGTATCTTTCCTGGCATATGTGATGACTGAAGATAAAATAAAGCAGACTTATAAAGATATTGAAGTACTGAGAGAATTTCCAAAAGTTTTCCCAGATGAGTTAACTGGCTTGCCACCTGAAAGCCAAGTTGAGTTTCGGATAGATCTTGTCCCAGGAGCTTCCCCGATAGCACGAGCACCGTACCGTTTAGCACCAACAGAAATGCTGGAATTAATGTCCCAGTTGCAAGAGTTACTTGATAAAGGCTTTATTAGGCCTAGTTCTTCTCCGTGGGGTGCTCCAGTCCTATTTGTAAAGAAGAAAGATGGATCAATGCATATGTGTATTGATTACCGGGAACTGAACAAGATCACTATCAAGAACCGTTACCCGTTGCCTAGAATAGACGACTTATTTGATCAGTTACAAGGTGCAGATTACTTCTCAAAGATTGATCTGAGATCCGGTTATCACCAAGTTAGAGTGAAAGAGAGTGACGTGGAGAAGACATCATTCCGTACTCGATACGGGCATTACGAGTTCTTAGTGATGCCATTCGGTCTTACTAATGCGCCAGCGGTTTTTATGGACTTAATGAATCGGGTCTGTAAACCATTCTTAGACCGATTTGTTATAGTATTCATCGATGACATCCTTATATATTCAAAGAATAGAGAAGAGCATGCGAGCCACCTGCGGACAGTGCTTGAAACTTTGAAGCGAGAACAGCTGTATGCAATGTTCTCCAAGTGTGAGTTTTGGATGCGGGAGGTGCAGTTCCTTGGACATGTTGTTTCTATCCAGGGTATAAAGGTTGATCTGTCAAAAGTTGAAGCAGTAATGAAATGGGAACCTCCCAAAACACCAACTGAAGTTAAAAGTTTTCTTGGACTTGCCGGATATTATCGAAGATTTATTCAAGATTTCTCTCGGATAGCTGTGCCACTTACACGATTAACTCGAAAAGAAGAGAAATTCAGATGGCAAGAAGAACAAGAAAAAGCTTTTGTTACATTAACAGAGAAGTTGTGCAATGCGCCTGTTCTTACATTACCAGATGGGACAGAAGATTTTGAAGTATACAGCGATGCCTCGCATCGGGGGCTTGGCTGTGTGTTGATGCAGAGGCGGAAAGTTATAGCATATGCTTCCAGACAGTTGAAAGATCCAGAAACAAAGTATACTACTCATGATTTAGAGCTGGCAGCGATTGTATTTGCCTTGAAAATTTAGAGACATTACCTGTATGGTACAAAGTGCAAGCTATTTACTGATCACAAGAGTTTATAGTATGTGTTCTCTCAAAAAGAGTTGAACATGAGACAGAGAAGATGGCTAGAGTTGATCAGTGATTATGATTGCGAGATTGTATACCATCCAGGTAAAGCAAATGTAGTAGCAGACGCATTGAGTAGAAAAGTTCCTGAGAAAAGAATCAAGGCAAGACCGATGCGAATAGAAATAGTGTCCAGTATTATAGAACAGATTAAAGCAGCCCAATAAAAAGTTGAAGAAAGCGGAGATTTAAAAGATGAGAAACTAGGAAAAGACATGCAGTTTGAAACAAATAGTCAAGGGTTGAAGACTTTCAGGAACCGCATTTGGGTACTGAAAGTAGGGGGCTTGAGGAAGTTGATTTTAGAAGAGTCGCATAAGTCTAAGTATTCTATACATGCAGGGAGTACTAAGACTTATCAAGATCTTAAGAGACAGTATTGGTGGCCTGGAATGAAGAAGAGGATAGCTAAATACATATCCAAGTGTGTCGTTTGTGCACAAGTCAAGGCGTAACATCAAGTCCCGCATGGAGATGCTCAGTCATTGCACATTCCAGCAGGAAAATGGGAAGATGTAACCATGGACTTTATCGTCGGGTTACCAAGAACGAGAAGAGTTTATGATTGTATATGGGTTATAGTGGACCTGTTGACTAAGAGTGCACTGTTTCTAGCTATAATAGAAAATACTCCATTAGAGAAGTTAGCCCAGTTGTACATAGATGAAGGGTTAAGGCGATATGGTGCACCGTTGTCCATCGTGTCAGATAGAGATCCAAGATTTACTTCCAACTTTTGGAGAGCTTTACAAGAGAAAATGGGGACAAAGATTCAGCTAAGCACAGCTTACCATCCACAAACAGATGGTCAAAGTGAGCGAACAATTCAGACAGTAGAAGACATGTTACGGTCATATGTGATGGATTTTGGAGGTAGTTGGGACGAACACTTGCCACTAGTAGAGTTTGCATATAACAACAGTTACCATTCTAGCATTAAAATGCCACCTTTTGAGGCATTATATGGTAGAAAATGCAGGACTCCTCTATGTTGGTTAGAGGCGGGTGAGACTAAGCTTACCGGACCAGATATTGTTAGAGTGACTAATGAGAAGATTGGGGTGATACAAGCCAATATGAAAGCAGCACAAGATCGACAGAAGAGTTACTCGAATCTGAAGAAAAGACCGCATGATTTACAAGAAGGTGATTTAGTGATGATAAAAGTGTCGCCATGGAAGGGCGTAGTCAGATTCGGTAAAAGATGAAAGTTGAGTCCAAGATACATCAGACCTTTTAGGATTCTGAAGAGAGTTGGATTGCAGGCATTCAAGTTGGAATTACCACCAGAACTTAGCGGAATACATGATACCTTTCATGTATGCTACCTGAAGAAGTATTTTAGAAAGGAAGTGTTGGTTATACCGTATACAGACTTGAAAGTGGAGACTCCTAATAGGTTGATTGAAGAACCTGAGGCAATCCTGGAAATGCAGACCAAGAAGCTAAGAAATAAGGAAGTTGACATTGTACTAGTCAAGTGGAAGCATCCATTAGGGTCAAACCTAACTTGGGAGACATTAGAAGAAATGAAGAGAAGGTATCCAGATTTCATGGATTACGAAAAGATTCCGAGGACGGAATCCGCTTAAGAAGGGGTGACTGTAAGAACCCGCAGAAAAGTTGTAAAAAGGGTAAAATGGTCTTTTGTCATATTATAAGACCATTATGTAAAATAATATGTTGTTTGTAAAATAAGAATGTAAGAAATAAAAGTTTATGTAAAATTGGGAGTTTTACTGCGTGAATAGTGAAATTTGGCCGAAAAGGGCAAAATGGTCCTTTGACATGAAAATGACCATTATGTTAAGAAATTGTATTAAGGAGCTAAGTTGGTATTTAATGGAACATGATTTGCAAAGATATGAGCCATGGGGTTAGTTTTGAACAAAAGGAAGAAAATTAGGACTAAAATGTAAATATTTTATAAAAAAAATTAATTAAATATAAATAAGAGAGTTATCTAACTCTCATACCCAGAAGCTTATAGAATTCTCCAGAGAGAACGGGAGAAAGCAAGAGAACACACGGGAAGAACAAAAGATGGAACCTAGGGGGCTCATGTGAAAATATTTTATAAAAATTACATATATATATATGAGAAGATATTATATCTCTCAATTACTGGAAACTAGAAGCAGCCCCTGGAGAATTCTAGAGCTCTGGAGAAAGAACACGAACGATCAGGAAGACGTGCAAGAATCAAGTTCCAAGAAGTGAAGATTAAAGCTTCAAAAGGTAAGGAACTCCATGTTTGAAGTTCATTTTGTCCAAATTCTTGAACGGGGGTCACGATTCTGATTTCTGATTTCTAGAAGTTATAATTTCAGAGAAATCATTCAACCTATCTTGCTCAAAATCATCAAGTAAACATGTACTAGTAGTTGAATATGTTGAAAAATCAAGAAAAGATGATTGGGTTCAAGAAATCTAAGTCACGGGTTGGTATGATCAAGTAATTTTCAGTGGGTTTTGATGAGTCTAATAGGTTAGAAATGATGAAAGAAACTCATATTAACAAGTAATTCAATGTAATTGAATCTTTGAAGCAAGAGTGGTGAAATGAGTTTTTAGCTTAAGAACCCTAGAAATGGGTTCATGAGTTGAAACTGATTTCATATGGTTCTTGTGGTTTTGCTAAGTAAAAAATGTCATAAATGAAGTAAGAAATCAGTTCATAAGCTTGGAAATTCAATAAAATGATTTTTAGTGAAAAATGGTGATTTCGGAAGAATTTTCAAGTTTATAAAGAAGGTTTGATGATTTTGTAGTTTAAAATCAAGTGTAAGTTGGTATTTAGGGCCTGGAAATGACCCCAAACTGATTAAGTCAAGTATTAAGAGCTTAATGGAGTGAATAGTGAAACTGCAGTTTGGAAAATCGTCAAGAATGGCCATGAACTTAAGGATCGCGACGCGATCCACCCTAGGTCGCGACCCGATCTCGCGGCAGTGAATAAATGCAGTTTGCAATCTGTTAAGCCAAGTCCAATTCCATTTTTTTGGGATTTTGAGCTAGGCTTATCCGTTTGACCCCAAATTTTAAACATATGTATATTATGGCCTAAAACTTCATGGAAAATTTTCGGAACCGAAATACGACCTCCCGAGGGTACTATAGTGAAATACGCGTATTTCGAGAAATTGTAAAATGAGTTATTAAGTGTTATACACTTGTTATGACCTGAAGTTGTATCATATGAGACCCTAGAACTGTAGAGTCAGTTGTGGTATGTATTTATTAATTAAGTAAATATATATGATACTTGTATAGGTGGTGCTTCAAATACTGTTGAACACGGAAAAGGAAAAGGTGTACGAGAAGCTTAGTGATCCATAGCAAAACCAAGGTGAGTATATATGGACTTTTTGTACATAGCAAAAATGATATTTTCAGAAAATAAGATTTCCAAATACTTTTGAATACTAAAGTTGGAAACAGTTTTAAAGTAGCTCTATACAAGGGCTAAGTGTTTTTAAGCAGATTTTAAAGTAGTGTAGTTTGTAAAGTTTCTTGAAAGAAGCTCCATATGAGAGCTAAAGATATTGAAGTTAGTTTTGAAAGTATTTTTTATTATGAGTTAAAAAGTCTATGAGTTTGAGTTTATTATGAATTGTGTCCCTTTTGACCAATTTGAGATGAAATGAAGAAAGTAATGAGATAAGAAGTAACATAAAGAAAGTAATGAGAGTTAGTTGTCCGGACTAGGATCACCCACATAATCGGGAGATCTGAAGACACTACTGGGGTGGTACCTCCCGTCGCGAAGTAGTTGTCTAGCTTAGCATAACCTTATGGTTGGATCTGTTTCAAGCCATGAAGGGGAGACAGCATAACCTTGTGCTTGGATCTGTTCCAAGTCACGAAGGGGAGACAGAGATAGCATAACCTTGCGGGTGGATCTGTTCTGTCCCGCGAAGGGGATTTAGTAGAATGAATTAAGTTAAACTAATTCATGAGTTTCAGTTGGTCACAAGAAAATAAGAAAGAAAGCAGTTTTTGAGAAAGAAAGCAGTTTTTGAGAAAGAAAGCAGTCTTTGAGGTTTGAAAATAGAGAAGAAAAGAAATTTTGAGATTTGTTATCAAAATAAGTTTTAAGTAGTTTACTTGTTAGTATTTCAAGTTTTGAGCAGAAAAGTTTTGGGTCTAAAACCCATATTACTCACGAGGCTTTATGTCTCACGTATTTTTTTTTTAAAATGCTATGTACTTAGGTGAGATGAGCAAGAGCTGGAGTTGGGACCTATGTGTATAATACAGATAAGTTTAAATTATGGCTTTTGAGTTCAGTCTATAATTACCCCTTGAGAATAAATTTGTAAAAAAAAAATAATAAGTGACTTTTTGATAGTCACGCGTTGTAAAATATTTTGTAATATAAACTGTATTAAATTATGGTTAGAGAAAGGGGTGTTACACGAGATCTGTTCTTATTATTCGTATATGATTTATTCATATATGATTGGGTATATTCATATATGATTATTCATATGATCATATATGATTATTCATATAATCGTATATGAATAAACATATATGAATAATCATTTATGAATAAACATATATGATTGTGGTGGTCGGAATGGTGGTAGGGGGTGGCGATGATGACGGTGATGGTGATAGAGGGTGGGGATGATGGTGGGGATGGGGGCGGCGGTGTTAGTGAGGTGGTGGTGTTGGTAGAGTGGGTGGTGACGAAGGTGGTGGTGGTTGTGGTGGCGGTAATGTAGGTGGTAGTGGTGGCGGGGGGTGGTGGCAGCGGCGGTGGAGGTGGTGGTAAAGGTGGTAGTGGCGGTGGTGTCCGAGGTGGTGGTGACAGTGATAGAGGTGGTGGAATTGGCAGTAGCGGTGGTGTGGTTGGTGGCGGTGGCGGTGGGGGATGTGGCGGCGACAACGGTGGTGGTAGAGATGGCGGTGGCAGCGGTAGTGGTGGCGGCGACGACGGTGGTGGAGGTGACGAAGGTGGTGTAGGTGGTGAAAATCATATATGAATAATAATATATTTATTTCGTCATTAGAGCGTCAACGCTCTGACGACGCCGAAGCACTAGAGCGGCAAGAAAAAAATATGTGGCTCAGATTCATTCTCGCGTTCTCAACTTTTTTTTCATTTTCAATGGAACCTAGTTCTCACTCTCACTCACTCTCTCTCTCTGTATATATATATATATATATATATATATATATATATATATATATATATATATATATATATATATATATATATATATATATATATATGCGACATCGGATCTGTTATCGGGTCTTGGTGTCGGATTTGAATCGGAGGTCTTGAGGTTGGTGCCGTTAGCGAGCTCCCGACTTGGATCTTAGTCACAATCAGAGAAGATAATCTTTAGAGCCGTCCCAGGGCATGAACCCCGGGAGTGGGCTCCGACGATCAAGTCAGTATGGTATACGAGATGGGATGGTTTCTCATGGATGGAGAGAACCATTGTAGTGTATGGTGTATGCAGAGAGAGTGAGGCCTTAGATCTGGAGAGGGAGAGGGTGAAGGCTGATTACTTGGGGAAGAAGGGTCCCCCTTGTTCTATTTATAGGGGACAATTAGGTTAGGCCTTGGGCCAGCCCAATTCAGGCCCAACTAGCCAAAGCGGTGCTGTCAAGCAAGGTTGTCAGACTAGCTGTTAGAAGACGCTGCCCTGCAGTGCTGTCGGGTAAGGCTGGCTGGCGGGTTGTCACGCCGGGCTGCCAGGCAAAGCTGGCAGCCACGCTATGCTGTCCAGCGGCTGTCAAGTCGTGCTGTCCGGGTTAGCAATGAACCTATTACTATCAAGTCCCCCGCAGTCCGATGTGATTGGTTTTCCACCAATCGCATTGGACTGGATACAACTATATGAATCATACGCTATCAAGTCCCTCAGTTTGATGTGATTGGTTTGCCACCAATCACATCGGACTAGGTACAACAAACATGCCAAAATATAATAGAACATAACCAAACCTCGCCTACAAGAGTTGTAGTATGTTGTAGCGGATCTCATAGAAGAGTTGGATCTACGAAACATGAGGTTAGCTTGGTACAATATGATATGATATAGTTCTTGCCGTGATTACGCAGCGAGGTAGTTGCATGATCATGCAGTAAAGTTGATGTAGTGATTAGATAAAGAGATTTCTGTAACATTCACGTCGTCTCTTGATGGAGTGTCATCAGTAACCATCTTCATAGGGTTTTGCCTAAACCATACCATACTGATTCCCCCCAGTCTGATGTGGGTAGCTGATAGGTAGACATGTCAGACTAAAGTGACCAGGAAGAAGCTGTTGTTATGAACATACATGACGATTTTGCTGTCTTGACATTATGTAGTGTCAACGTAATAAGCTCCGAAGCTGATGTCTAGATAACATACAACATGTTTGTTGCGAAGATAATAACGACATTATTGTTGTAGAGATAATAAGTAACCTAGCTGCTGTGTAGATAATTTGCAGCAGGGCTACTGTCAGATGATGCACAGTCGGGTTACCTCCCGGATAATAAGTAGAAAAGTTGTTGTCCAGAAAATAAGTAAAAAATTTATTGTCCGGATAATACTTGGCGAGACTGTCGTCGGAGTAATATTGTTGTTATAGAATAACCTTGTTGCAGTGAGATGTGATGTGAGAAACACTTGTTGATCGTTGAAGTAGAAAGAAGGGTATGTTTGTCTTTGTCGATCTTCATAGGAAAGAGATATAAGAATGAGTTAGGACCAGTGGTCGCGTAACCATAGATTGTCGGCCAAGGGCCGCTTAAGTCAATAGGGCTGTTGAGGGCACTGGCGCCTGTATAAGGCACTAAGGCCGCTTAAGGCACTGGGGCCTGTAGAGGGCACTGGGGCCGCTTGACGTACTGGGGCTGTATAGGGCACTGAGGCCGCTTAAGGCATTGGGGCCGCTTAAGGCACTGGGGCATGTATAGGGCACTAAGTCCGCTTAAGGCACTCAGGCCTATAGAGGGCACTGGGGCCGATTAAGGCACTGGGTCTGTATTGGGGACAAAGGCCGCTTAAGGCACTGGGGCCTGTATAGGGCACTAAAGCCGCTTAAGGCATTGGGCCTGTATAGGGCACTGGGGCCGCTTAAGGCACTAGGGCTGCTTAAGGCACTGGGGCCTGTATAGGGCACTGAGGTCGCTTAAGGCACTGGGGCTTGTATAGGGCACTGAATCCGCTTATGGCACCGCCTATATAGGGCACTGGGGCCGCTTAAGCACTGGGGCTTGTATAGGGCACTGAGGCCGCTTATGGCACGGGGGCCTGTATAGGGCACTGGGGCCGCTTAAGGCACTAGGGTCTGTATAGGGCACTAGGGCCACTTAAGGTACTGGGCCTGTATGTAGACAGGTTGGGACCAAGGGTCGCGCAACCATAGATTGGGGCTTCGGGCCTCACCAATCTGATATGTAGACGGGTTGGGACCACGGGTCGCGTAACAATTGATTAGGACCACGGGCCTTGAACTCTTCTCATTTTAGTACTTAGGTTGATGCTGCCAGCGACTCAGGGAAGATGTTATGTCTTTTTGGCTCCATTAGAATTGTGCTTATGCTAACCAGCCCGACCGGAGTCTGCGTCGGGTGTTCAGTCCGGGTAGAAATATAATGGAAGGTGGTGTTACGCGGCTTGACTGCTGTTGTGAGACCATATAATGTGATTGTTGTCGAGTGCAGTCAAGAGCCGTGCGGGGGCTGCTCAACCGGGCTTCTGATAGGAGTTGAGCAGTGATGCTTCTGGAAAGGGCGGGGCAGCGGGGCTGTTGGAGAGCGGTGCTGCTGGAAGGAGCTGTGCATCGGAGCTGCTGGGAGGAGCTACATCGGAGCTGCTGAGAAAAGCTGGGCAGCCTATGCTGTTGTGAGGAGTTATACAACAATGCTGGTGGGAGAAGCTGGGCAGCAGGGCTGCTGGGAAGAGCTGGGCAGCGGAGTTGTCGTTTGATTCTTTTCCACCACAATAAGTTGTATTTTAGGGATGCGTCGTTGCGTGCAATATGAGTTTTTCTTGTAAGTTGTCACCCAAAAATGCTTTTGCCTCGTGTGTTGTATTCGGCCCTTCTACTCCACCCCTCCCTTTTTTTGGAAAGGGTGATAATAATTAAATGAAAACGATGAATGTATGGGATTGGGCCTTGCATGATTGGTTGGTAATAGAACCAATTTCATATTTGTAAGTACTTTTTTTTTTCTTTTTTTTGCAGGTGCCGGCATGCTTGCGACGCGGGGAGGGGAGTCGAGTTTTGCAGTGTTGCTAAACTTGGATTGGATTATGTGATGGCTTCTCGTGCGAGTTTATTGGTAGTTCTTTTTCACCATATGGAATTTTAGAGACTTTATGATATTGTACATAATAAATTACGACAATATAATGTCACTTTGAATCACAGTGTGCGGTGTTCTTCTCCTTGTTGTAGGTGTCAACTTGCTCGCCATGTTAAAAAGGGAGTGAGCTTTTGCTGTATGGTTGTTCTTGAGTTGCCTCATGCATTTTTGTGCCTCGCTCATTTGTAGATGTCAAAACGAGCAACATAAGAGTAAGTTTTCTAACTCTATACAATGTAAAGAATCATAGAGTATATGAACGACAATAATGGTTGAAATGATACGAGCATGCCGTTTTAGTGGTTAATAATAGCATATATCCATGCTTAAACACGAGATCCTTGTTTTTCTTCATTGTTGTTATCACATAGGTTAAACCAGTTTATAGAAAATGGTTGATTAACATGTAATTAGTGTGGTGATTCACCACCTCTCCCCCAAGAAATCAATTTTTAATGTTTAAGTATTCAATTGTTTTCGAACGCCAAAAGTGCGAATAGATAATGCAATATTAGGCAAAATGATATTGAAAAATATATGAGATCAGTTACTTGTTTTATATATATATATATATACGATTGATTTGAATTGATAACTATTTTGCATGATTACAAATTTGTCATGCTTGTATATCAAGAAGCAAGAGCAAAATGCTTTAATAATGCTAATTGAAATGTAAAGATATGCAACGTTTATATGGCGGTAAACGTTGTAATTTTAGATGTGAAGTGTTGCAAAAAGCCAAGTATAAAGAGTAAGAAAGAAATATTTGGTCCTTTTTTTTGGAGGATTCCATTACTCACAAAGATGTGTCTGATAGCGATATTGTACAGTTTAATATCATTTTAGGAGTTGAAATTTTATTGGTATTACCGTGATAATATTAAATATTTGCAAAGTCGACTGAAGTAGTTTTTTTTTGTTAAAATATGAATGAGGATATGGTCTCTCTATGTAGTTTTTTCTAAGCACTCTCAAACAGATCTTGCACGTAAATCACGTACTAATATTCAATATTCATATTGGGTTTTATGAAGAAAACTATATGTATGTGCAAGAGATTTCTTAGGAGGAAAAACAGTCCTGGGTGTACGATAGCGACATATGTACATTTGACTTCTTCTATCAATAGGTTTTTAGCGTGTTTGACTTCGGATCAAAGGGACGGTATCTTGTTGGTGAAACGATTACAAATTTCTCAGAGGTGGTGTGAGTCGAATTTAATTTTGTCCAGGCATATTATCAAATGCCTTGAGTGTATAATCCAAATCACCCGTTTCTTATTTTGTCGTTCTGTAGTTCTGTTCCATGTGTTGTGTATTGAAGCGAGGCTATTGTTGGAAGACTTTAAGGATTGCGAGCAGGAAAATGAACCAAAGCTCATTGGTGTCGGTCCACATAATAGATAACTATGCAGTTATCACGGTCATAAACCTAATAGCGGTCACCTAACGATATTTGATTTAGCGGTTATCGCGGTGGTATAACGGTTTTTTTATTGTTACTTTTAGACATTTAGTACTGCATAGAATTAATATCACAAAAGGTTACATAAAAATTTCACATAAAGCATGGAGAATATTCTAATATGAAAAGTATCAAAGTGTCAAACATGGATAGTTTGCATAAAAATGTCACATAAAACACTTATCCTAACAATCTCGGATAATCTCGGACAATCTCAGTCTCCAATCTCGGACAATCTCCGCGCTAATCTCGCCAACGAGATTACTAACCGAGATTTCCATTGCTATCTCGACCTACCTCCGAGAACCGCTATCTCGGCGCTATACCAACGAGATAGCGCGAGATTGACTGCCCAGATAGATAATAGTGAAGAGTGTATGGACCTGGTTAACAGGTTTTGTGACAAATTTAGAATCAATAGTAGGGAAAACAGCCCCGAAGGACCTGTGATAATCAGTGGTGAGTTTTTTAATGAGTCTAGATGTGTGTTCCAGTTATATGGGTGTTATTGCAATTGGAACCAACGTCATCAATAGTTTTACGCAAGATTAGATGGGTATGGGGTCCCACCATTCCTGTCGGATGTTAGCACTTCACCCCTTTTCTTTCCTTCTTTTTTTCCTTGTAAATTCTCACTCTATTCATCGATACAATGTTATTGTTGTGTGAAGAAGAACGACGGTTACGGGGGTAACCATGAGAACCGGTGGTCATTGATTCAAATCCAGCAAAAGGTCTGACAAGAGATGGATGCTCTGTCCTCTATCTCCCTTGTCGCAAACAAGGCTAGTGGATGGTTCCAATGTATAGGTCATGCTCCTTTTGTCGAATGTATTTCTAGGATCTACCACTTCGAATTCGTTCAGACATTTCTTCGAACAGTTAGAGTGCGAGATCTTAACACCATATGATACGGTTATAAGGGTAGTACATGTGTTTCCCCTGATATCGCTACTTCTCTTTATTTGTAATTGGGTTTAGTCCAACATAGCCCCTGCCGATTTCTACTAGAAAAGCTTTTCTTGACTTTGAGTGTCATCAGGGTGAACAAATCGAGAATGAGCTCTAATTTCCGAGGTGTTATTGGTGTATAAGGTGATTACAGGTGAAGTGGGGATGATTGCAGGTGAAATAGGGCTTTAATCGTGCGATTGAGTATATGCGATAACTGTGTATGAGTTTTTAAAAACACACAAGAGTAACAAATGGTGTACGTTGGATAAAAACAAAGGTCAAGAGAATCAATTTGGGGTTTTAATCGTAAGATCAGGGGCATCAAGTTTTCCGATCTAGAAGGTTTACACATGCTTATCGATGATTTCAACTTGTACTTGGTGCTTTTCTTGCATCGGGTGGATCTTTAAGAACCCACCGCTTCTCATTCGTTAAGATTGGCACATATTTGTTCAAAGGGAATAAACGCGTAGAAACTGGAGTGAAACACCCTTGCTTAAGGCTTTTCAGAAAAACACCTTTTAAAACTTTTAAATCTTCTTTTAGACTGAATTGAGTGTGCACAGGGTTTCATAAAACTGGAGTGAAACACCCTCCATTTTATGCTCAAATATCGATTTAAAACACCTTGGGTTTTATTAAGAAATTGTTTCAGAGTTTAAGTTGCGAAAAATCATTTGGCCCCACTTTATATAGAACGTCTTTATTTTGTAAAATAGCGAGGTTGTTACAATCTCAATACCATTACACAGCTCAAATGAAACCACACAATCCATGGCCTTCTAGAAATATTCAGATCCTCTAAAGTCATCTTAATTCCTTAACATGAGTACACATCAAAATAAGTTAGGCAATTGAAATGCCTAGTGAGCTTACCCGAGGCTTACCCATTCAAAGTGGGCAGTGAACTACCACATTCGGGACAAACCTCCAAAAATAGTTTTAACACATACTATAAAATTCATTTAAAACATCATAAAGATTTAATCAAAATGGATAGTCATGAAATGTAATGCAATGCATGATGCCACTATCCCAACCAACGTCCATATCATAAAAGTCCAACTCACCACGATGGCACCTACCTAAGTTCGCAAATGACATGCACAAAGCATGTCACTCGATCCCCGTATAGGCCAAACTAGGACTAGTGGCCATCACACTAGCCCCATGAGGATTAGCAACTCCCTCATGCGGTTCCCTATTGTCAGGAACAGTTTTCCCTCCATCCTGGACAAACATCTCATTTTTTGGAATTTGGCCCATGATTTCCCTAAATCCGAGACAATCATCTCATCTTCGTCACAATGTTCACTCAGTCAATCCCATCCTATATGAAATGCACAAATAGGATGCTCAAAACTCTTTAAAAATCAAACATCTTATTTCTTATTGAAAACATCTTTGAAACTCATTTCATGCAATGCATATATAGTACTCATATAACAATCAGCACATAAAGGCATGCATGAAAATAGTTGACAACACACACAAAATATAGTAGTAGGGATGTGTACTCCCGGTAAACTCACCCAAGGTCAACTGACGAGTCAACATTAACTTGATACAAGGTTTGATGCATTTGGAGGCGCTCCTAGACATCAACTCTTCCATCAAAATCCTCTTAGTCGAGTGGTAACTCAAGTTCTTACTCTCACCACCAAGTTATTACAATATACTTCATTCCTACAAGACAAGAATAGAAGGTGTCATACTCGTTTCATCTAAAAATCGCACTATAATAATCTCTTTTGAACTAAGAAGGAACTATCATCTACCATCCCAAAATGAAGTCCTTAGCTCCCTAATATAAGGAAAATCTTAGTTAAAACATCCCCAAAGTTTGGCACTAAAACAAGGACCCAAAGCCCAAACCTTAAAGTTTAAAACCCCAAAAAGTGACAATCTGGATAGACACCATGACACGGGTCGTGTGCCAACACATGGGCCGTGTGAAACCCAACAAACTGCACAGACCCTCTGACACGGGTCGTGGGACAACACACGGGTCGTGTGGATCCTGCTGTAGGCTTAGTTTTGGTCCATTTAACCCCCTTTTGACCCGATTTAAGTTCCAATTTAACCCAAGACTAATTATACATGAAAATACATGATTAAGAACTATTTTTCATTGATTCAACTTCCATACCAAGTGTTCATGACTTAACCCAATGGAAATCACTTATCCAAGTTCTTATTCCTTAACAAGAGGCACTTGAACCAAGTTCATAGTCAATCATTAAACTTAACACCATTAAGTACACCATTAAGTTCTTAACCAAGGTCATCCCCTAAGGGAGTCATTCCCACATAAACTCTAAAAAAGATAGCCTCATGGAATCTTCAATTCCAATCATTGATTCAAAATGTTAAACTCATGGAATACCCAATTCCAATCCATCAATTGATGATTATAAGTGGAGATTCTTTCTTCCCTTCCATGGAATTATTAGGAAATGATCCTTACTCCATTATTACATCCAAATTGATGCAACAGACTCATTCATCCATTAAACAAGAGATCCATTCATCATATACATGAATAAAACCCATTTCAACACCTAATTCCCAAATTCTAGAGATTCAATGTTTAAGATTACACATTAAGGGTTGGAATCCTTAGGGAATCACTAGAAGTGAATACCCTCATCCAAAACCACCATATACATCCATCAATTGCTAGATTCCTTAAATTGTCAACAAATCCCCAATTTCTAGGGTTCATAATATCCAAATCAATCTAACCGTTGGATTGGATGATGATCAAATCATAGACTAGGATCATAAAATAGCACTTGGGATCCTATAATTTCCTCCCCTAATTCATATTTTTGGATTTGACATAAAACCCCACCCAAAATAGGGTTTACAAGCTAGAAAAGGAAGGGTTTATACCTTAGATTGGTTAGCTACTTCAAGAACTTGAACCATCTTCAATCTCTAGCATCAAACCCTCAAGAACCCTTTGAAAGCCATTATACTCTCCTCTCTCTAACCTCAAAATCGATCCAAAGGGCTAAAATAGGGTTTCCCCATCTATTTATACATCATATCTTCTGGTTTGGCAATAATAGCCCCTAGAGTTTGGTCCTTCTACACCCAACATCCATAAAGTTAATCCTTCTAATTAGAAGTCTCCATATTCACACTTATGTCCCAAATATAATTATTTATTTCAATTTAGTCCTTGTCTAGGTCAACACTAACCCTTAGATTCCTAAATTGACAAAAAACGCCCCTTTTTCACTAATTTCTTTACAATTTAGGTTTTAAATATTAATTCAAGGAATTATTTGTCCTAATCTAAATTCTACATCAGTTCCTTCAATATATCTTCTAATCTTCCAAATCCATGACTAGTCAAATCTACTTAGGGTAAGTTTGGCCAAATTGACAGTTTTAGTCCTCATGACAAAATTTCTCATCTTTGGTTTAAAAATAGACTTTAATACTTCATGTCATCCTTTAAAATTTTATTTGGCTCATTTATTCACAATATAAAATATAACCAAATAATTAAATTTATTTGTTTATTTGTTTTCCTTATTTCCAAAATAAATTTTATTTTGTCGATTTAAGCCCAAAACTCCTAGGCCCAAAACACGAATGTTACATGGCGCTCTCGCATTTTCCTTCTTTCTCAAGTTTTTTACGAAGAGGAGAAATTTGGAAATATATATCTAGGGAAAGGTTTCTAGGAAATAAGACATTTGAAGATCAGATATGAGATCGTTGCGGAGATGAAGCTTCCCAAAAAATAGATCTGGAGCTCTATGAAAAAAAAAACGAAGGTGCCAAGAATGGATCAGTGGAGATATTTAAGGTGAGGTTGAGCCTCGGGCAATAATGGCTGTTTTGCTCTAGGTCCCATGGATGGCGCCAAATGATGCGACATCGGATCTGTTATCGGGTCTTGGTGTCAGATCTGAATCGGAGGTCTTGAGGTTGGTGCCGTTAACGAGCTCCCGACTTGGATCCTAGTCAGAATTAGAGAAGATAATCGTTAGAGCCGTCCCAGGGCATGAGTCCTGGGAGCGGGCTCTTACGATCAAGTCAGTATGGTATACGAGATGGGATGGTTTCTCATGGATGGAGATAACCATTGTAGTGTATGGTGTATGCAGAGAGAGTGAGTCCTTAGATCTGGAGAGGGAGAGGGTGGAGGCTGATCACTTATGGAGGAAGGGTTCCCCTTGTTCTAATTATAGGGGACAATTAGGTTAGCCCTTGAGCCAGTCCGAATCAGGACAAGCTAGCCAAAGCAGTGCTGTTAAGCAAAGCTGCGAGGCTAGCTGTTAGAAGATGCTGCCATGCAGTGCTGTTAGGTAAGGATGGCTGGCGGGCTGTCACGCCGTGCTGCCAGGCAAAGCTGGCAGCCACGCTGTGTTGTCCAGCGGCTGTCAAGCCGTGCTGTCAAGCTGTCCGGGTAAGCAATTGACCTATTACCATCATATACATACATACATATATATATATATATATATATATATATATATATATATATATATATATATATATATATATATATATATATATATTATAAAACGTATTGCCTCAAGGTACAAGTGTAAAGCAGTCAACACAAAAGTTACAACACCTCTTATGCACAAAATTGATGGTGGTTTCTCATCCTCATCATCCCACGATCTCTTCATCCGTCGATAACTTCTTCCCCACGATTTGATTCCATTGACTGAATCAAGCTCACAACCGTCGCACGATCCCATTGGCCACAACTTCCTTCTTCTTCTCCCCACGTTCATCTTCAAGATCGGTTACCACGTTCACCTCCAAGATCGACGGCGGTCGTTGCGGATGTGATGGAACCGTCGAACCTCTCACAACCGTGAGTGAATCCAAGCTCTATAAATCATTGTTGGTTCTTCCTCTTCCAAATTGTTGCTTTCCTTTCATCTCCTCCAACATCTCTATGGAGCTCCCATTAACAGCAATCAACATCTCACGGAAACTATCTTCACCTCTACTCTGCCCTAAACGTTCATTCGATGGATCGAAGATGAAAAGGATGTTTGGAAAAGCTCCCATTAATCGTCTTCTGCGTTCGCTGGTTAAGCTCCCATTAATCGTTCACGACTACTTGTTCTTAAACTCGGAGGTTTAAGGGCACTGGTTCAGGTATCTGTCGCTTTGTTCTAACATATTATTTCTCCCTGGTCTTTTGCTACCGAGGTTCGTTTTGTCATAAAATTGATTCCAATTTTGGCGATTTTTTCTAACCTAGGTTCAACAAAACCCAGATCGATAGCCAAGCAGTTACCATCGTATTCACAAAACCTGAACCAGGTAAGCTTTACATAAGGTTCGACAAACTTTCTTTGCTACTTATGTAGAGAATTTATATGATTATCTACCCCTCTTCTTATTGATTGACATTGGTTTTCATGGGCTTTGGCACACAAACTTCGATTAATCGATTTGGGGTTGAGAAACAGGTAATTTTTCCCTCTCTCCTATTTTTTGTTTAATAATTTCGGATTTTAAAATGTTTTCATACCAATTGTTAGCTATCAAATGAGATATATTGGAGGGGTTGTTTATGTTCATCGTTCTCTTGATGTATGCTAATAAGCTTTGTTCATTTTCTAACTAGGATTTTCGGATTTTGAACATTTGTTTATCTTGATACATCAAAGCAAAGCGTAGTGGTGAAATCAGTTTGCCCAAATGCAAAAACTTGGTTGTTCTTCCTGTTTATATATAGAACAAATGGATTCCCTCTGCATAGAATTGTGGGTTCTCTCGCTTCTTTTTAGTAATCTAGAGGTACATTTTTCTTCGATTTCACTTTACATTTAGTAACTTTCTTCCTCTTCTCCTTCTTTCTCCTGGATTCCATATTTGCCTTTTGTAATATGCTGTCGACTATACATGGGTTTGATTTTATCTTTTAGGAGCTTTGAATTACTGACCCTACACATTTTGTCTCCTAGGCAAAAAGGGGTTTTGAATCTGGGGCGAACCTGGCAAGAATATGGACAAAATTTAAAGAAAGGTACAAGAAACCTGGATAAGTCAGGGGAAAACTCAAAAAATCAAAAGAAAACTCAACCAAACTCAAGAATCGGTTTGTGTTTTGTTTATGTTTTGGCTAGATGGTACTTTTTATGTTTCTATTAGTTCTTAATTTTGTAATTAGGTTTCATTTTATTTTTTTTTTGCTGAAAATATTTTGCTTGATCTATTGCCTATTGGATAGATATCTTTCTTCAAATTGGTCTTTTGTATGTAATTTTTGTTAATTATCTATATATGGTGTCTAATTGTTTTGATTTTTGTAGGATGATAAAGAAAAAGCCATGTTTCCAGAAGATAATTTGCTAAGAAAATAAGCATGGGGGCATAGCGTGTTTATCAATTGCATTTAGGAATTGGATTGTGTGGCATTGACTAAGATTGGTATGTATCTACCACTTCGAATTTTGTGATTTCAATTAATTCCATTTTCCTGCTTGTAGATTCGATAATCCTTTAATTTGAAGACATTACAAATCATAGCATGATGCATAATTTTATACTTTGATCTTTAGTTCAAGTGGCAGTTACTAAAGAAAGCTTCACACGTATTTGACTTACACTTTGCATTAAAGAAACGTGCCATTATTGAAGAAATTCATGAGAATCAAGAACAGGTAATAAATTTTTAACTTTTTAAATTATCCATGTCATTATTTTAGTTCTTAAATTATTTGGGCGAGTTTCCTGCTTCATCATATTTTTAAATTTTCTGTGTGTTATCATTCTATATGCTCTTTTTCTTTGAGTGTATGTATTTTTATATGTGTATCCATGTGTTTGTGTGTGTATCTCTGTTTTTGGTGATAGTTGTGTGTGCTTATATGTCTTTACAGTGTTTCCTTCTCCAGATATCTTCTAATCACATTGCACTCTTGAATGAATTTTGTTTCAAGCCTCGAACAAGACGTTGATTAGTAAACATCGAGTACTAAATTTCTCTCTTAAGTCGTTTTTAGATTAAGTTATGCCCCCAATAAGTAAAAAGGGATGCCTTAGTAAAAAGGGAGCAGCAACTTACACATGCTTTTTGTGGTGTATGATAAATCTTGGTGTTTGTGTGTTTTGTATGAATTTGTGTAGGTTGGTAGAAAGTTGAAGGTTTGGAAAAAGATGACTAATGGGGGTCAAGAATGCCCCAAAAATCACGTGAGCAGAAATGGAGGCAAAGTCAGTCATTGTCGCATAGGGGGGATCGAGAATGCCCCAAAATCACGTTAGTTGTTGTGAAGAATTACATCCAGTCACTGGGTACAGGGTACTTTTTCAAAAACTTTATCTTTTTCTTTCATATTTTTTATGATATTCCTTTTGCTGACCAACACAACCACTGCAGGGAAACCCTTTGCTGGTCACCATCATTTCTACATTTCTTTTTCTTGGTATCTCTATTTCTCTCTGGATATTACCGTATCTTACCATCAAAACCCTAAGTATTCAAGCACCCATTGTCACTCCCTTCCAATTTGTTTCCTGTAAAACCCTCCTTACTTTTGTTTTTTTGTTATATCGTGAGTCGATTAACTTGGATAATTTCTCCATGTGAGTTTTTATGTCTATATTAATGTGGGTAATATATATGCTTCTTCGAAGGGGTTATAATCAGTTGATTATTTTTTCAGTTTCTGTTACTGTAAATGCAGAGGAAACAGAGGATAACAAGCTGCTATCATAAGCCAAATAATACTTCTTGAAAAAGCTCACAACAAAGATGAAAGGAAAAAGGGGGTAAAACTCTCCCTGGTTACTATCTACTACTGACATCACTGTACTTTTTAGCATCATTTAGTCTTTTTTTTAACTACAACATTGTCTATTGGTCTACCTTTTTTCGTGAATATAAAACCGCAAAACTTTGTTCCATCTTAGCCTAAATTAGAAATGAATTATTTGTGTTGCATATGTGAAATAGGCATATTGATGATAGTGAGACTGTCAGAGTTGCTCCATTTAGCACTCTACCATGTAAGAGGCATATTGATGATAGTGACCATGAAAGACAAAAATTTATTTGTAACTTATTTAACTTAGTTCTTTTGAAAGCTGGTTTACCTTTGTTTTGCAGGTTTGTACATCGATGGTTTAGGAGTGGTGGTGGGTTGCCATAACCATCACCATATACTTTATGGGGAAATACAATCGATAAAGATCTTCATTCCAATATTAATCTAAAAAAGGTTAAATCTTTACAAGTGCATATCAGAGAAGGTGAATTAACTATTAAATGAGATCAAGAAGTAATTTTAAAAGATTGGATAAAAGTTGAAATGGAAAAGTTATGGGTGATTTATAGACAGATCATTTGGTAAAGCTGTATGTTAAATGTTAAAACTTTATTTTCTTTCCGTAACTGTAAAAACAGAAATTTGTTTGTTGAAAGTTGTATTATCTTGCAGCTAGAGGTTGTTTAGTAAATGTTTTAGTTAATACTAGATCTTCTGGTTTGCACTTCTTTTGTTTTCTTACTTTGAATGTTGATTTTCTGACTTTATATTTCTTTGGAAATTTGTTTTAGTTGGACTTGAAAGTAAGATCCAAAGCAAAAGGGGATGAAATCAATCAGATTTGAGGTTCGATCTGTCTCTCTTACCATGAATCAAGACCAAACCTTTTTGAAGAGATTTTTTATGTAATTTAGATATTTTCTGTTTAAAATTGTCTATAATAGTGTCTTCTTTGTTGATGCTCAGATCTATGAACTGTAGCCTGAATGTAGTTAAACCACCATCGTTTAAATTGAGGATTGAAACCAATCAATCATTGAAAAAGGTTTTCAATTGGAGAGACTATTTATGTAAATGATGGTGGGTGAAGGTTTAAAGTTTGAAAATTAATTAAGTTATGGTTTTTATCGCAGGTTGCTTCTGCGTGCTCCTTTTTTACGGCTACAACGACCTTTGGCTGTTTTCTCATAGTCTTACAATGTCTTCACATGAGGTTGTTATGAAAAGAGGCTGAAATGCAAGTTAAGGTTGAATGCTTGGCTGTACAGGTGCTAACATGATTGGTAAATAGACTTTGAGCTTTTCTTTATTTGGTTTTTGTATGGATGGTAATGTTATCTTGTGTTTTGTCAAATAATCTAATAGATGTGGTAAATCTTACACATTATTAATCTTTTGATTGCAGGCTCATATAATGTTGAAGACGGTTCCTCTCCATTTGGTATGTATTTAATATTTACTTTGAAAATTGTCATTAAATTTAAACCCAATGAAAGTTAAAGCCTTCATCTTGATTTGTTTAGTCACCCTCATATTGTAGTACTTTAGTCATTATTATAGAATTCTGTGTGATGTTTCTTTACAGGTTACATGGTTCGCCAATAACAGAGTCATTTTCGCTAAAACACTTTGATTCCAAGTTTTTCTTGCGCCTTACAATATGTTGCTATAGGTGCAGATTAGGTGGTCAAGATGCTAACTGAAGTGAATTCTTGGCTTTGATTTCTACTAACTTGGAGTGGTAAAAATTTAGCAGCCTTGCCTCAAGATATGTTCTCATTTAGGGAGTCGGGTGGAACTGGACGAATTTGCCACCAGTCTTTATTCTAGGCAGAGTTGGTGTGTTATTTTATGAGTTATCATGCATTCGGTTTGTGGCAGATTGGTTTTGGTCGTATTTCGGTCTTGTGCTTGGAAGTCATGCTTGTTTTTTGGTCAGCATATTGATCTTCAGTTCCTGAAGGTCAGTTTTGGGGTGGTGTGGACGAATTTGCCCCTTGTATAGAGTTTTCAAGCTGTTATTTCAGTATGGTTTGGTTTCAAGGTTTATTCATTTCAGGTGTTGGGGGAAAATAGACGAATCTGCCCCTTATATATAGTTTGTCGAAATCTAGACAAAATTTACTCCTATTTGGTGTTCTTGGCAGCTTGGTTTTGGGCTGCTATCAGTTTAGTTCAAATCGGAATTGCTCATTGCTTTTTCTGGTTGAAGTTTGGCGTGAAGTACATTGTTATTCTGGTGGGAATTGGGTACTTTTTCTCTTCTCTAGACTACTGCATCTGTTTATATTTTACACATCATCTGTTTGCTCTCCTTTATGTTATTGTACTTTGACTTTGTTCTTTTGGCCAGCTCCTCGCTGGTCCTTTTCTAATAAAATTTCGTCGCTCTAAAAAAAAGCAATTATCAGTGATTTTAAGTTTTGTTTTTGGATCCTATAAATGAGACCAGTTAATTTTTTATGACCAATATAGTATTTCATTTATCATGTAATCTAAATATTGTGTGCTACTGAGAATAAGCAACAACTGATGCTTAATTCCTGTTTATCAGTTACACTAATATTCAAGGTTGAACTTAAATGGTTTTTATGTCGTTGCCCATGCTGAATATTTGCATTAGAAGATTCTTAGAGGGCTACATGTCCTTAGGTTTGTACACATTTAAAAGATTTAAAGTTTTTCCATTTTTTGTTATTTTACTTTTTAATAGTGCATTTCAATTTGATTTATTGCTAAATGATAAGTTTGATTTTTATTGTCCCATATGTGGACGCATATGTTAATTGACGGTTTTACGGCATGTAATGGTGCTGCCAGATTCCTCATCGAGAATAGGGGAGAAAGGTTCTATCACCTAAAACATCGAGCATGTGACTAGAACTTGCCGGATGTTTTAATGAAGTTCAAAAAAGACAATAGATTTTTGAGATAAATTAAAACGTGTTCAATTAGATGGAAAATAAAAAATATTTGATATATTTACTTCTTCAAAGAAGTCAATTTGTGTTTTAGCGTAATTAATCTACTTTAAATTTGGTTGAAAATAAGATTGAACTTTACCAAGTCTGAATTATATAAGCTTTATTATGTGTGATTCAACAAATCCAGCCATACAATATAATCAGTTAAAAATTTGATTCCTGTTGATTCCTTTTCCACGGATTTGAACTTTACCATGTCTGTTTCAAATGCTAAGTAGGTTGCTAATTAGATAGACCAATAACAAAGTTGGTTGCTATTCCACAAATTTAAACTTTACTAGGTCTGATTCAAATGCTAAGTAGGTTGCTAATTAGATAGACTAATAACATAGTTGGTTGCTATTCCACAAATTCAGTACAAAGTAAGAAACACTTTGTCTTCGACAATTCTGCAATTTTTGATTTCTTTCCCCTTGATTCATAAATCAGTTCATTGATTAAAGCTTTATAATTAATCAATTTTGTAATTGATTGTTAAAACGTCGTCCCGGGTTCAATTCTGTCTTTGATTTCCACATTCGGGCTACGATATTCGTTAATAGCATCTACTTTTATCTGTTTTACCGGACGGTTGCTCCATTTCGAAGAATACGAACATGACGAGGCCATGGATGGTGATTGTACTCCTACCTTTTATCGATCGGTTTAAGCAACTCAGCTTTCCTTAATAACGATTTGAATCGAACAAACAAACTTTATCGTCTACAGAATTGAACGAATTCGAAATAGATCTGATGAACGAAGTCGAAACACGGGATTAGACATTTGTTCAGCTTCTCCTCTAATACATCGTGAAATAGATTTCCAATTGCAATTACGGCCATGGTATTATAGTTCTATATAAACCTAATTAATGTAGTCATTGTCCACGTATCTAAATCCACGTATGAAGTTAAGTTTACAATTATGTCCACGTCAC
Source organism: Cichorium intybus (assembly GCA_023525715.1). Classification (NCBI taxonomy): domain Eukaryota; kingdom Viridiplantae; phylum Streptophyta; class Magnoliopsida; order Asterales; family Asteraceae; genus Cichorium; species Cichorium intybus. The sequence continues at coordinate 37,844,141 of CM042014.1, read as the reverse complement.
ATATTTATCAGGCAACTTATGACTTATCATCTAAACCTATATAATGGGTTAAATTTAAAAGGTAAAAAACATAATTGAATGGTTTTTTAAAAGGGAGAATTTTTATGTTTTTACAAATTTTTATAATTATGTATATATCCTTCTAAATTCTTATAAATTTAAAAAAAAAGCACATATATACCCAAAAGATTAGTTTAATAATAATTAATCTTAAAAAATAAAAAAAAACATATTTTAAATAAGATTACGCCTAATTTATTAAGGCTGTGGGGTATGCCGCACGCGGCCCCCCCCCCCCCTGCGTCCTCCACGTAAGCGACGAAGACGCGGCAAACACCGCCCCCCCCCCCCCCCCCCCCCGCGTCCTCCAAGGCGTGCGTCCCGACGTCGTCATCCAAGGAACGCGCGACGACAGCGAAAAGCTTTAAAAATTTCGACTGTTGGAAATGTGCTAACGGTTAGAAATATAAAAAAATTCAATTTTTTTAAAAAATTTCACTATATATATACATATACACTTCAAACACATATCACACACAACACATATCACACACTATATATATATATATATATATATATATATATATATATATACCTTTCACTTTTCTCTAATGGATATCCATTCGGATTCTGAAGACTCGGCAATGATTTGGTATTCACGGCAATGATGGAAGTCGCGTCTATTTACGTGAACCGAGCAGAAACTCCAGAAAAAAGGCGGCGATTAGCGGCGAAAAATAGAAACCGCGAAGAAGGACACAAAAAATTTATTCGCGACTATTTTACCGAAGATTGCGTGTATGACGACAAGGATTTCAAAAGCCGGTTTCGTTTGACCCGATCGATGTTTCTACGGATCGTGCACGATTTGGAAGCCAACTACGAACTTTTCCAATTGTGATACGACGGACGAGGCAAAAGGGGTTTTACGCCACACCAAAAATGTGGAGCGGCTCTTCGTCTTTTGGGTTATGGATACACTTTTGACGCCGTGGACGAATATTTGCGGATGTCGGCAAAAACCGCTCGGCAAAGTATGTATGCTTTTTGTGAATATATTTATGAGTTATACGGTCCTATTTATTTGCGAAAACCTACACGAAACGATGTTGAAGAACTATATGCGGCACATCACCAGTCACATGGTCTACCGGGTATGCTCGGGAGCATAGATTGTACGCATTGGGATTGGGCAAATTGTCCAAACACATAGAAAGGACAATACACCGGGGGTCATCACGGCACACCTTCCCTAATACTAGAAGCGGCGGCGTCACAAGATTTATGGATTTGGCATGCATACTTCGGGGTTCCGGGGGCGAACAACGACCTAAACGTTCTAGATTCATCGCCGATATTCAACGATATCCTACTAGGAAAATCGGCCGACGTTCCGTTTAAAGTGAACGACTCTGAATACCCACGTGGGTATTTACTCACCGACGGTATATATCCAAATTATTCCACATTTGTAAAAGCGTACCAACACCCGATTGACGAGAAACGGGTACTATTCACGCAACGTCAAGAGTCCGCACGGAAAGATGTGGAACGTGCATTCGGTGTCCTAAAAAAGAGATGGACTATAGTGCAAAACCCGTCACGAGCATAGCACCTCGACAACATACGCAAAGTAATGTACGTTGTTATCATATTACACAATATGATAATCGAAGAAAAAGGTCGGAATATTTGCATCTATCAACCTCATCATATGACACAGGAGCCGACACAATTTGTTCCCGGTAGCGAGGCATACTTTACTCGTGTACTAGAAATACACAATGCGGAAATGAATGCCAATCTCTGACACGATTTGACGGAGTACGTGTACGCGACTCGCAACGACGAAACCGACGACGACGACTAGGAAATGCTTTTTATTTTAAATTAATTTAGGAGATGTTTAATTTTTTTTATGTCTTTTTTAATTTAATGTAATGTTTTTTATTTAAATATTATGGTTTTAATTAATATAATGTTTTTATTTAAATTTAATTTAATGTTTGGTCTTAATGAAAAAAATGGAAAATAAAAATGTGATGTGGAAATTAAAATGGTAGTCATGGGAGTCTTGCACACCCCTAGTGAAAGTCTTGGAAGTCTTTGTGACGTGGCGCTGACGTGGCGGGAGTCTTGGGTTGTCATGGGTGTCTTGCACACCCTTCAGCCTAAAATACCCTTATTATATCTTTCTATAATCTGCAACTCCTTCAAGCTTAAATAACTGATCACGACAGATTCGACGATGGAAATGGTGTTTATAGTTTTTAGTTTATCCTTTTATGAAAAAAAAATTGTTTTCGTTCCTGTTTTATGGTCTTGGTGTCAAATTAAACCTCTAGGCGGAAAGTATGAATTTGTTTAATGTTTGTTAAACGTAATCGAGAAAAGTAAGCTGGTGAAACATGCTACTTTTCATAAACTTGTGATAATTTTTATGTTGCCATATTTTATTCTAAATGTTAGTATTTACAAATTATTAAACATCTCCAACCTTTTCTTTTTCTTTGGAATCAAACCAAAATTGGGACACCTGGAAAATAGCAAGTGGAGAGGTGTATTGGTTGTTTTGAAGATGACCTCATAGTGACCCTTTTGCCTCCTCTGGGCGGCATACCAAAAAAAGATAGGATTTGAATCGATGACTGGCGGAAGCCAATGTCCCGGGGTCCCGGGGACTCAGGTTTTAAGGGAATGTGGTGGTCGTGAAACACATAAAAGTAAACTTATGTGTTTGTACCATGTTATCCCATGACATTTAACCCCCACCCTCGAAAGGAAAATATTTAACACTTGTAATATTGCATATTTTTTGGAATATAATATGTTTTCGAGGAGATAGCAATTGTTGAAACGAAAGGATTTGATGAAATGAAGACAAGAAACTATTCACCAAACCTTACAATAAAACTAATTCCACCCATGCAACAAATGAAACATTTCGACGAAAACAATAACGCATTATGTAACGAACTCATTAACACTTATAAATTTAAGTCCAATCAAATAAAACATTATATACAAGTAATAAATAATACTTATCGATACATTGCGTGTTCTTTGAAATATATGATATGTTTACGAAAGGGAACTAATCTCTGACAATAAAATAATTCAACTGAAATAACTATTCACCGTCCGTTACATTGTGCGGGTTTAGATCTCAACGTTTCATATAAAAATAATTCAACGAAAATAACTACATGCTAACTAGAAACTAATCGTCGACAATAAAATAATCATCCCCGTATTTGTATACATGCAAAAAAAAACTATTCACCGCTCCATGCATTGTGCGGTCCCCCCCCCCCCCCCTAAAAAAACAAAACTATATGTTAAAAGAAAATTTTTCGCTTAATTATAAATTGTATCTTTATACTACCAAAATGAATTACCCGAAAACCGAATAACTCATACACAAAGGAAACTAATATTCGAAAGAAAACTAATCATCGAACATTGCTCCCCCATCCTTTATTGATAGGTAATTTCTACGAATCCTGTTACTCTATGCTCTTTCTTTTTCTATTTATCAAAGTATAATAGTTAATAAGTTAGTTTCAATCAATTTTTTGATTGTTTCTTTTGACGTCATATGCCACAATTGTTCCGATGGTCACTTTTTGTCATCAACAGATGCTTTTTCTTTTTCCATTTCATAACATTTGAGACGGAATGAGATAAAATACAAGAAGGAAGGCATATTCGCTGGTACTTTGATGTACATTTCTACTGAAGTTGCAAGTTTGGTCCTCATTTTGATGTTTTCACATATTTTTGGTCACCATTCCAAGTAAAACGAATAAGCACAATTGCATTGAAATTAAGAACTATTGATAATTTTCTGAACATATGGGCACATTAGGAAAGCATCTTGATCATACGATAGGTACTTGTTATGTTGAAACTCTATTTTTTTATTCCTACTTTTATGTCAAAACATTTGTCTATATGTAGTTAAAGGTGAAAAAACGAGGATTAAATGCAAAAAATGGTGACTTTGCACCCTAATTGTATGCCATGAGGTTCTGTTAGTTGTTCATTCTTCAATTTTGACTTTTTTGGTTCAGTATTTTAAACATTCATTCTTGCATTTCTTTTTATGAATTCCATTTAAAACAATGAAAACAGGGCAACAAGAGGACACCGGAACGTTTTGTTGTCTGTGAAGCTGTTGTCACAACTCAATGCTTGAATGGATGGTTAGAGTCTTGTCACTTTCATTTTTTGGGTTTTTTTGTCAATTATTTACAATAATATTAACTTTTTTAATAAAGAATCTTTAAATATTATGTTTTATAGATTGTGTTCAAGTACGTGGTGAAAACATTGGATAATGCAGAGACCATTAAAGTGCAATATCGGTCTCTGGTATTCATCCTCATAGCCAAATTCAAGTAAGGTGACACCTCATTGGTTTAAAAATTTCGGTTGTTATTGTAGTTTAATAGTTTGGTTTAAAATTTTCAATTGTTATTATAGTTCATTCCCAATTATAGTAAGTCTTTAATATGAATGCACAAGCCTACAAGATGTTTGATGAAATGCCTGTTGGGATTAGGTATCGTGCTTATGGTATAATTTCACGTTAACAGCCTACCACTATGTGAAAGTTTTATGCAGAAAATTTAAATTCATTCATAAATGATTTTGGTCAAAAATAAATTTTGTCAACATTGAGTTTTTTTTAAAAGGGTACCGTAATAAACTAAATTGAGATTCAATTTAGCTATTATATTACAAAAAATAAAGTAAAATTGAATTTTGATTAAAAATGATTAAAGCCAAAGAATCACTTAAAATGTATGTATGCTACAATTACAACGCTGATTCAAATTTTATTATTTCGAAGGCGATACTGTCAACAAAAAATGTAAGTGTTGACGAGGTTAATGATCATTTGATCAAACGGTTTTATGGAGACCAAAAACTTTACTGTAGTTTCGATGAAGCTGAATACGATAAAAATAACATATACCCAATAGAATTGCAGGTTATATTTTATGAACAGAATTGGAATCCACAGGCCCTGTTAGTAAGGTTGTTCAAATTACCTTTTTGCCCCTCACATGTAGCATAGTTGTTTTGATGGTTGTATCTTTTTCTCTGGTTTACATCTCACATGTTACTCTTTAAGAATGGCTTTGAAAACAGAAATTAGTGATTTGAGGTTATTATATTATTTCTAATACTGTATTCATTCTTGTGTAATTTACTTTTAGGGAATTCTGCAACCAGACATGTGGGGAGTGACACCTTCGGAGTTGTAGGACTGGAAAGTCCAAAACCGACAAGGGCATAATAGTAATATCACAAAGCCGATAAATTTGCTTCACAGGATTCCCACAGCTATGGAGCCGAAGCAGCTTATGGGCATGATTCCAATGACCGGTCAAGGTCAAAGTCAAAGCCAAAGTCAAAGGCAAATTTATAATCACGTGTTGAGACCGCTGGTTTTGTCCTGTTCAGTAGTCTCACCGGGGAATCACGTAACCGAGTTGACCGGGAATCGTTTTCCTATCAGGGGTAATTTGGGAATTCCAAGTTACGGTGGAAATCAAAATAGACCGCAAATTTGGGGTGTACAAGGTGCGGATTTGACCTTTGACCGTTTGTTGCATACGAATAATATGCAAGGAGGATTGAATGTACTTCAACATGACTACGGTTCAGGTCATAAAATCGAGGGTAGTAAGGTAATTTTCTTGATAGGGGAAGGAAGTGGGACCCAGTTTGTGGACAATCCTTTACGGGTTAAGGCTGAAAAAGTCAATTACAAAAGCGCGTGTCAACCATTTTGTCCTGAAGAATATAGTCAAGATGATCTCCTAACCCCAATCCTTTCACAGGTTTGTTATCCTACTTTCGTTACATTCTATTACAACATGGTACTTTAATTTTTTATTTTATTTTAGGCATTGTACTTTGAAAATCTATTGTATTATATCATTGTACTTTCATTTTTTTCTTATCAACACATTACACTTATCTATTATTACGTCGGTGAAGCAGATGGCTGACTAAAAGGTAAACCACCAACGTTTTTCAATAGCTTGTGTGTATGTGCGTAAATATGTGGCGCTAATTTTGGTTGTGTTGGAAAAGGAATAATTGACATGGGTGAGACGTAAGTAAGAATACTATCAATGATACTTTTAGTTATTTGCTTCACTTAATGTTTCTCAAACAAAAGGATATTAAAATATCACATTCATTCTATAAATGTTTCGTTCCCCACATGGGATGTATTGGATGACCATGCCAACATGAGGCTTCAACCTAAAACTATTTTTGTGTTAAATTAATTCCTAATTACCAATTTCTTTTTAATAATTTAATATTATATCACAGACAAAAGGAAGTTGAAGCTTGCATAATTAACCAGGTCATGTGCTTCAACACAAACACGTATAAGATAGACATGATACAACCAACTTAACCTGCATAATTCAACAACAAACCCGCATAAGATAGACAACATACCCCATACCGTAAACCACAAACCATAACGGAAACCATGTACCGGAGTATTTCGTGTGCTTTTTAATATGACATGTTCTGGAAAAAATATATATCCCCCGAGGTGATAACGGGCATGTACCCGGAGACAATATTGTACTTTTTATATTTAACGGAAAATAGCAACACAAATTTTTTTTCAAATGCAAAACAAGAAGCATGCATATTTATTTCTAATAAGAAATTCCCTTCTGATAATAGACAAGTACCCTAAAAATATTGTACAATGTATATTTAATGTTAAATAGCAACGTACATTTGTTTTTCAAACACATAACAATAAATATGCATATTTATGTCTAAATCAAAATACCACCCCTCTCGAAAATCCTAATAATTGAAACATAACTATTTATCGTAAGAAAACTATTCACCGCCCCTGTTGGACGATGCATTTGACTATAAAACTTGATATCACGATGCATTTGACTATTTTCGACCATAATTACTGCAATAATCCATTAGCAAAACCAAACCATTCAATGCATATCAAAAGATAGTTATTCAACGACAAAACTAATCACTGTACCTCGCATTCGACGTCTGATGAAAGGAAAATAATCGTCATCCAGAAACTATTCAGGTAAATGAAATTAATCGCCGTCCGCTGCATAGCGTGGGTACACACCAACTTCTTTTTCAATTTAATATGACCAAATAAAACAGTTAACCGCCTACCCATTACTAACCTAACCAACCTCGACACGCCCCCCCCCCCCCCCCCCCCCCCCCGCCGCATCGCGCAGGACGCCTGCTAGTATATATATATATATATATATATATATATATATATATATATATATATATATATATATATATATATATATCCTAACCTAATAAATAAGTAACTTTTGTACACTTGTCATCACCACATTAAATTTGACACATGTCATTTCTGGTAATTTTGATTTTCTTTAAATAATGAAAAACTTGTTCACACTCCTAAATTATCGGTTACTCCATAATCATCGGTTTATTATCCCGCCCACGTTCTTGCCACGATTCCTATTTTGCCCCTGGTTTATCCCTATCCTCACGTTATATTTGAAATTGATAAGAGTTTTAAGTTATGCCCGACAAATCAGGATTCAAATTACTAAATCTACGGAAATCTGTGAGTTGATTGGGGAAATCAGAAGTGCTGAAGGGTGAGATCAGAGGAGATTAGGTGAATTTGAATCTTATACGCCTCTGTACTCCCCACAGCTCTCATAACAAAACTTCAAGCTTCATCCCCGCCTCCTCACACCTACACCGTCGGAGCCACCATCTGCTACCGCTTTCACCTTATCTCTAAAAACCCTACCTCTCAAATCATCGACATCCACCACATCTTCGCCAGCCACTACTGCTGTATCCACCACCTCTCCGTCAGCCATCAGTCTCGCTCTCCTCCTAGGGTTGCGTTGTCTGCACCAATGTAAAATCAAGGAAGCCACCTCTCTCTCAAATCGCTCCCTCCCCTGTACTTGATTTTGGTTTGATTCTTGCAAGGTTCATTAAAGAATGTTGCACTGGAACACAACCCTACGCTCTCACATTCTCTTTAGATTCTTCAACTGCAGCCGCTTGGCTTCTCCACTCCGTCATTCTTCATCAGACATTGATTTCTGTTTGAGATTCTTTCAAGGTTTATTAAAGAATTGTTCATAGACATCGATTTATGTTTGAGATTTACACATCCCACCACTGCACCTGCACATTACCCCACAACCACCTCCGCTGGTCTTCCCTCCAAAGAGAAACAGACCCATTTCTGATTCACAACTACAGCCTTCACCACCAAGATGAGCCGACTAGATGAAAAAAACCTGGAAATTGTAATTTTTACTCTAATTTCTTTGAAAAATGTTCCTTTTCAATATTTGAATTATGTTATTATGTTTTTAGATTTATTTTTCTGCTTTTCGTTTGTATGGAGCAAGAATACAGGAAATGTGGTCTGGTTGGGCAGTTGACTAAAGGGGTAGTTGGGAACAAATCTTTTGATAATTGAATTTGGGTTTTATTTTAAAAGATTTTTTCTATATTTTATTTGTAGTTTTCATTTTTATGATGGATAATAGGTTTTATTATCTTTAGATTCACATATCTTTCGTTATTTTGTACAAGAGAATTCTAAGTAGGTTGGAGATTTAGATAAAATGCGATCCAAACACAATTACTAAAAGATGCGATCTAAGTTGCCCAAACTACAAATATTGCAATTTAAAAGACTCCAATTCCACGAAAGATTAAAAGCCACAAAAGTCAACCAGCAAACCACAAACATATATCTGTGGGTATTTGGACTTGAAATTTATAACATTTGAAGATATTTTTTTTTCAAAGGTAACTCCACACTCCAATTTTGATTTACGGACTTTGGTTGGTGGTCATTGACATAGATTTTGTCTCAAGAAGATTTCGTCTTCAACATGATAATTTCCACTCAAGAAGATCAATTATAAGTACTTAGCTCACCAATTTCACTTTATATGTGTTAACATGTGGCCATCCATGTATTATGATGACTTGTTGTTGTGATTTTCTTTTCACTATTAATCGATTTAATGCATCCATTGAAGTGTTAATGTTAATATGGCATATATTGCAAGTGGGAGATGCCTTGCAATACCGATGACTTGATGGTTCAGTGTGATGGCCGGACAAATTGTGGTAGGTATTTTTTGTCATAGCTTTAAATATCATTGTTGGTGCTGTGTTTTCGGTATTTGGAATAAATTTGAATTCAGTTATTGGATGGCCATTTGGTCAAAAAGTTACCACTTTTTGATGCATAAGCATGTATTGGTTTACCTACGATAAGAAATCCTTGGCAAAATAAAACTGTAGATTTTCACTATTTTTGGTTTCTACTTTTATCCTGCTTGTATGGACATGGCGGCAGAGGAGGCTAAACAAATCGAACATTTATTTGTTCCAATTATTCATCTGATGAACAAAAGTTGCTCCAAAATTCTCATGCTACTCCAGACATACAGATGTGAATATAATAAACAAATCATTGGAAGTACATTGATGTATTTTGCATTTAACCCTTTTTAATGTATTTAAAAATTTATTTGAGAGATACTATGTTATGACCGACCCAGGCGTTAATTGTCAATAACCTAGCCTTTTTCAAACATCTTTGAATCGATCATATCTGGTCGGTTCTTTATATATTTGCATTATAATATTAGTAGGATGTGTTTTATCTCTCTTTTACAAATTATCAAGGTTTTTGGCCACCTTGGTTGTCTTGCATATAACTAAGTGGTTCCATCTGCAGATCAATTGGTGAGGAACTATGATGAATCTTTTCACATTATTATGTATTATGGTAACCTGTTAAAATAAAATCTAATTACCGTTTATTAGCTAAGCCAAACCTTTGTATAAGGATTAAACCAAATTATATTATTAATATTATTTTAACCATAAATAACGGCATTATCATAGTTACAATCAAATTGACCGTGTCTTCTCTCTTGAACGTATATCTGTTTTCGTTTAATTTGTCATGAATTGTCCGTCATTAATTTTCTTTTGAAGCATTATCCGAACAAAAGGAATAATTTGATTACAAAGCTAAGATGATTCCTCTTTGACTTAATAGACTAAATATGTGAATAGTTTGATCAATATGTATAATAGCTTCTATGAAATCCTATTGTCTCTAGATATGTATTATATATGTGTTTTTGCATCATCCCGTGTAATACACGGGTCTTAGAACTAGTATATATATATATATATATATATATATATATATATATATATATATATATATATATATATATATATATATATATATATATATATATATAGACTTAGGTTCAAATAAGAACTAATTATTTTGTGAGAACTTAAGAACTAAATATGACTTTGATCAAGATTAATCTTATGATCACCATAAATCACTAATAAATATTGAAAATAGTATTTCTGGAATTTTAATTTCGTAATTAAAATAGAATCCCTATAATTATGGTAATACCTAACTTCCTTATTTTATGGATTTTAAAATTCAAATTAATTTAAATCAGTTTTTACTCATCTGAATTTTGAATCATTTTTATTAATCTGAATTTACATTTTTTTATAATAATATTTTTATAAAATTCATTTTTTTCATTTTTTCATTACTGATCATTTTTAATACTAAAAAAATATATACGTTTATTCTAAAATGAACAAAATAATTGGAACAATATATATTCTGATGTGAACTAATTTTTTTTAAAAAAAATATTCATATTTTTTCGCTATTACTGATCAGTTTCATATAAATATATATTATAAAACGAAACATGTTATATTGATAAATGAACACGAAAATTCTAAAATATTTTATGAAACGATATATTATAATAAGTACATAATATATTCTGAGTTGAATATGAAAATTCAACAATAAATAGAGTTATTCTAAGAAGATCACACTCTATACTAAGTTGAATACAAAAATTCAAAAATAAATAGTCATTCTAAAATGAACACACTCTATTCTAGATCATTGAGTTTGGCCTCACATCCATCTTTGTTATATTCTAGATAAATCAATTGAATTTGCTGGTGCACCATACGATGATACATTTCAATAAAGAAGACCTTGCTGGAATGAACTTTCAAAATGTTTTCACCAACATGCATTGGTTTACAAGCAATAAGGACCTGAAATAAAAACATACATGAGTAAAAAAATTTGGAAAAGTAACAACCTCTTGAAAAATTTGTACCAAGTGTGTAGACCATAGATAAAACTACAAATTATAAAATATTAACTAATCAAGTGTGTAGACCATAGATAAAACTACTAAAACCAAAATCAAACCTTTTAGACAGGTACTAAAGAATTTCAGTCGATCCACATTCATTATTTCCTGAAAAAATACATCCAAACCTGATTCATACTTCTTAAAGAACAGTTTTTTGACATTACATCAATATTTTAATAGTTATACCTCACATTGTAGCCTTTCAACCTCATTATCCTTATTCATTTTCATATTTTGGAGCTTGATCGGTTCCTTTCCTGAACTCCTTCCATCTATCAAAGCAAATAAGAAAAAAAGAAAGCCCCGCCATAATCAACATAGAGAAAAACAATGGGAATTATTCGAAAATGGAAACTAAGGATATAAACCCTTACAGGGATTGCCTCACTTACTTCTGAAGTCAACTTATCCTCTTATTCATTTGTCCACCTGCACATGACTAAGAGATGATCATACAATATATTTGGGGTATAACAATTGGAAAAAATAACGTAAAAACCATTGTGTGTTACCCGGGAAGAAAGCAATAAATCGAACGTAAAAATAACGCCTTCATTGTCTAAGCAACGCCTTTGCTAACTTCACCATATGGCGATCATTTGGCCTTAAAAACTACGTAGAATCACTACAGAGATAACTTGAGGTATATACAGACCAATTCAAAGATTAATTTTCTTAATTATCTGATTTTGTAATTATCTAAATATTAATTCAATTTTCTTTTCTTGCAGTTGAATCAAGAAGATTGAAAAACATATATGCGTACTCACAAAATGAAAGAGGATGAAAATCGACTTCCCTGTTAGGGTTTTACCGAAAATTTGCATGTCTCCGCGAAGACGAAGGATGAAATGTAGCATCGACTCGTGTATACAGCCACACACAATCAAACATACACTTAGAACCAAATTTGCAGTTTGAGATCGACATTGTAAGAAAAAACCGCTGATGCTAAATCGAAAATACAAAATCGATACTCGTGAACATAAAGACAAATCAGATTGTTTGAGATCGACATTGTTAGACAAAACCGCCATCGATGCTGGTTCTCTCAATCCATCGATCTCTCTACATTGCTGTTGTTGCTACTCGAACTTTCTTTCCATCTACTCGATCTCTCACTATCTCTCCTCTGTTCCTGAAATTACCGATCACGCACACACAAGTATATGTGTGTTTGCGATTTTTGATTACGACGAACAATAGGAACCCCAATTTTTCTTATTCCGACTTCTCACTTTTACGCATATCGGAAATTGCCCACAGAATAACTGACGAGATAGAGGGTCGGAGAAGAGAGAGGTTAAATGGGTGAGAGAGACTATTAATTTTTGGAATCTGTTTTAATGAACCTGCTAACTTCCCAAAAAAAAACCTACAAATTTTTTACCAAATTACACTTAACCTTAATTAATAACCGGCTAAAATTATCTAAAAATTAAAAAAAAAAAACTAGTTTAATCATAACCCTTGATTTATCTTGATCAAATGCTATATTTAGTTCTCATGATCTCACAATTTATTTAGTTCTTACATGATCATATATATATATATATATATACTAGGTACATTTTAAGGGCCGTGCTCAGCACGGCCCAGGACGGGTTACTTGATTGTATGAAAAACGAAAGTAGAATGTTAGAATTTTATGGATTTTTGAAAGTTCGATGTTATAATAAGAAAAAAATAAAAGTAGATTTTTTTGCTTGTTTTTCTTTTTTCTGTTAAAAATTATGTAGAAATTAGAATTTATGAAAGTACAATGCTATTTTCGCATATTTTCTAATGCTTTTTTGGTAATGTTCTTTTACTTTAAAAAGATGCACAAATTAGGTTTCCTGAAAGTAGAATGCTATTTTCTATATATTTTTCTAAAGTTTGTTGCTCATTTTCATATTTCTGGAAAATACTTGCAAAATAGTATTTTAGCATTCAACTTTGGTCGTTTTCATTTATGTTACTTGGTTATTTTCTAAAGTTATGCCTTAGCATCCCTTCTTAACTTTCCGCCATCGCTTCTTCTTTTGTAGCTCTTTCATCTTCCAATGCTTTGGCTTCTTCTTATCAATTATTTTTAACTTGTGTTTTCGCTTGAACACAAACTAAAAAATTGAGACCCATAATTAACATATATTTAAAGTTATTTAAATGGCTATTATTTTTACAAACCTCGCTTTCCCACAACGGGTTACATGGTTAATGGAAAAACGAGAGTATAGAATGTTATTATTTGATGGATTTTATAAAAGTACGATGTGTTAATACAAGCAAAAAGGTTTGACCGTTAAGGTAAATTTCTCATCTTTTGGTCCTAAAATGAAACACAGGTGCATATTTTGTAAAAAATACCAGTTTGTTGCCTGAATTGAGAAAAAAGTGTTGCATAAATAAGCATGTAGGCGTATTAATAAATCGTTATGAATATTTTATAATTGATTATAATTTAAGGTAAGAAGGAAGTGATGTGATGCAACAGTAAGTGCGAGGGGGAATTCCTGTATCTATGAATTTTTTTGCTGAATTTTAAATCAAGATACCCAATTATTTCTTGCTCCTTGCATTAAAAATACGGTGATTCATATAAAAATGACACCAAAAAGTATAATGATTTGTAAATGAAGTGAAATCACTTGAATTTTGTAGCCTTTGAGTCCTTTGTTAATTTCCTCCTGGAAGTTCGACATTTTGAAATCATTTCAGGATCAAGATTTGTACTCCTTCATATACTGTATAGAAAATAAAAGATTCATAAGAGCTCGACATATATAATCTTAATTACATGATTTTCAAATATATCCTACCTGTCATGTTTCGTTATTAGTAAAAGAAATGTGTTGGAAAATGTCCGACTACTTGTCTCATGTAAAGATTGATTGACTTTGCGAAAATTTCAAAGTTTCGATATCATAGAAGTGCAATCAAATGACTACTTGAATATTTTATTCACAAACTACTAATGAGGGATACTTTTACCTAAGAACCGACTAAAAACAATTAAAAATAATTTATAAACCAAGGAAGAAAATAGAGACAATAATGCCCGCCATCATGATATTCATCACATAGGGCAAAATAAACACAAAAGCTGTAAATAAGAAACTTTTCATAGCATCAGAAGACAAACTTATTCAAATATTACATAATTAAAGAGAGAATTACAAACCAGCACAAACCAACATCGAATGGAACTAAAATGGTAGCGTGTCAAAGCTTAGAATAGAGTTCCAAACCCCTGTATCTTTGCTTGAGCCATTGGTTGATATAACTTCAAAGTCACAAATTACCAACTTCAAAACCACAGCAGATCAAACAATAAGCATCAGTCAAAGAAACAATTGAATTCAAACCTTAGAAAGCCAAAAAAATGGAAGACGATCAATGAAACTTATACCCGGAATTCCAAAAATCGGCCCTCGACGAACGTTAAAACGAGACTGGATCTCTTGCAAAATGGAGCCCTAAAACCTTTTCTCTCTCCCTCCTCTATTCTCGGATTTCCATTTGTGAGACGTTGGAAACAAAGGGGGAGAAAGGGATCCCGATCAAGGGTTCTCTAAACAAAATAAAGAGATGAAGAAAAGGTGCATAGAAAGGAAAGAAGGAAGAAGGATGCTGGACGTCGCAGTTCTCCTGCATCTGATTGAAGAGAAAAGATAGAGAGATGACCGGCGCCCAACGCCCTCACCATTGACGTGCCTAAAAAATTCCTAAAGTGGGGGAACACGTTCGATTGGTAAGTTTGTTGGTGGTGGGGAGATATGAAAACATCATGTTCAAAGAAAAGAAATAAAAACCCCTAAATTACACATTAGTTGTTGAAGGATTTGAGAAGTTTACATTGATTAGGGTTAGGTTTAATATTAGTAAGTAAGAAAGAGAACCTGTAAAACTGAGTATGTTGCAAATGGTTTGAGAAACCATGGATGCATACTTGTAGATGACGAATTTGACGAAAAATGAAGAAAAAGGGGTGGCACGACGATGGAAAATTGATATCAGGTAAGAGAGGAGAGAACCGTCCCAAGAGTTCTTTCGGGGAAATGGAAGAATAAAGTGTGGATCCAATTTGAATAGGCATGATCTAATTGGAAGTGCCATGACAGGTCTCTCTTGAAGAAACTTCAAGAATGCGTTTTCGATTGGGAAACCAGATGGTCAGCGATCGGTTAAGGGGGAGGCGACGTTCAGAGGATAAAATACGTGGCACCATGAAAACCTTATGCAGCGCCGAATAGAGGCAGAAAAAAATCGGGTTTATATGTATATATCGATTGACGTCCCGCATCTTCTTATACATCAAGAAAGTAGAAGTTGAAGCGGTGTGATTCAATTGGAAGTGGTATGGCGCCGTTCACACTATAAGCACGTGGCGTCCAAAAAACCTATGTACAATCTGAATGCACGAATCAGAGAAAAATCAAGGCGTTGAGATAGAGTGAAACGGTGTAGATACCCTCCGTTTATATACGTTGCGTCGTTCAAGGTTGAAAGACATGGCATTAGTGGAAGCCCATAATTCAAAGATTGGACGCATGAGAAAAAAAGGGTTTTTTTTATATAGTAATGATATATATATATATATATATATATATATATATATATATATATATATATATATATATATATATATATATATATATATATATATATATATATATATATATATATATATATATATATATATATATATATATATATATACTAGCGGCGTACCTACGCGATACGGCGGGTGACAATAGTTCGTTTCGACAATTAGTTTTCGAGCGGCGATTAATTTCCTTTCAGTGGACGTCAACTTGTTTTCGTCCGAGAAATAGTTTAACTACGTCGGACATTTCTATTTTGGTTTAAAAGTTGAAGTAGATTGCTATTATTTGTAATAAAAAAAGTTGTTGTTGTAGCAAATAGTTCGTTTCGGTTAATAGTTTCCGTATGACAATTTGTTTCCTTTCGGTGAGTATATTGTCGACAAATAAATTTCTTTAAAGGAGTAGTTCTTATAAACATAATATTCCAAATAACATGTGATTCATCGTCAAAACTCACTTATCATTAAAATGTCTAAAAATAAAATCACAATTTTAACTTTAGTTAAAATAAATTACAATTGTATTCTTTTTTTAAGCCCATTATTCATTAATGCGGTGGACGATAAATTTTTTTACGATTAGTTTTCTTATGAAAACATGTTATACTTCAAAGAACGCGCCGGTAGCTAATACGATTGATAGGGTGTTAATATTTTACCTTCAAAATTATGTCATATTTCCAAGTATTCGTAACGCATAATGCATTACCAAGTATTATTTGCTGTCCGCGACCCTTTCCAAGGACAATAAATAATTTCTCTCAACAAATAATTTTCTTATTTATTCACAACTTACAATTTACCGCCACCAACCTCCTAATTTCAAGCATAGTTAATAATATAACATAATAAATAGTGTCTAATTAGCATATTGACTTTTAAACAACTAAATATTTAGTAAATATAACCCAAATGTAATCTTCATTAAGAATTCAAAATTCCAAAAGTAAATATTTTTCTTTAGTATAAGTTTCAAGTTTTAACATGATTCAAGTTCCAACGTTGTCAAGTTTTAACACGATTGAAGTTCCAATGTTTTGACGCTTCATGCCTTCACGGTTCTCTATTATTTTTACATCCATATTTGTCGATATTTACAATAATGTATCATGATTTTAATTATGATGGATTTCTAAATAGTTACATGATGTATTGATGTAAATTTCATTTGCAAATTAGGTCCTGTTAAAAAAATTCAAGGAAAAAGTTGGTATTTTAACAAATATAATAAACTAATTAAGTGTTCTCGATAGTTCTGGTTTTGAGCATGAGCATTTCAAAAGGGTTTTTTTTAAGTTAAATATTGGGGGGGGGGGGGGGGGGGGGGGGGAGAGGAAAGCGTTAAAGAGGAACCAACTACAATTGCAAATAAGCGTAAAAGAGGGTTTTTTTTAAGTTAAAAAAATTCAAGCAAATGTTGGACATGTACAAAAAGCCCCAAAAAAAAACTACAACTCAAGGCGTAAACAGACAACAAAACAAATACCAACTACAATTGCAAATAACCTTACCAACTAAATGAGCGAGGTAAATGTTTTTTACAAAGACGATCCAAAGATTTTGAATTGTTATGAGACAGACAATGATAGTTTTCTTGAAATAACCCTTGCCTAATAATAGAACCTATAAAAAACCAAAAATTGATTAAGATGTTTGCACTCCTAATTGTAGTCACGATTTGATAGATAAGAAGAACCAACAGCACCACATGGTTGAAAGCAAGTATTGATCAGTTGCAATGTCCACCAAGGTTCAGCTCATTATGCCATAATAAACCAATATATGAAAGTAAACTGCTATAATACACAGTCACATACAAATGCATACAACAACAAACACACATTAGATAAAAATATCTTCAAAAAACACCAAATATTACAAACTAACCAGATCTTCATTCAAGTTCTTAAAGGAGACATATACCTGTTACAGATCGGTGTAGTGAAGTAGTTAAACTTAAACCTTTTACTCATAAATGCATACCTCTTTCATATTCATGTTAGCCATCTGTTACTGCAACAAAAAATAGAAATCGAAAATAACTAAAGAAAAAAGATAAAAGTATTATCAGTAAGCTTGTGGCAAACAGATCTGCCATTAAGATTAGGAAACACATTTAAGAAAAAAAAATTAGAAAGTAAAACTTACATTCTGGTACCATATTCTTCAACAACTTAATCAACTTCAACAGAAAGGGATTTCACAAACACATCCTTATTTATTAGATTAACCTACAAATCCATATCACTAATTTAGATCTAGGGTACCTGGATGAAAGACAGAGAGATGACTGCGGTTCATGTGTATCTTGGATCGAAAAACTGAAAGAAAGACAGAGAGATGAGAGATGACGAAGTTAAAGGAAAAAATTTAAAATAAAAACAAAATACATCCTCCATTTTGCTTTTAAGAAGTCATTCCAAGATTCAATATATATAGGTTGAAACTATGAACATGTATTGTTTTTCGATTTTGTTTCAGGGTTTTTTTCTTTCAAGTTGGAAGTCATGGAGACAGCTCCAAATCCGTCAGATCCAAGGGTTTTCAGTCTTTCTTGTTCTCACAGATAGATGATACCACAGTCTTCATCACACCCTTGCTTTTATAAAATCTGATTTCGATGATCAATCATCGTTAAAGTCAAGCATGAAGAGAAATCGCTCGAAACGTCCGACAATTTCAGTTCACCAATACCAGAAACAGAAGAAGAAGAAGAAGAAGAAAGATCTACTATCTGCGTTAGTACGCAGAACACCATAGACGGCGTTCATTTGTTCCGGCAAACATGTTTTAACACAGGAATTCCTCATGACGATTTCGCAAATGTCTAAGAATCCAAGGGCGAAGAAGAATTGTTTCAGTAGAAGTGGCTAATAGCGGAGGCGCTCAAGGGTTTGGAGGTGAAATTCGAATATGAGGGAGAGAAAAGTGGAAAACTGAAAGAAAGACAGAGAGATGAGAGATGACGAAGAAGACAGAGCAGGGGAAGAAGGAGATAGTGGGTACAAACCTGGTTCGAAGAGGCCTTGAGGGTAACTGTTTGGCTCCGATTTCATCTGTTTCACTCAGATTTCTACTACCATCGTCTCCAAACTTCAAGACTCCAAGTTTATCGGTTTCTGCGTTTTTCTCAAACAATCTTAAAAATAGCAATTACTGATCGTTACGATGTCACACTCCACCCTAGTGTAGGTTTATCTTTTGTATGTAATGATTGTGTCCTTATAATCATGTCACTAATAATCATATTATTATTATTACTTTGTCTTTTTTAATTAATATTACATTCTATTTTAATTATTATATCATTATTTAAATTCTTTTTTATTAGTTATTAAATATAATGCTAATTAATTTTTTTATTTACAAAAAGACCTTACTATTGTAAAATAAAAGTTTTGAATTTGTCCAATAATATAATGACCACAAACGTTCAAATTTCGCGTTTATATGCTCGTGATGTTTGTACAAATTGTTAAAAGCAATTTTTAATCTGATTTTTTCTAAAATAATAATAGAAAAAATAATATAACGTTCAAATTTCGCGTTTTCACGTATCAAACTCGAGAGAGACTAGCCGACACAGCGTCCCTCCGGTCTTGGTGACTCCGACGACCGTGCCTTCGTGCGATGGTGGTTCCGGCAACCGGCATTTTACCGACGGTAGCCTCCAGCTCGTCCTCCGCTGCCGATGGCTCCACAGGCGACATGTGATGACGGTTTTCGTGGGTTTTTTTCGTGCCGCAGACGACCCTCTCTATTATTATTATTTTTGAACGGCAATAAAAATTTTATTATTATTCCGGCATATTTATTATTATTATTTTTTTGAACGACAATATAAATTTTATTAAAAAGATCCAGCGGGAAGCTGGAATAAACAAAAAAACAAATACACCCACTCTAGAAAAGAAAATAATACACGGTCAAATAACAAAACCTGCTACAAAAAACAACAAAAAAAGCAACCCAAAAAAGAATGAGATCAAATGCACAACCACCCGCAGCGAAGCCAACTGAAACCGGATAAAATGGAACGGCATATTTATTTACTTTAATTGTTTTTATTTTTTGAAAAAAAAAGATTATTTAATGTAAATCTGTAAATAAGTAGAAATTTAATTATTATTCTTTTGTGTGTATTGATTTCTTCATAATTGGACAAACAGTGGTAATAATTTAGGAAACCTAAAAAGAGATTATAATTGCCAATCAAATTTAGTCAAAGTAATCTAAGAATAGAGTGGAGTGTTTAGGTAAAATAGAGTGGAGTGTTTAAATAAAAACCCTTCAAGTAATCAAACATTGAAAAAAATAGATCCAATGTCAGAGGAAACAATGTTAAAAGGTGGAACTCTTCCTCGTTAATCAAATTACCTTGGCATCAGTGGCTATTTTCAAGGGATTTTTTCGGTCGGCGGCATGGCTAGGGTTTGTTTATAGAGAGAAGTGACAAAGATGCTTTATTGTGAAGACAATTTTAGTAACCCTAAGCAGTGGAGACGAGTGACATGGTCTTTCTAACGGATCCTAAGCAGTGGAGACGAGTGACATGGTCTTCAATTGCCCACCGCGATTTGGGGATTTACATATTATGGTGGACCTAGTACAACTGTGATTTACCGAATTTTATCAGCATAGGAGGAGCCCTCAATCTGTGATTCAGTTTTTAATTTGACGATTTCATAGAATCCAAAACCGGCAGTGCATGTGTGCTTTAAAATTGGTACCTTATGCTTATTATGTTGGATCTCTTAATTTTAAGAGTTTTTATTTTTAGAAACGATTTTTGCTTTTTAATGTAGTATATATATATATATATATATATATATATATATATATATATATATATATATATATATATATATATATATATATATATATATATATATATATATATATATGATGATATTGAGTCCATCGGCTGACCCGAATAGCATGACAACACGGCTTGATGGCCGTTGGACGGCACTACTTGACAGCACGACGTGGCTGTCAGCCCTGCTCGGCAGCACGGCGTGACAGCCCGCCAGCCAGCCAACAGCATTGCTTGGCTGCATCTCCTGGCAGCTAGCTTGGCAGCCTTGCTTGACAGCACTGCTAGCTGGGCCTGAATTGGGCTGCCCCAAGGCCTGACCTAATTATCACCTATAAATAAAACATGAAGGGAGCCCTAGCTCCCTAAGTCATGAGCCTCCACTCTCCACTACCCTCTTCACATACACTACGATGGTTCTCTCCGACGAGGAGAAACCACCTCATCTCGTATACCGAACTAACTTGATTGTCGGAGCCTGCTCCCGGGGCACACGCCCTGGGACGGTTCTAACGATTATCTTCTCTGATTGTGACTAGGATCCAAGTCGGGAACTTGCTAACGGCACCAACATCAAGACCTCCGATCCAGATCCACCCGATGCCAGATCCGATGTCACATCATTGGCGTCATCCATGGGATTCGAGCAAAACAGCCATTGTTGCCCGAGGTCCAACCTCTCCTCTACGATCCCCACAGATCTGCTCTTCGTACCCTCGTTTTCTTCAACGAACTCCAGATCTGTTTTTTGGGAAGTTTCATATCCTCAACGGTCTTACAGATCTGCCTCTTCAAAGGTTTTATCACCTAGATTACCTTTGTTGAACATCTTTACACAAACCTGTCTTCGTTATAGATGGTGACAAATGCAAAAAACCCTTGTGCAATGTCTGTGCATGTTTAATTTAGCCGATGAAATCATATTCATCTCTTGCTTTTACGCATCATATTCTCGATACAAGGTTCCGTAATCTAAAAACCCATCTCTACAACTTCATCTTCTTCCTTTTGAAGCCTCAACAAGTAAAGAAATACCCAAAAGCTCCCATGCTTTTAAAACTTGGAATCCGTACCCCAAAGTTTTCATCCTTCCCCAAACAAAAAACGCAAACCCATATAAAGAGCCATTTTAGTGCTCCGAAGTGTTAGATCTTAGAGGTTCACTCGATAAAATCAAAACAAGGTTCAAACCTGTACAAGTTAAACAAAATCAAAGTCGCCGATAAATAATGAATCTCGTCTCCCTCTAAAATCAAAGTCGCCGATAAGTAATGAATCTCGTCTCCCTCTAAAATTGGATTTTCATTCGAAGTCTGATGTGATAGAAGAGTAACCTCACCACTCAGCGTATATCCGTGAAATGTACCAGCACCGTGGCGGGATCTGCTCATAACCTGCTCAACCCGCAATCTCAATCTGTCTATGAATGTTCTGTCACCAAACACCCATCACTTCCGTCGCCAAAACTTCACACAAGTCTCTCTCATTCACATTTTGTTAGCACCTAAATTACAGACAACCTCTTATCTTGAGCTCATTTGTTTCTAAAGCTCATTTCCCTCAAAGCACATATGCACCTCTTCTCTGTTAGTTTTGAATTCCGGTGGTTTTCATAGTTTGATTTATGTGAAATCAAAAGTGCACATAAGGTGCTCGATGAAATGTCTGATAGAACATTTTTGAGATTACATTATGCAAGCATCACTAAATTACCCCAATATCCCTGTACAATAAAACCTCCAAGATTGCAGCAAGAGTCTGATGCCATATGCTTTCCAAATATGGTCTCATAGTCAGAACTGCATGGCACCATAGAGGCAGACATCTAATACACAAGCAAACTAGATGAGACCCCAAATTCATCTCCAAGCTCATGGGTTATTATCTACTGCCTCTTGTACATGTCATTTGGACCGAGAATATGAAGAACTAAACTACGTTCATACATTGTCGAGAACATATCTGGCTTAATAGCTCACGAGTTGATTCACATTGTTCACTATGAAGACGGTGTGATCAGCGAGTCATAATTGCTACAACTGCTAAATCATCCAAATGATCCACATCTTTGCTGCGTAATCTCGTCATCTGCAACAATAAACAAGTTTTATTTGACGACTCAAATATTCACCAACCCGAGTTATGCTATTGCCTATCCCATCTATAGTTGGTAACACTTAAATTTATGTTACACATAAGCCTGTAATCTATCGTGATTGTGCCTTTCATCTACGCCCAACATCATTTGATCACGAGAAGATTATTCAATTTGTATGTCTGCAAATGGAACCAGAAACGTCAATCGCATTCCGGATGTGTTTTGGTTCACCAGAAAGAAGAAAGATAAGTCGTGTACCTTAAGTATTCGACACACATTTCGTAAGATGACACACAATACAACATATGAAGCAAGAGGCACAAGTACCTCAGGCATAGCCATACAGCAAAAGCCCACTCCCTACCCAACATGGCAAACAAGTCGTCACCTACGATAAAGAGGAGAGCCCCTATAATTTGATTCAAAATGACATTATGTTATTCTATTTTTCTTACTTTGATGACTCGTATCTAAAAATATTGTCCGGTCATCATTGGCAATCTTCGGATGTACATACATCTTATTTACGAATATATATGTTTACAATATACACATGCCACAACACTTGATACTTACTCTTATCGTTTTGCAATGACATGCACAAACGAGTGAGGGAAAATGTACAAGCACAAGCCAATACATAAACAACGGAAATTCGTTCGCATCACCCAACCCGACTACCTTTCCTGCATCTCTTCATTTTTTTCATCAAAAAATAGGGGAGTAGAAGGGATGACATAGCACAATTACATTGGAAGAAATATCTCTCGGTGGAAACTTACAAGACGTGTTAAGATTATACATGATAACGTATTCCCGAAAATTCAACTCATTACTTAAGAGGGAAGAATCAAATAGCAGCACAACTGCACAGCCCCTGCTAACAGCACTGTCATGCTGCCCTTGCAAGCAACACCGCTGCCCAGCTCTCGCCAACAACACTGGTGTCCAGCTGCTTGCTGCACAACTCTTACCAACAGCACTGTTGCACTGCTCTTGCCAGCAGCACTGCTGCTCAGTTCCTGCCAGCTGTCCAGCTCTTGTCAGCAGCACCGTTGTGCTGCTCTCACCAGCAGCCCTGCTGCTCAGTTCCTGCCAGCAGCCCTGCTGCCCAGCCAGCTGCCAGCTGTCCAGCTCTTGCCAGCAGCACAGCTGCCCAACTCTTACCAACAGCACCGCCGCCAAGCTCCTGCCAGTAGCCTTGCAGCAACCTTGAAACATAACGATACCATTATATTATACATGTATTGCTAACAAGTAGAGGACGAAGCTCTTTGTGCTTCACTTTGTATTATGCTCATGCCAAAGTAACTAGGCACTTGCCAAGCATCGGCTCCATTGTATCTTTGCATCTTTGCCCGGGCTGGTCACCCGAGCAGGCACATAAATCACTGACTACTAAATCCGATTCTAACAAGGCCCGAGAGCCACGCAAAGGTCCGAGTACCTAACATGGCCCGAGAGCCACGCAAAGGTCCGAGTACCTAACATGGCTCGAGAGCCATGCAAAGGTTCGAATACCTAACAAGGCCCGAGAGCTATGTAGTTAATCGCGCCGGTATAGCTGTTCGCGGTGGTCAGCATAATCGCGGTTCAGTTTAGCGGTGGAAAATAGCGGTACCGGTATAGCGCCGGTATACCGCCGCGATTTACCGCGATTCACCGCGATAATGACCGCGATTTACCGCTATTATCCGGGTGGAGGAATTTTTTTTTTTTTGATACTTTGACATTTTCTATATTAGAATGTTATATTAAACGACTTATTTCTTAAATTAAGCATTATGTGATGTTTTTTGAATGACTTTTATGATATTAATTCTACTAGTAATAGTCTAATATATAAATTCTACATATTACTAAAAAACCGCTATATCACCGCTATACCACCGCGAGAACCGCAAAATTAAATATCGGTAGGTTACCGCGATTACGATTTTGACCGCAATAACTGCATAGCCCGAGAGCCACGCAAAGGTCCGAGTACCTAACATGGCCCGAGAGCGACGCAAAGGTTCGAATACCTAACAAGGCCCGAGAGCCACGCAAAGGTCCGACTACCTAACATGGCCCGAGAGCCACGCAAAGGTTCGAATACCTAACAAGGCCCGAGAGCCAGCAAAGGTTTGAATACCTAACAAGGCCCGAGAGCCACGCAAAGGTCCGAGTACCTAACATGGCCCGAGAGCCATGCAAAGGTTCGAATACCTAACAAGGCCCGAGAGCCACAAAAAGGTCCGAGTACCACGAGGCCCGAGAGCCACAACAAGGTCCGAGTACCTAACAAAGCCCGATTTAATACAAGGTCAAGAAGGTTCATAACCTTTGCCTTGACTTGTTGGCTTTTAAGACCAATTCAAATAAGGTTTAGAAGGATCATCACCTTCGCCTTGAATTGCCGACTACTAAGCTTGATTCCACCACAAGTGATCGCTGGATGGAATAAACCTGCCTACTGCACATCATGAATCACGTATCAAAGCCATTCTTAGCACCATACATTCGGTGCGTTCTTCTAGAATTATCGATAAATGCAATTTACACGGCCTCTCTCTTTACTCCGACGATCAACAAGCATTTTCTCAATTTACGTCTTACCACAACAAGGACAATCGTCCCTACAGCTCTGCTACACCTTATTTGGTCAGCAGCCATGTGGCTCGTTATCTTGTCAGCAGCTCTGCTGCATATTATTTGGACCACATTGCTGTTGCTTGTTATCTCGACAATCGCCTCGTGGCTTATTATCTTATTAGTAGTCTTGCTGCACATTTTCTGGACATCAGCCATGCTACTCATTATCTTGTCAGCAGTCTTGCTGCACATTATCTGGACATCAACCCTGATGCTTATTATCCCAACAGTCGCCTCATGGCTAATATTCTTGTCAGTAACCCTGCTGCACATTATCTTGACCGTGACCCCAACATGTATATTCGTAACGACGACTTTTCCCTAATTCGCTTTAGTCTGACCTGGCTACCTATTAGCTACCCACATCAGACTAGGGGGAAATTGGTATGTTATAGCTTGTAAAGCACTATGAAGACGTTTATTGGTGGCATTCCACCAAGGTACGACGGGGATATTACGACATTCTTTCTGCATAATTACATTAGCAACTTTGATGCGTTATCACACAGTCGTCTTACTGCATTATCACGCGACGACTTCGCTCCACGATCGCCACAGCAGCCTTGCTGCGTAATCATGGCAAGAATTGTGTTGTACCGAACCGGCTGTATCACAATCTCATAGCGCACGAAGAGATTACCAAGCCAACCCCGCGTCGCGTAGATCCAACTCCACCACAGGATCTGTAACATACTACGACTCCCGTAGGCGAGGTTTGGTTGTTCCTCTTATATTTTCGGCACGTGTCTGTTGTATCTAGTCCGACGCGATTGTCAACAAACCAATCACATCGGACTAGGGGGACTTGATAGCGTATGACTCTTATAGCTGTATCCAGTCCAATGCGATTGTCAGCAAACCAATCACATCGGACTGGGGGGACTTGATGATATGGGTCCATCGGCTGATCCGAATAGCATGACAACACGGCTTGATGGCCGCTGGACGGTACTACTTGACAGCACGGCGTGGCTGCCAGCCCTGCTCGGCAGCACGGCGTGAAAGCCCGCCAGCCAGCCAACAGCATTGCTTGGCTGCATCTCCTGGCAGCTAGCTTGGCAGCCTTGCTTGACAGCACTGCTAGCTGGGCCTGAATTGGGCTGGCCCAAGGCCTGACCTAATTGTCCCCTATAAATAAAACATGAAGGGAGCGCTAGCTCCCTAAGTCATGAGCCTCCACTCTCCACTACCCTCTTCACATACACTACGATGGTTCTCTCCGGCGAGGAGAAACCACCTCATCTCGTATACCGAACTAACTTGATCGTCGGAGCCTGCTCCTGGGGCACACACCCTGGGACGGTTCTAACGATTATCTTCTCTGATTGTGACTAGGATCCAAGTCGGGAACTTGCTAACGACACCAACATCAAGACCTCCGATCCAGATCCACCCGATGCCAGATCCGATGTCGCATCAATATATATATATATATATATATATATATATATATATATATATATATATATATATATATATATATATATATATATATATATATATATATATATATATATATATATATATATATATATATATATATATATAGATTTAGGTTCATATGTGGAGGCTAAATATTGTGTGAGTGTGTGAGACAATGTGGTCCAATCATTTCATAGGGGCACCAAGGTAAATTGACAATATTAATAATTAATTATATTTTTAAATTTTCAATTATTTTAGGTAATTACCTAATTATTCCTATATTTTCTCCCCCTCTCTCTCTCCATCCTTTTATTATACGACTTCTCGATTAGAATAGATATACATATTCCATCTTGTTCACGTCGGCGGTCTCTACTGTGGGCTTCGATGTCTCAACGGCTGCTTTCTTAATCGGAGGTATAAGAATTTTCGGTATCTCCACAGGAACTGCGGTTGCCTTCTCGATTGAATCGATTCCAAGTACAAAACGGTTGCTCTACATCTGATTCGGAGGTATATGACTTTTCATCGACACACAATTGAATAGATTCCAGGTATCAGACTTTTTTTCACTATCGTTTATATGGTTTCTTCATGTGCAATGCAAAATCCTTAAATTTCTCTCGGGTCTTCAGATTTAGGGCTTGATTAGCGATTGGCAGCGATGGAAAAAAGGAAATTTTTCTCTCTGAACTACACACATCTCTCTCTCAACATTCTCTTTCAGATTTAGGGCTTGATTAGCGATTGCATATTATTTGATCGCTACATATGGTTGGCGAAAATTGTTAATTAGAACAATCAGATTCTACAATCAGATCAAACAAAGAGATGAAATTGTTCCATCAAAGAGATGCGAACCAGGTGTTCATTAAAATGCCTCAATGAATTCATTACATCCTTTTTACTGCAAGGGCTTCTAGTGCTAAAAAATTTCGTTTTTCGTATATCTAAAATGGGTTCTAATTGGTCTGTTTAATTAATATGTGCAGAAAGGATACAAAAGCAATGATTTTGAAAAAGCTCCACTTGCGTAGGCTTACACTTGTCAAGTAACTACATAATGGCAATATACTTTAACTACAAGCACCAAAAGGCCCACAAAAAGCATAGACCTCACACTCTGATCTAGTGGATTCAAGATTACAAGATTGTGTGCAACTAGTAATTCAACGTCATTTTCAAATTGGTCAGACATTCGTCTATTTCATTCTAGTATATTACTTTATACTTTGAAATTTCTAATTTTGATTTTTCAATCCTTCCATTTTTTATTAATCGATATTAATTGTGTTTTTTGAATGAAAATTTATCAGATCACCGGACAAAATGGTTGATGGTGGGACAGACGATCATGAACTTGTTTCAGGAATGTCTTCCACGTTGACGGAAATCTTGTTTGGCATTTGTGAAATTAAATCATTGATACGTACATATTCTGCGAATACATTCTTTGAGAATACATTCTCTTAGAATACATTCTCAGTTTGATTATTTCAGAATACAATATTTGATGATTCTTTGAGAATATATACGCTGCTATGATCATAGTGTATTATATTATATTTTTCTATTATTCTGAGAGAATATTTAATCTTCTGATGTATTTGTCTATTTTTTTAAGAATTGTTTATTCTTATGTGTTAATGTATTTGTCTATTTTTAAGAATACTAATTCAAGAATATCTTCATGTATTTGTTCATTATTATTAGTCGTATTCTTTAAGAATAAAGCCTAGCATTCAGAATGTATATTCTATTCTTTAAGAATGTATTTGTCATTATATTTATTCTTTTTTTATATATAGACCGGTATTCTTTAAGAACGTTAATTTTTAAAAAAAACTAAACAACAGGGTTAATACGTATTAAATAAAAATCTTACCAAATTAGAATATAAATATGTATTAAATTCAAAATGCCATAAAATAAGAAGATAATTCGGGAATTTCCTTTTATAAAAATTGATTGATAGACTAAAATACCCATTATAAGGGTCTAATTGTAAAAAATGATTAATTAATTATTATATATTTACGTTTAGGACTCTGAATCTAGAACCATAGATCGTTTCGATCTGACGCTCCACATTTCATCACACACTCACACAATACTTGCAATTCACTTGCGACGTACGTCTACGGAACGTAATACGGATTCAAGCATATGATCATATGTGACGCATGTTCGTCGAACGTGATTTAAGTAAGTTTTTTTCTTATTTTTTTTTTTGTCCTTTTCCGTTTTCTATTTTTTATTTTTTATTTTTTATCTTTTATTTATTTTTTTCAAAAAAATATTATTTTTTTCTATCATACTCGGTTTTAGCCTTTTTATTTTTGTTTTTTTATTTTTTAGTTTTTTTATTTTTTTATATGCTATAGTACTCGATTTTGATTTTTTTTGTTTTTCTTTTTCATTATATATATATATATATATATATATATATATATATATATATATATATATATATATATATATATATATATATATATATATATATATATATATATATATTAATCTTATTTTTAGCTTTTTTTCGTATTTTTAATCTATATGTTTTGGATCATGACATTTTTAATCACAACGTTTTCGATCATGTAATTTTGGATCATATAGTTTTGGCTCATATAATTTTGGATCATAGTTTTTTGCATCTTATCTTTTTTATCTTATAATATTTTAAATCATAAGTTTGATTTATTATATTTTTTAGATTACAATAAGTTTTGATTTATAAAATAATAGTTTGAATCATAAAACATATTTTTCTTCTTAATATTTTGGATCATAGACATTTTTTTGGTAATTTAGTAGGTTTTGTACTTAAAAATAAAAAATATATATATACATAAAAACTTATTTTCAAATTTTCTTTTACAAACTTAGTAATATGATGTCTAGAATGATCCCTTAAATTTTCATAATTTTTGGAGAATATTTTTAATTTTTGATTTTTTATAAAAATAAAAAATAAGTTTTTTTTTAAAATTTCATGATAGTGCTTGTTTTGTAGAGTATTAAATTTTAATAACTTTGGTTTTTTTAGAATTTTCTTTTTACAAAGAAAAAAAAGTTATGGCCCAAAAACTAAGTCAGAGGAAATAAAAAAAACTCTGCATACTAGATAGTGACAAGTGTCGCAATATGGTTGGGGCTCGTCTAGATTACCATATTACCCTTCCTAATTTCTATTATCCATCCAATAGTTTTAATTTTAGACAACTAGCCCCTCAAATTTTTGAAATACGTCATTTTTTCATATTGAATCTAATTCACCTATTTTTCAAGATTAATGGTTCAGATTTGTAGTCGCGGTTGTTACCGGATTTTGGTTTCCTACACGATATGATTCTACTTCTATGTATATACATATATATATATATATATATATATATATATATATATATATATATATATATATATATATATATATATATATATATATATATATATATATATATATATATGTAAGAACCCGAAAATAATGGTAAAACCTATAAAATAAACATATGTAAAATTTGGGTTGAACGATGCCATAATAGTAGAAATTGGTAAAAAAGGGCAAAATGGTCATTTGGCATACAAATGACTTCTATGTAAAGAAAATATAATTTTGGGGTAAGAAATGCAAGAAAGTAAAACTTATAATGTTATAAAATGAATTTTTGTGCCATTGTGGAAAAGATAGAACTTGAGGGACCAAAGTGTCAATTAGGCAAAGTAGCCAAGTATATATAGAGAGAAAAATCTGATTTCTCCTCATTATGAACGGGAGCAGATTCTAGAGAGCTCCCGAATGATCATTCTTGAAGATTCTTGAAGGTTGCAACGGGAATTGAATAATTAAGCCTTCAATTAGTAATTCCAAGCCTTACAAGGTTAGTAAACATGTTTTTAGGGTTGTTTAACCCATTTCCCGTATATGGGTTACTGTAGCTTCGAAATTTCAGTGCCTAAAGGAGGATTATCCTATGATTCCTAGCCTTAATTTTTGTCTTAGTCATCATATAAACCTAGTGTAACCATTGAATGTGTTAAAAATCAAGAAATAGGAATTTGAGCTCAAGAACCCTAACTAACGGGTTTGTAAGAACAAGTTGGTTTTAATGGTTCTTGATAAGTCTAATATGTAATAATAGAAGTAATAAATCATTACTAGTTGATAAATTTAAGTAATTTCAGTTTTTATGTAAAAATGTTAAAAATGGAGATTTTTGGGAAAAACTTGGAATCAAATGATTCCATGGATTCAAAATCATGTTTAAGATAATGGTTTCAGTCATGTAATGAGTCATAAATGATGTTTATATATGAATAAACCATTGGAAGTGGTTTCCTAAGAATTTCAATTAATAAAATGGAAGTTTGAATAAAAACTGGAATTTTGCCGAATGGAATGGAATTGATGATTCCATGGTTGACGTTTCATTAGAAATGGTTAGATAAGGAATTGGAATGATTCCTTTGGAAAGGACTAATGAATTAAGTGCTTAATAGGTTAAATAATGACCTTTTAAGCATATGTATGAAAAAGAATAAGAAGTAAATGAAATTGTAATTTCATAAGTTATACAATAATAAGAATGAAAGTAAGAAAGTATTCTGACAGAATTTTTACGTCAACTTAAACTGTAAAACTGTATAAATCTACAAGGCCAAAAATTATGTTTCATACATGAAAAGAAACCTACAGATGTCTAGTTTCTAAATCAAAAAGCGGTGAGTCGTTTCGATTCTTCTAGAGTGAGTTATGCCTTTTTTCGTACAGGGTATCCTGTTTCGGCAGATTCTGTCCCACTTAGGAATATGAATGTATATGTTAATATAACGATCAAAGAATTGAAAGAAAACCATTCTTAGCATATATGGATGTATTATGAGTAATTAGAAGTGTTAAATAACAGGATAGAAGTCTAAATGGCTTAATGAAAGAAGTTTAGAAATGTTATAATACGTATGCTTGAATTGGTTCTTGAATGGAATTGAAACTGCAATTTCAGTTAAGAATCATGTGGGTTAAGTAGCTAATGCTTCCAATAAGTCATTAGTTAAGAATTTAACTCTAAAACATAGAAGTAGATTGCTATTCTTGAGAAATTTCAAGTTTGGTCAAGAACTTCAATTCTTGCATTCGATTGATTCAAACGATTTTAATAGCTTAAAACCCTGTACTAATGGAGGCTTTTAGTCAAGAAACAAACCCCATATGATTAAGACATAGATTAAGGACTTAATGGGTGAAAACTGCGTGCTACAGTGCACTGCGTGCTACAGTGCCCTTCAGACAGGGACCAAAAATGTTAAAAATGTTAGAAATCCAAACGCTAGAAACCATAGCTAGACATGTCCGATTGATCTGAAATTTTAGCCATAACCCTAAAATGGTATAAGAACATGTCGGGAATGGTCAAATCCGTAATCCGACCTTGCGGAAAAGTCACTGTAGCGGCAGTGGCTAAAATCACTATTCACGTCAAAAACTTGATTTTTAGAATTTGAGCTAGACTTGTCCAATGAACTCCAAATTTGAAACACAAGTCTAATATGGCCTAAGATTTCATGGAAAAGAGTCGGAACTGAAATACGACCCCTCGGGGGTACTATAGCAATATACGCGTATTTCGGAGAAAACCGTTAAACGAGTTTATTAATGGCTATACATTTATTATAACCTAGAGTTATGTTATATGAGACTTTAGCATTATAGAGTTAATTATATTGGGTATTTATATATACTACTTGTATAGGTGGTGCTTCAAACGTTATTGAGCACGGGAAAGGAAAAGGCGTACGTGAAGCCTAGTGAACCGTAGTAAAACCAAGGTGAGTTTTATGAGGATTTCTATAGTACATAGCAATATGTTATTTTCAGAAAAGTAAGATTTCCAAATGTTTATAAATACTAAAGTTTGGAAAATAGTTTTGAATGAAGCTCTATACAAGGGCTTAGTGTTTAAAACAGATTTGTAAAGTATGGTTTGCAAGGTATTTTGAAAGAAGTTCCTTATGTGAACTAAGTTGTCAAAATCAGTTTTTTTTAAAGTATTTTCAGTAAAGAGTTATAAAATGTTTGAGTAAGAGTTGTTTACAAATTGTGTCCCATTTTGACCAATTTGAGATGAAATGAAGTAAGAATTAAAGAAAGAAAGAAGTATGAGCCAGTTGTTCGGACTAGGATCACCCACATAATCGGGGGATCAGAAGACACTACTGGGATGGTACCTCCCGTCGCGAAGTAGTTGTCTAGCTTAGTATACCCTTGTGCTTGAATCCGTTACAAGTCACAAAGGGGAGACAGAATGAGCATAACCTAGCGGGCGGATCTGTTCTGTCCCGCGAGGTGAGCTAGTAGAATGAATTAAACTAAATTAATTCATGAGTTTCAGTTGGTCACTAGAAAACGAGAAAGAAAGCAGTTTTTAAAGAAAGAGATCAGTTTTGAGAAAGAATACAGTTTTGATAAAAGAAAGTAGTTTTGAGAAAGAATACAGTTTTGATAAAAGAAAATAGTTTTGAGAAAGAATACAGTTTTGATAAAAGAAAGCAATTTTGAGAAATAAAGTATTTTTGAGTTTTGAAGATAGAAAAGAAAAGAGATTTGAGATTTATTATGTAATAAGTTCTAGTAGTTTACTTGTTTATATTTCAAGTCTTAAAGCAGAAAAGTTTTGGGTCTAAAACCCATATTACTCACGAGACTTTATGTCTCACGTATTATTTTAAAATGCTATGTACTTAGGTGAGATGAGCAGGAGCTGGAGTGGGACCAGTGTGTATACAGTAAGTTTAAATTATGGTTTTCTGTATTGAGTCTGTAATACCCTTTCAGAATAAAGTTTATAAAGAAAAATTTTGGCGACTTTTCATGGTCACGTTTTGTAAAATTTTTTGTAATATAAACTATATTAAATTATGGTTTTGAGAAAGGGGTGTTACAGTTTTGGTATCAGAGCCATAGTTTAAGCGAACTAGGTGTCAGTACTTGAACCTAGACTTAAACTATGTAGGAGTTACGTAGAGTACATACTTGAGTATGATGTTGAGAGTAAGTAGAACTGGGAGGTAAACCCGAAACAGTGGAACATGAGTCATGGTGGTAAAGCTGGAAGTAAATATGTATAGGTGGTTATAATAATATGGGCCCGTACTATCATAATCACAGGATATATATTTGAGTTTGGTGGAACCACACAGGAATCGTGTGAATCTGTAAGTGATGGGTGTAGAAGGTTTGAGGGGCATAGGTTTGATATACCTATGTAATAAAATCAAGTATGCCTGAAAATACTAAAGTATAAAAGGAAAGAGTTAAAGATGAAGTAACAAATATGAAGTATGTAGTGGGGAAAACCCCATATCCTATACGAATCAGTATAAAGTATATGCGTAATAAAGCATAAGAAAGTATGAGTGAAGAGTATTGAAAATAAGATGACAAGTATAAAAAGGTAATGACGGAGAAAAGTTCAAATATGTGGTTGTGATAACCACGGTATAATGTGAGAAATAATATAAAGTATATGTAATGGAACATGAGACAGTATGAAAGGAACCAGTAAAAGAGACATGGCCAGAAGGTATAAATGTATTGAAAATTTTAATGGGAGTAATGGAGTATATAGTACAAATATAAAAGAAAGAGTATAACTGAAAATTCCGTTGTCTAACGGAAACGAATTATGATTATGGAATAAAAATAAAAGTAATGTCACTACAGTGATCAAAGAAAGAAAGATTGGAAAAGAATATGAACACACATAAATATGAATAAAACTCATATAATAAAGAAGAATGAAAACACCTAACCAGGGAAAAGAAAAAAGAAATGAACTGGGTTTGTAATTGTAGACAAACCCAAAAGAGGTATAAAAAGAGTACAGAATAAATATTGAGAAGTAGTATGATGTGTTGTCTATGGACAACCAAGAGATTAAGGTGTGTATATAAAAAGTTGTTATTAAATATGTTAATATAAAACGAAAGCAAAATAATTAATCAAGTATTAGATAAGGAATCAAGGACAGAAATGAAAGCGTAAGAAATGGGAAGTCGTGACTTCCAAACTCGAAAGTAATATGACAAGTAAAGACATCTAATAGTTGGAGCAAATAACTAAGTCTGAAGTGTACTATAATGAGTAACATAACAAAGTAAGTTACCTGAATGAGAAAGTAATACAAATGAAAAATCGTTAAAGACCATGAGTAAGTTGCATTGTTATAATGCAAGAAAATGAATTGAGAAATGGAGATTGAATGCCTAATCAAGTGTTTAGGCGAGAAGTTAAAGATAAGACAGACAATGATGATAATGGGAAGAATATAAAAACAGTTATCAAAGAAATGGTCATTGGAATCAGATTTAGTGACCATATAATCTACATATAAGAAGAACTGTGAATGATAAAAGGATAACCGAAAGAATTTGAAAAACAAAAATGATGACTGATAGTCATAAATAATATGAGATAAAGAATAAAAGCGAATATCTAGATAAGTATTAGACAAAGAGTCAAAGATGAGATAAGAACTAAAATAAAGAGATATGAAGTTACTACTTCTAAATGGAAGTGACGGGTAAAAGTATTCAAAGATTGTGAATAATGGTTAGTACATGGGTAGTAACTATGAAATACAAGGAAATATATATATGGTGATATGAGACTATATATATATAAAAGAATGAGTAAGTTTTGGGACTTATACAAGGTATAAAAGTATAAAAGTGATTACGAAATAAGTATTCTAATTAGAATACTATAAAGTGTGAAGCAAAAGAGTCAGATAATGTACTTGGCATAGCGCCTCGAAATACGAAAGAATGAAAGATAATGAGAAAATAAATGGCAGTTGTGTATCACCTAAAGATACATAAGAAGTAAGTCTTATATGAAATATGAAATATATAATGATGTACCGAAATGTATAGTGTATATCGCCTTAAAATACGTAAAAGTAAAGGGTGTGAAGAAATGAAGTATAAATTGTTGGATTAGGTGTCTAAGCCATGACTAATAATTTGTATTTACCTAATTAATAGAAGCAAAGTCCATTTGGGTTGCCCTCATAGCTGGAGGTTGGTAGAAAGTTCGGTAGAGAGAAAGGTTGGTTTATTATGGGATTAATAAATCAATAGAAATAAAAGATATGGTTTGTTAATATATTAAAGTGATAATATATTAATTAGAAACTATGTTGATTGATTAATAATTAATCAGAAATTAATTGGATTAATTTCTGTGGCATTAATTAGATTAATCAGGAGGTCAGGGATTAAAGTCATACAAATTCAATAGTTGAATTGCGGCGCGCGGCGCGCTAATGTAAAGGCCGCGACGCGCGTACATATTCGCACGAATTCAATAGTTGAATTGCGGCGCGCGGCGCGCAAACGATATGGCCGCGGCGCGCGTACAGATAATCCGGAAAATGGGCTGCGGCTAGGGTTTCTAGCTTTGCCACTTGGTTCCCTATAAATAGGGAACCTTAGACCTCATTATCAGTCGCTCATTTCTATTATTCTCTCTGGAATTTTCGTGGCCTTCCTCTGGCTCCCTGGGTGTGATCTCGTTTGAGGCAGGACACTTGTGCTGCTTAGCTTCAAGATTAAAACTAAAGGTTAGTTTTTCTGATTTATTATTTTAGTTAATTTTGTTTAGCCTTTAGGCATTAGTTACATGTTCAAAGTAAGAAAACATAGATCTTTTCTAGGTTGCATGTGAACTTAGGTTTTTAGTTCATGGTTGCGGAAAACCTTTCAGTGGTATCAGAGCAATTGGTTGTTTTCTTATTGAATGGCTGTAATAGTTTTCCTAATTAGGGTTTAAAGTTTACAAATCCTTTGGGCCTGATTTCGATTTTAGGGGCTGGGATTTTTTTGAAACCCTAGCTCTCTTCCCCCTCCTTTTCAATTTTCTGCTTAGGGTTTAGAAGGCTTTCTATTTTTGGTAACTTTAATTGGTTAATTAAATGGATAACCTTAAACCCAGTTTGTTTGAATTCGATAATTAGGGGTTTAAGATAGGTTTAAATTGATTTGATTAATTTGGAAAAACCTATCTACATTTGAATTAATTTAATTAATTGGTTAATTAAAAGATAATTCAAGGGATTTAATTTAATTTTGATTTAATTTCGAAAATTAAAGGATAAATCCTAAAATATTTTAAAAGGTTTAAAAGATCTAGATTTAATTAATTTAATTAATAGTTTAATTAAAAGATAAATTAAATCAAATTAAAGGTTTAATTTAATTTGAAATTTAATAGTTAAATTTCAGGAAATTAAAAGATAAACCAGGAATATTTAAAAAAAAAATTTAAAATACATCTTATATATATTATTAAAGGTTAATACTATATGTATAAGATAAATTGGTTAGTCAAATCATTAGTAGGCCTCATTCACGAAGCTGGTCTATAAAGTGGGTATAAGGAGACTGCCTATAAAATGGCGGTCTAATGGGTGTTCACTCTCACCCACCGCTCGCTTGATCAGTGGAGGGTCGTTAGCCGAACAGTTTTGATAGGATCGCTTAATCATTAAAAGTATAATGATCAAAGTACTAGAACCCGTACAAGAATTCCCAATCTAGTTACTTTAAAAAAAATGTGAATTTGATGCTAACCCATGAAATTGCACATTGCACTTTATGAAACGTTGGTGAAGCGTGTGTGGGTTACCGGCACACCAATGGGGGTTCATAAAGAGTGGCAATGGGTTTCTCGGGTGTTATCATTGTTGATGGAGCGTGTGTGGTTAACCGGCACATCAATTTGAGATGATAATGGACCCCGAGAGTACCAAGCTAATTTGCATGGTTATTCACACCCGGTTTGTGATCCTCGGCATCCCAGTCACAAACGGTGGGGCATATCCGAGATTAAACATGCCATTGAACAGTTCAATGAATCTCACAGATCTAGGAATTTCATAAGACTGAAATTGATAAAAGTTATCTACCTTAATGACCACTGTGTTGTGATTACGGCATCCCTCTTCACAGCATAGTTGGGGTATTTTGGATCCTAGCCTTGTTAAATAATATATATTGGATAATTATTTAAAAGGATTAATTAAACGAATAAATTCAAATTTTATATATGTCTGAAGAAAATGTCATTCTTTTCCTTCCCCTCCTTCACCCATTTCTGAGAACTTCAGAAAGCACCTGTTTAGTATGGTAAGGCTGACTGGCCTGAACTATGTGATATGGTTTTACAATTAGAGAATAGTTCTTAGATTTGCTGGCGAACCATATCCGACTAAGTATCCACTCCCAAACATGGCATCACACAGCAGCTTGTGATGAGCATGACTCCTTGACTATTGAGTCCAAGGAAGTTCGTTGCCTTATGCTATTAATCATTAACCCCAAGTTCCGCAGGGATTTAGAATTCCTGGGGTCTGATAAGTTAGCACAGCTAGTTCAGGAAAGGTTCCGTGAACTGGTTGAATAAAGGGAACGAACTAGGATCTTCAAAGAGCTTGAAGTTGCAAGCTAGAAGGAAGTAGCACCAGTTTGCGTGTTCCCGAGATTGAGGGATACATAGGCGAACAGTATAAAACTGGTTTCCCTTTGTGATCGGGAGTTAAGCATTAGCTCAACTTGCTGATCTGTTCATCCAGATGAACAGAAAGGGTAACCGGATAAGACAATCGTGGAAGTGCATTCAATGTCGACTCTGTATGAATCGTTCATGGAGAAGCATAGTTCCATTAATTCAGCTGCTTCAGGATTGAGTCCAGTATTAATGTGCATCAAGAAATGATCCAGATCGTCTGGACCGATTGTTCGATGTTTCAAACTGGGAATCCACAAGGTGGGACACAGTCACGGAAAGATTGGAAAAATGCTCCAAAGCCAAACCGTTTGGCAAACTCATAAATATCTTAGAATTCAGAACACCTGATCCTCATTTCCTTGATACAGGATGTGTTTTACACATTTTCTCTGTATGCACGAACTCTGGAGGATGCGGGATGGTGTCGCACAGGAGCATATTCGGATTGGATCTGGAGCTCGTGCGGTTTTTGAGTTAAGCTAGATATTTGTTCTTGTTATTAGTTTATAGATACATATGACATGGATTCACATAGTACATTGTTCGAGGATTTTTTGTGTTTTAATAAAATGTTGATTTTCTTTTGATTGTTTTAATTATCCTCGAAATGTTTGTGTAAATGTGTTAATGGCATAAATGGTAATAACTTGAATGTTGATACATCCAATGGGATTGGATTTGTAAATTGTGTTCTTTATGATTGTTAAAGTGAATTTTATGAGAATCACTTCAACCAAAGGTCCAGTTGAACAGGACTTTGGAATCATTTGACTTAGAGTCACATGATGAATTGAGTGCTTAATAAAATTAATTGTGGCAAGAAAGGAATCGCCCAAAGATCCAATGGATAGGATTTTGGAATCAGTTGACTTGGAGTCAGGTGATGATTGCATGTCTTGAACAATATTAACAAAGTCATAAAATTACATGGAACTGTAAAGGTATTAAAATTTTGAGCAACAGACACATAAGTTACTGTGTATTGCTCGAATCTTCAAACAGAACACGATTAGTTATGCTTCATGATATTTGCCAAATGGTTTGACAAATATGGCTTCGTTTATCAGAATAAGCGATTGATTGGAACCTTGAAGTGTTCAAGGATTTCAAAGGAAGTATAAGATCAACAGAACCTGAGTAACAACATAGACTGAGAAAATGTTTCACAGTTTATCCTCTTCCAAGAACACTAATGGTTATAATGTGTCTTAGGGAAGATGATGGAGCATTGATCGAAATAGTTTTGATCCTCGATGTATAAGATACATTTCCGATTAGTATTTCAATGAATTAAATATTCAACCAGTCAGATCGCAGAAACCATATTCCGACCATAACTTAGACTAAGTAAGTTATGTCGACACTGTCTGAAATGTAAAGCTGGGATCGTCCCACTAGTACATAGAAAGTCCAGGGTCATGTAGCATTCGTCTGAATCTCATGACAAGCCTGAAACTGATCAGCCATGTCGTTTCATTGGCCATCCCAGTTATCCTTTGAAAGAAGAGTACTTTTAGAAAGAACTCAAGTTCTAAGGAAACAGTGGGAGTAAGAATAATTCTGAATGAGTTCAGGGATTAGCCAAGTGATAGAACCTTTAGTCACCACTGGGACTTGACCAGGAATTAGATTCCTGTTAAACCTGACATACCCTCTCTTCGCTTGACCAGTAGTTATTGTCACTGTCATAAGGAGTTATGATTTGGGTGATATACCGGGTAGTGGTAAAACACTAAAGATGGTACGGATAAGTAATCCGACTGCTGGAAGCATTGGTGAGCCCAGTTGCTGCCAAATAAGAGAACCTTACCGTAAGACACAGTCTATGTGACAGTTTGATTGATCTTTACAACTGGTCTAGGAACCAGTGGGAGTAATTGAATCATCAAAAGAAGGGAACATAGAAATGTACTTACAGAACATCTGGTTGAATGAGTCATCACTTGGAGTCAAGCAATTGATTCTGAAAGAAGCACTCTCAATAGAAGATGTAATCCGAGAGGATTCTGCGTGGCATAGTGTGAGTCGTTAGTGGAGCGTGTGTGGTTTACCGGCACACTAATATGGACTCACATAGAGCATGCCACTACAAAAGGTACATGGCCCCGGGATTCGTCCCATGGGCATCTCGCAAGAAAGGACATTCAGATTCTCAAAATAGGCCAAAAGGTTTGGATTTTGTGAATAGTCTGAAGATTTCCTTTAATATGTCGGAAAGGTTTGGATTTCGGTTTCGCAAAATGTGCCATAAGTTCTGGATTTTGTGAATAGTCCGAGAGAGTCATATAACGGTGTCAAAGCCAGTGGGAGTATCGTTGTTATCTGCTATCATTGTATGTGGGTTACATACTGGTTCTAGGAAACGTCTCTTATCATTACAAAGTGTAATGACTTGGTGTTAAGAAACGGTTCGCTATGAAAGACTTTAAGAGATACAACATATTCAGGTGGTTGTGAACATCTATTAGATAGATCAGAATTCTGCCAATATGATCTTGATGAGATTCAAGATGCATAACCCCAGGAATGGAGTTTCTTGTCATTGCAAAGTGTAATGAACTGGCATGAAAGAAACAAAGAAGGTGCAGCATGCTCACGTAGTTCATAGACATCTATCAGATAGATGAGACTGACAGTATTGACTTAGCCGTTGAGAATATGATCTTGATGAGATTCAAGATGCATAAGAAAGAGTCCATGAAAGGAAATGGTTTCCGGAAATCATGACACAAGGATTATTGGTAATCTTAGAATTCCGAAAGGGCTTGGAATGAGATTACATCAGGTTCCTCGAGCCTCTTGGACAAATCAGAAGTGTTATGAACATATCCTGATGACTTAATGCTTAGAGCATTGTAAGTTGGATTCAGGATATTGCCTGGCTGACAATACTGAATGGATTTTTGAACAGACGTGAGAAATCATTGGGAAATGATTAGGGTGATTGATTTGAAAGGGTTTTCAAATCGGTAATTGTTTACACCAGAACGTGGTGCTGTAGGACTTCATGGTTAAAGAATTTCGTTGGTTTCTGATGGAGCGCGTGTGGGTCACCGGCACATCATGACACATCGAAATTGTCTTAGGGTGTAGTCATGTGGACTAAAGACCCGAGAACCATGGGAAGTCACGGTACACATCACCAGAATAAAGTTGTGAGAGAGAATGACAAAATGACAAAATGACAAAATTGAGATATCATCGGAAGAGTATCCGATAGGATCATCTGCAATAAAGTGTATAAGTGTTAGACACTTGGATACATAGAAAAAATGAAAAAGTCATAGACATAGATATAAAAGGCTTGAATTGAAAGTTTAAAAGAGAATAAGAAACCGATAATAGTTATGATAAATCCGACTTGGTGATTACCTCGCGGAGACTTGGTAATTAGCAGGAGTAGCTGCCAGTCAGATTTTATGTTTCACTTTTGCATGTTTACCTCCTGAATAATTGGATTATTCAAATATCTACAGTCACTCATACTTTTAGGGAGTAAGTATGAAGGAAGACTGTCATGAATTGGTTTGTAGATTGTCTAAGGAGTTAAACATAGCAATAAGATTGCTGCAACGTTCAAGAGTACTTGGAAATGGAGATTTGAGTATTGGATAAACCCGCGCTCAATGGATTGCTTCATGGATTATATCACGAGCAATGTTGAGACGATAATATCTTATGGTCTTAAAGTGGAGAGATATGAGTTATAATTTGCAAGGCGGTTGTTTATTGATAGTACGAAAACGCATCGGTAACTCGGTGTTATAAAACGTGCTGTTGTGAGTGATTTGTCGGGTAAAAGATATAACATATTAGTCGAAGCTTATTCGTCCCTAGACCCAGACGGGAAACAGATATCTGTTGGCCACTCGATGATTTTGAAGTTGACTGAAGCGCTGGCCAGCCAGGACTAAATTGATTCGTTCAATTAGAAGTCTAAAAGTCATAAGCAAAATCGGAAATCGGGAAACAGTGTATCAGACAGAGATTGATCTCAATCCATGTCTCATGTCTGAAAATATCTTGTTGGACGGAGGATCATCTGATCACTTATCTATGGACAGAACTGACTAGGTCAGAGTTCGGCAGCAGTTTCTAGGAAGCTGCAGGTTGCTGATTAATCAGAGGTTAAATTGGTAATTATAGTCATAGACTTATCCAAGTGGGAGACTGTTGGATTAGGTCTCTAAGCCATGACTAATAATTTGTATTTACCTAATTAATAGAAGCAAAGTCCATTTGGGTTGCCCTCATAGCTGGAGGTTGGTAGAAAGTTCGGTAGAGAGAAAGGTTGGTTTATTATGGGATTAATAAATCAATAGAAATAAAAGATATGGTTTGTTAATATATTAAAGTGATAATATATTAATTAGAAACTATGTTGATTGATTAATAATTAATCAGAAATTAATTGGATTAATTTCTGTGGCATTAATTAGATTAATCAGGAGGTGAGGGATTAAAGTCGTACAAATTCAATAGTTGAATTGCGGCGCGCGGCGCGCTAATGTAAAGGCCGCGACGCGCGTACATATTCGCATGAATTCAATAGTTGAATTGCGGCGCGCGGCGCACAAACGATATGGCCGCGGCGCGCGTACAGATAATCCGAAAAATGGGCTGCGGCTAGGGTTTCTAGCTTTGCCACTTGGTTCCCTATAAATAGGGAACCCTAGACCTCATTATCAGTCGCTCATTTCTATTATTCTCTCTGGAATTTTCGTGGCCTTCCTCTGGCTCCCTGGGTGTGATCTCATTTGAGGCAGGACACTTGTGCTGCTTAGCTTCAAGATTAAAACTAAAGGTTAGTTTTTCTGATTTATTATTTTAGTTAATTTTGTTTGGCCTTTAGGCATTAGTTACATGTTCAAAGTAAGAAAACATAGATCTTTTCTAGGTTGCATGTGAACTTAGGTTTTTAGTTCATGGTTGCGGAAAACCTTTCATAAATAAATAAATAATGTAATGTGTTAGGCATGTAGCCTCATGACACATAGAAAGAAATGGTAAAGATATGATGAAAGAAATTTAGGCTTAAAGCCTAGAAAGTTATAAGTAAAATGTATGAGACGTAAAGATTGAATGTCTATGAAAAAATGGTGGTAATCTATATGTTTATGGAACCAGTGTATGCTTAATAAGTATGATGAGATAAAACAAGTAATTGTCGAGTCAGAAATGCAAGTCTTTATTGACGCGTTATTATGATGCAGTTGGAGTAATAAGAAAGGTAAAAGTTATTTTTGGCATTAGCCATAACAAGTAAAGAGTAATGAATGGTAAAAGGTAAAACTTAAGCTGTCTATAGAAGTAGTAATTTAATTTTTTTTCAGAAGTAAATGACAGTTAAAAGATGTTAGC
Organism: Cichorium intybus; assembly: GCA_023525715.1. Lineage (NCBI taxonomy): Eukaryota > Viridiplantae > Streptophyta > Magnoliopsida > Asterales > Asteraceae > Cichorium > Cichorium intybus. The sequence goes on along the minus strand of CM042014.1, from coordinate 37,800,368 downwards.
TATATTTCTTCTCAGTAAATAAGAAAGAATATGAGAATGTAAAGTATAAAGAAAGGAAGAGAATTTATTCCTTAAAAATCGAAATGAACCGGAAGTCGTTGAGAGTGATAAAGAATAAATTTGTAGTTCAAAAGAATTAAAGAATGAAATATATAAAAGATAAGAAGTTGTAAAACTTCTATAAGGAAGGAATACCAGTAAATTATCTACGTAACAATGTAGGGGTAAAGGAATGAGAAAAAAAAAGAAGATTGAAAACAAATGAATAAAATTATAAGGGAAGAATGAAAAGAATGTGGAAATAAAAAAAACCTAGTTTAAGTAAAATACCCGTTAGGGGACAGAATTTTGTAAAGAAAGATTTAGTGTATTTTCTGAATTTTGTACGAATCCAAATTATGTTTAATTGTATTTGGAAAAGTTTATAAATAAAGAATATAATGAGTATAGTCTCACGGGTTTTTAATAAAGATATGAGAATGATTGCAAAGTATGTTGCTATTTTTGATAAATGCATGGAAGTATGAAACCATTTTGTAAAATAAGTTTTACTAAGAGATTTGTATATGAATGAAATGAGATAAAAGGAATATAATTAGAACATAGAGTGTGAAGTATGAGCAAGCAACCAAAAGTTGAGGAAACGGATAAAAAAATGACTAAAAGAGTATTTTGGTCATAAAAAAAAGTATTAAATATGTTATAAGTATTTTGAAATATTATAAAGAAAGTAGAGTAAAATGACGAAAAATGTATTTCGGTTATTTAAGCAAATGTAAGGTTTTAAAGAGATACTTGTATATCTCTTATAAGGAAGAAGTCTAGAAGAGGGATAACCTCTAAGAGTATAAACTTCTAAAAATGTAATTAAAAGATTGAAAGTTGAAGGAAATGAAAGATCAATCCCCTAAAAAAAAAAAGAAGTATACCTATAAAAAAATATATACATACCATGTATAGTACTAAAAGATTCCGGGGACGGAATCCTCTTAAGGAGGAGTGATTGTAAGAACCCGAAAATAATGGTAAAACCTATAAAATAAACATATGTAAAATTGGGTTGAACGATGTCATAATAGTAGAAATTGGTAAAAAAGGGCAAAATGGTCATTTGGCATACAAATGACTTCTATGTAAAGAAAATATAATTTTGGGGTAAGAAATGCAAGAAAGTAAAACTTATAATGTTATAAAATGAATTTTTGTGCCATTGTGGAAAAGATAGAACTTGAGGGACCAAAGTGTCAATTAGGCAAAGTAGCCAAGTATATATAGAGAGAAAAATCTGATTTCTCCTCATTATGAACGGGAGCAGATTCTAGAGAGCTCCCGAATGATCATTCTTGAAGATTCTTGAAGGTTGCAACGGGGATTGAAGAATTAAGCCTTCAATTAGTAATTCCAAGTCTTACAAGGTTAGTAAACATGTTTTTAGGGTTGTTTAACCCATTTCCCGTATATGGGTTACTGTAGCTTCGAAATTTCAGTGGCTAGAGGAGGATTATCCTATGATTCCTAGCCTTAATTTTTGTCTTAGTCATCATATAAACCTAGTGTAACCATTGAATGTGTTAAAAATCAAGAAATAGGAATTTGAGCTCAAGAACCCTAACTAACGGGTTTGTAAGAACAAGTTGGTTTTAATGGTTCTTGATAAGTCTAATATGTAATAATAGAAGTAATAAATCATTACTAGTTGATAAATTTAAGTAATTTCAATTTTTATGTAAAAATGTTAAAAATGGAGATTTTTGGGAAAAACTTGGAATCAAATGATTCCATGGATTCAAAATCATGTTTAAGATAATGGTTTCAGTCATGTAATGAGTCATAAATGATGTTTATATATGAATAAACCATTGGAAGTGGTTTCCTAAGAATTTCAATTAATAAAATGGAAGTTTGAATAAAAACTGGAATTTTGCCGAATGGAATGGAATTGATGATTCCATGGTTGACGTTTCATTAGAAATGGTTAGATAAGGAATTGGAATGATTCCTTTGGAAAGGACTAATGAATTAAGTGCTTAATAGGTTAAATAATGACCTTTTAAGCATATGTATGAAAAAGAATAAGAAGTAAATGAAATTGTAATTTCATAAGTTATACAATAATAAGAATGAAAGTAAGAAAGTATTCTGACAGAATTTTTACGTCAACTTAAACTGTAAAACTGTACAAATCTACAAGGCCAAAAATTATGTTTCATACATGAAAAGAAACCTACAGATGTCTAGTTTCTAAATCAAAAAGCGGTGAGTCGTTTCGATTCTTCTAGAGTGAGTTATGCCGTTTTTCGTACAGGGTATCCTGTTTCGGCAGATTCTGTCCCACTTAGGAATATGAATGTATATGTTAATATAACGATCAAAGAATTGAAAGAAAACCATTCTTAGCATATATGGATGTATTATGAGTAATTAGAAGTGTTAAATAACAGGATAGAAGTCTAAATGGCTTAATGAAAGAAGTTTAGAAATGTTATAATACGTATGCTTGAATTGGTTCTTGAATGGAATTGAAACTGCAATTTCAGTTAAGAATCATGTGGGTTAAGTAGCTAATGCTTCCAATAAGTCATTAGTTAAGAATTTAACTCTAAAACATAGAAGTTGATTGCTATTATTGAGAAATTTCAAGTTTGGTCAAGAACTTCAATTCTTGCATTTGATTGATTCAAACGATTTTAATAGCTTAAAACCCTGTACTAATGGAGGCTTTTAGTCAAGAAACAAACCCCATATGATTAAGACATAGATTAAGGACTTAATGGGTGAAAAATGCGTGCTACAGTGCACTGCGTGCTACAGTGCCCTTCAGACAGGGACCAAAAATGTTAAAAATGTTAGAAATCCAAACGCTAGAAACCATAGCTAGACATGTCCGATTGATCTGAAATTTTAGCCATAACCCTAAAATGGTATAAGAACATGTCGGGAATGGTCAAATCCGTAATCCGACCTTGCGGAAAAGTCACTGTAGCGGCAGTGGCTAAAATCACTATTCACGTCAAAAACTTGATTTTTAGAATTTGAGCTAGACTTGTCCAATGAACTCCAAATTTGAAACACAAGTCTAATATGGCCTAAGATTTCATGAAAAAGAGTCGGAACTGAAATACGACCCCTCGGGGGTACTATAGCAATATACGCGTATTTCGGAGAAAACCGTTAAACGAGTTTATTAATGACTATACATTTATTATAACCTAGAGTTATGTTATATGTGACTTTAGCATTATAGAGTTAATTATATTGGGTATTTATATATACTACTTGTATAGGTGGTGCTTCAAACGTTATTGAGCACGGGAAAGGAAAAGGCGTACGTGAAGCCTAGTGAACCGTAGTAAAACCAAGGTGAGTTTTATGAGGATTTCTATAGTACATAGCAATATGTTATTTTCAGAAAAGTAAGATTTCCAAATGTTTATAAATACTAAAGTTTGGAAAATAGTTTTGAATGAAGCTCTATACAAGGGCTTAGTGTTTAAAACAGATTTGTAAAGTATGGTTTGCAAGGTATTTTGAAAGAAGTTCCTTATGTGAACTAAGTTGTCAAAATCAGTTTTTTTTAAAGTATTTTCAGTAAAGAGTTATAAAATGTTTGAGTAAGAGTTGTTTACAAATTGTGTCCCATTTTGACCAATTTGAGATGAAATGAAGTAAGAATTAAAGAAAGAAAGAAGTATGAGCCAGTTGTCCGGACTAGGATCACCCACATAATCGGGGGATCAGAAGACACTACTGGGATGGTACCTCCCGTCGCGAAGTAGTTGTCTAGCTTAGTATACCCTTGTGCTTGAATCCGTTACAAGTCACAAAGGGGAGACAGAATGAGCATAACCTAGCGGGCGGATCTGTTCTGTCCCGCGAGGTGAGCTAGTAGAATGAATTAAACTAAATTAATTCATGAGTTTCAGTTGGTCACTAGAAAACGAGAAAGAAAGCAGTTTTTAAAGAAAGAGATCAGTTTTGAGAAAGAATACAGTTTTGATAAAAGAAAGTAGTTTTGAGAAAGAATACAGTTTTGATAAAAGAAAGTAGTTTTGAGAAAGAATACAGTTTTGATAAAAGAAAGCAATTTTGAGAAAGAAAGTATTTTTGAGTTTTGAAGATAGAAAAGAAAAGAGATTTGAGATTTATTATGTAATAAGTTCTAGTAGTTTACTTGTTTATATTTCAAGTCTTAAAGCAGAAAAGTTTTGGGTCTAAAACCCATATTACTCACGAGACTTTATGTCTCACGTATTATTTTTAAATGCTATATACTTAGGTGAGATGAGCAGGAGCTGGAGTGGGACCAGTGTGTATACAGTAAGTTTAAATTATGGTTTTCTGTATTGAGTCTGTAATACCCTTTCAGAATAAAGTTTATAAAGAAAAATTTTGGCGACTTTTCATGGTCACGTTTTGTAAAATGTTTTGTAATATAAACTATATTAAATTATGGTTTTGAGAAAGGGGTGTTACAATATATATATATATATATATATATATATATATATATATATATATATATATATATATATATATATATATATATATATATATATATATATATATATATATATCCGACACAAACAATGATTTTTTCGAAATTTATAATAACTAGGGTTTGGACTGTCCGCGTGATGCCGCGGAAGCCGGTATATTGGAAAACGCAGCTCGACTAAAAAAAATTATGTAAGGGACGGAAAATGTAAGTTTAAAATATAATAAGGGACCGGAATCTCAACTTACAAAATACCAATAAAATAACTTTATAATAAATAGGGATGAAAACAATTAATTCGAAATTAGTTGAGGGGAAAAAACGTAAATATAAAAACTTACTATAAAAAGAACCAAAATTGCTATTGTCAAATAAAAGCTTATTTGAAATTTGTATAAAATGATTTAGCAAATGTACCATGATCTGGATTTAGTTGTTTAGACTCTGGAATAAGCAAAACAAATTGAACAGTACCTTCCTTTTATGAGAGTTGCAAATTAATATATATATAATTATCAACAAGGCCAGTAGAAAATGCACAGCACAAATGATGCAATCCACCAACATAGAAAACCAAGACCATTATACAGTATAGTACTCTCTTTGCCGGGACACAAATTAACGCGACCGCTAGTATCACCAGTTCACCACCATCATCACCTTTATGCATCCTAAGAAAAGAGAGGTTTCCATGGCATCTTCACCGATCACTTTACATCTCCATCATCGGCTCTTTTGTCACAGATTTTATTTTAAATTCTTTAAAAATACAACGTGAACCACAAATTAAGGTGTAGGACTAAGTAGCTAATTTTGTCATATCTCTAGTAGATCTATTGTATTTCATGTGGCTCTTGACTAGTTGACCCGCTGCAATTGCTGACATCAAAGACAATTCACCAGCAAGAACTGAGCCAGCTACTATGGTGGCTAACACCCGTGAGTTCGACCCTGGTTCTTCTTTGCTTGCCCCTTTCACACCCAATAAGTTCAAGCATGCTGCCTGTGATGCCAATTGTGTACCTCCTCCAACTGTCCCGACCTGAAATTTTCATTACAAGTAGGGTTGATTAGCCACTCGATAAAAATAAAATAAAAAATGTTGACGTGCCTCCATGCATGCACATGTATATATGATGTATACCTCAATGGAAGGCATGGTGACAGAGACATGAAGGTCTTTGCCGTCGTTAATGGCTTCCATCATGGTGATGCAGTGAGAACTCTCCACGTTCTGGGCTGGGTCTTGACCGGTGGCTATATATATGGCCGAAACTATATTACTTGCATGCGCGTTGAACCCACCGAGTGCACCAGCCATGGCGGACCCTGTGAGATTCTTGAGCATGTTCAACTCAACCAAACTAGCAACGGTGGTTTTCAACACTTTTTTCACCACTTCTTCCTTTATCACAGCCTCACAAACCACCGACTTTCCACGCCCTTCTATCCAGTTCACAGCAGCCGGTTTCTTGTCGGAACAATAGTTTCCTAGGCCAAATTTACATATAAACAAATCAGAAACGTGTATTTAAGCATGGACATATACTGAAGACAAAGGAAATATTAATAACCTGAAATTCCCAGGACTTCCATATCTGGGAAATCGGTCTGTAGGTAATCAAGAACATTCTGGACACCCTTTGAGACCATGTTCATCCCCATGGCATCACCAGTTATACAGCAAAATCTAATATATAGGTTCTTTCCAGCAATTGCGCATTTGATGCTTTGTAGTTTTCCAAATCTGCTTGATCTAGAAACAAAAAGAAAAGAGGACTATGAAATCTTATATTTTGTTTGTTGTTGCAAAATCTTATAAATAAAGTAGTGAACAAGAAAACTAGACAAAAGTATATTTTTCTAATTGTAAATAATGAATATATAGCGATTATTCTAGGTTGCGATTAACTCGTGATTCTTTTTTCTTTTGTACGATAAGGGAAAACGTGTAATTACTTACATGTTTTCCTCCATAAAAATGATGAACGTGTCTTGGTGCAAGTTATTATAACAAATTATATTATTGGTGTGGGTATATGTATGGATAATTTTATTTTAATCGACGTTTTAACCATCTGTTAACTATTTCGGATTTATTTTAAGATTAAGTATTAAATCAAAGATGCAATAAATGTAAACACTGCAAATTGACTTGCCAAAGTCAAGAAAGCGCCGCAGTCGATAATCGATATGCTCACCTAGTCACCTACTACCAACGAACCCGCCATTTCTTTTTACATCCTTTATAAAATTTCACTTTCTATTCTTCCAAGCAAGCATTAAATAAAACATTTGATATGATTTATGAATAAGACATTAAAATACGTACTATTCATTGATATAAAAGTAGAAAAAACATGTTTTTAATAGTTTGTGTTACTTACCAATCTAATACAATTACGTGTTCAAGTTAAAGTTTTCTAACGAGTCAATTATATGACTACTCTTAAACATAGAAATAAACCATCAAAGTGTTGTCGATAGATTGACATCATAAACTTAACAAAATAGAATCGATTACATATTGGACTATCAATATAAACATCATCAATATCATAAAACGATAATTATTAGGATTGACGACTAATACTAAGATCTTTATTCTCTTAGAATGCAAACCAATATATAGATCAGTTAAAGGAGAAAGAATACTGACTTGTTAAATACGACAGCAAGAGTGTCGAAGTTCTCGGGATCCTCCAAAAAGAGCTTCAACTCCGCCGCCCTCTTGGCACTGCCGAACCTTACCACCGGCGCTCTGGTCATCCCGTCTCTAAGCAGCATGCAGGTGGCACCACCCGACACATAGATAGCCTTACACCCTCTATTAGTGCTTGCCACCAAACACCCCTCGGTGGTCGCCATTGGTACAGAAAACTCCGCACCATTCAGCAGCAACGGCCCTGCAATCCCCACTGGAATCTGAATATAACCCACCGGCATCTCGCAACATTGACCTAAAATGGACTCGTAATCAAATCCCTCTAGTGGCATCCCAGTTAAGGATTTTCCGGTGATCCTTTCAAGAGCTTCCCGCCGTACGGACGCCGCTCGCTTGCAATCACCCAACTTCGACTCAAGGGCGTAGGAAGGGATGGAACCCTCAACCACCTGCTTCACAATCTCCTCGTTCTCCTCAGAGTTGTACTCCATGGTCGGCGGTGGTTTCTTCTTCTCCAGCTCCATTTCCGATGTGCGGTTGGTTGGCAAAATTTGTGGAATCAACGCCTGCCCACATGGCTTCACAGGCTTATCTTCCTCCATGTTATCATCTTCGATCACCCATGACGCCGGAGAAGGTCGGAGAATGGAGTGGATGAAGTCGATACCGAAGAAGCCAAGGAGGTAGACGAAGGAGACGAGGAGTGAGACTAGAGCGGCCATCTCCGAGAAGGTGACGACATGGAGAGGGGTGGAGGCTCTAATCTTCTCGCGCCAACGGTGAAGGAGGAAGTACATCACGGAGAAAAACATGGTGAAGAAAAGGCCATTGATGACGTAATGTGGGAGTGTGAGGGCGTCGGTGGCTTTTGTTTGGTCATGGTTTTTAAGGAATTCGCCGGAGTCATGTTGTTTTAAGGATCGCTGAACGTTTCGCTTGACCGGACGCCGGCGAACGTCCATTATTGTTGGTGAAATGCAAGGTGGTACGACAGAAATTAGTTTGAGAAGATATAGTGATCAAGGGGTGAGGTGTGAGAGGAGAAGCAAAAGCATATGGGCTTCCTTATAGAGAGGGAAGAATGGCGCGGTGCACAGCCAAGGCTCGTTTACCACGTGGAACCATCGGATGTTTTATGATTTATTTCTCAAAAACATCAATAAAAAGAAAAACCAATAGTTAAACGTTAAAAATATTTCTTTAAAATATATTAAAGATGAATAACATACAATTTTTCAACTCTAGTATTGTATTTAAAATTAAACAACAAAGATGCTAGGAATGGAGACGCGAGCTGAGTTACATTCACTACTAGAAAAGTTCATTTTCGACTAATAGTTCGTCGGCAGTGTGTCGTTGAAAGGGTTTATCAATGTGACACCAACGGAAAATAGGTTGTTGGAAAAATCTTCGTGGATAAACGGTAACGATGCATTACCGGCGCAACCTAGCTACACATTACCGACGCAACCCACCTATGCATTATCGATGCATCATTAGCTATACATCACACGCACATTATCGATTATACTTATATTACCTACGTAATATTGATGCAAAGTACACATGCTTGTTGACCGACCACAGTTAAAACAACTCCGACAAACATATTAGTGACATTATCGACACACTTTTAGTGACAGAATACCGACCATTATTTAGCGACAGATTTCTCGTCACTAATCCGTCAAATGTTTTTTTCGTAAAAAAACAGAAAATTTATTTTGTCCAGAAATAGAAAAACCAAATCCAAATACATTTGAATTATAATAATAATTATATTAAAACACAATTAATTAATTAAAATTACGATAAAATATGCTTAATACATTAAAAAGTCAAATATAAGTTGCAATTCATCTAAGTTTTTTAAAACCTAAAACTAAGATAGGGATCATTAGGTCATCTCATTTCTTTCTTCAATGCTTCCATTTGTTCTTTAAGTTCTCTTTGCGCTTGTTGAAATTGTTGTAGGAACTCATTTCGCATGTTAAGTTGGTTTTCTTGCATAGCTTGCATTTCTTCACGCAACCTTCAGACCTAACAAATGGTAAGACAGACATATTTAGTTAATAATGTACTTCATTTTAATATCGTAATAGCAATGGACTTTACTTTTTTATAAGAACATATTATCAATTTAATCTATAATAACAACATACAATTTTACATAACAACAACATACTTTACATTTACAATCTATATATAATAGCAACATACTTATTATCAGCTATATCATTTTACTTTACAATTACAATCCATAATAGCAATGTACTAAAGTATCCAAAATACCAACATACTTTAATCTCCAGTGAGGACAGTATTATATTCGAGTGGGAAAGGAAAAATATTGGAATATAAGGGAAGTTGTAGAATGGAACATGGATCAAATGATTTTTTTTTGAAAACCCTAGATGATACTCTATATCTACAAAATCCCACCTGTAATTGAGTGGGCCATGATGCTTTCAGATACCTTTGTGACCTGAGATACTTCTAATTTAGGAACACAAGTATGGATGAAAAACCTAGTGGTGATACTTTTGATATAGGAAAGTAACTTGTAGGTTCGAATATTACGTGAGATGAAATCATGGGAGAAAGAAGGGCGATGTAGATCTTGGGGTTTTTCTCTCTCTTTCTCTCTCTCTCTCTCTCTATATATATATATATATATATATATATATATATATATATATATATATATATATATATATATATATATATATATATATATATATATATATATATATATATATATATATATATATATATATATATGTATACATACGTGTGTACATGTCTATGTGTGTCTGAGTGTGTGTGGAAAAGTTCAACCATGAACTAAAATAAATATTGGTGTGAAGTGACTAATCTCATTCACACATTTACTCTTTTTATTGTGGAAATGTATGTTTCAGATTATAGTAAATTACTCATTTTTGTGTTTTTTTATTGTTAGAGCTTATTTTTATTCAAAAACACCGAAACTTCATCAAAATTCATATATTTTGTGTCTTATATTAATATGCATCGATATCAATATATAAAAATCAATTTTTTTCTTTCAAAAATTTAGCTCGTTGAGATTCACAACATGAATTCAAATTCTTTCAGTTGTTTAACATTAACATTGTGAATCTCATCATGTGATATACTACATGTAGATTTGAATAAATTAAATGTGATTGTGAGTAAATTGACCCTCAAATCTCACTAAGTTCAATGTGAACTTTCAAAACATTATAATAGTAAAAAAATTATAAATAAATGTATTTACATAGTACATGATTTTTTTATACAACGTTAGATTGACATTATAAATATCAACAAGTAAATTAGATATAGTTTAAATTCACATTAGGAATTTCAACGAGCTAAACTTTTGAAAAACATTGTTTTGATATACCAATATGTATGTCTTTTATAGGAGACAGAATTTCTGAATTATGATAAATTCAGTTTTTTTGGATAAAAATAATCTCGAAAAATTAAAAAAAACACAAAAATCAAGTGTTTTTTTTGCTCTGATATGGTATACACACATTCAAAAAAGATAACATTAATTCAAAAATAGTCTCATCATTGCGAAAAATATGGTCCCAAAACGTCTAAAAAGTAGTTTAAAACATATAGCGAGGTTGTATCATAATTTAAGTACAAAACACGGTTCAAATGGCCACACAAACCGTGGTCTTCTAAAAGTCCTCGCCTCGTCATAAGCTCTTATTCATAACCTGAGTACACATCAAAACAGTTAGGCAATTGAAATGTCTAGTGAGTTACCCGAGGCTATCTCATTAAGAGTGAAAGGATAACCTTAACACCCGAGACAACCTCCAAAAATATTAATTTATACACATTTAAACTCATTTGAGCATTATGAAAGTTTACTCAATTAGATAGTTATGATATGCAGCATGATGCATGATGCAACTATCCCACCCCATGTCAATCTCTTAGAAGTCCAACTCACCTCAGTGGCACTGACAACGCCTAGTGATATCAAGTATTTTAGGCGTTGTTGAGCCCTGTTCTTGGTCAAATTATATCAAATATGCATGGGTATTCTCACTTTTGTGTCAGGACTTGTCTGGAGAAAAAGAACAGAAACAGGGACTAAAAGTGTACAAAAAGGAAAAAGTATGGAAAGAATGAAAAATCAAGAGAAGACGTACGCGCGCTGCGGATTTATCTCCTGCGCGACGCGGATGTAAGGCGGTGGAATACATTTGAATGACGAAAAAAACGGGGAACGGATAAGTACGCGTGCCGCGGATTTCACATTTGCGCGGCGCGGTCACGGGAAATTTGCAACTATAAATAGAGACATTTCCAGCCGAAAACCCTAGCAAAGACCTGGTGAAAACATCGACCTAGAAGCTCTTTGACTCGAGGATTCCATTTCAGAAGCCATCATTTGGTATTTTTCATGTTTTAGATTTTATTTCATTTTAGTTAAACGTTTGTAAGCTTTGAGTTGAATCTTTGGGTGTGACAACCATTGATCTTCAGCTTAGGGTTCTGTTTTTAGTAGTGTTTGGTTACTGATTTGATGTTTGGATATTGGTTTTGGTGAATGAAATCATTCGGTTAATGTTAACATTGGTTTTTCGGTATTTTGGATGTTAGTTTATGTTTTGGTTATTTGTTTGTGTTTGGATTTTGTTTGTGACTTGGTTGGGACTGTTTCACTTTGCTGAAAACAGTAGCTAACTTAGTTATATTGAGCATTAAATCTTGGCTATTAGCTGTCTTATAGTACTGTAGTTATTAGCTAGTTTATGCTGTGCTTGGTTTTGCTAGTTTGAATGCCTTCAATTGCTCCTGATTCAGAGATGTACTTCTGAATTCAGAAAGTAACTAGGTCATTTGGACATAGCTAAGCTTGGCTTGGGTGTTTGAATATTGCTTGAGGTAGAAAGATAGAAATTAGTTCCTCCGACTATAGCCGTGACACTATCAGTTGGTAATCTCTCATCTAGGCTAACCACGTAGCTCCTGTGGATCGACCCTGACTCCACTATACTAGTGAATGTTAGGTTATTTCTTATTTTTGACCGCATGACGACCTCTGCGTGTAAGTCAAATTTTGGCGCCGTTGCCGGGGAGCTGTGAGCTTAGGTTAGGTGAGTTGTAGGACTTAGTTTCTGATTTTTTTTATGTTTGATTTTAGTTTGCTGATTTTTGGTATGTGTGCATCCTTATGATGGGTGATTACATGTACCCGGATCAGTATGATTATTATCCGGCCGACACTTATTACGAGGATGATTGTTATAATGGATCATTCGATGACAATGGATGGCGGACCGAGGAGTCATCTCAGCCTGAGAATTCTGTAACTTGGGCCCAACTTTGGGTATTCATGTATAACAACTACCATGAGCAGAAGGACCAGGCTGAAGCTCTTAAAAAAGTGCAAGCTTCTTTAGATAGGTTAGAGGAAAGTTGGAAATGTTCACCACCTTCGCCAGAACCGGAGGTGAGTGATTTTTATACCAATGATAATGTGTGTGAACTTGCATCACCTGAATATGTGATGGAAGGGCATACACTGTGGGAAAATCAAGAGACCATTGAGATGGTCGAAACGGTTGTTGAGGAAGAGGTTGTAGGTGACAATGCTACCTTTGACACAACAGCTTTTGATGTTTTTGAGGGTTTTGAGAATGTTGAGCTGGTGATGAGTGAATCTATACTATCATCAGACAATTTGGTTGATGAGGATGTTGTGGAGGGGACTGTAAGTGACAGTACAGATCCCAGCCCAACAATTCCCAAATTTGTTGAAATTGTTGATGTTTTTGAGGAAGGGGTGTAGATGACAATATTACCCCCGAACCTATGATTTTTGAAAATTTTGAGAAATTTGAAGGAAAGGATCTGATGATGGGTGACTTTGTACCATCATCAGATCAAACAAGTCGTTCACTCTTGGTTCCGATCCACCTGTTGGACGATGATCAAGAAGTTGATGTTGACGAATTGAAATTTGAAAACAATAATAAACATGATTTTATCACCACTCATGATCCATTCATGAATGGAAGATTAGATGTAATTAATACCATCGATGAGGACATATGGAAGCATCCTGATATGTTGCCTTCCGATCCCATTCGATTGGAAAATTTTTATTGGTACTGCAAGCCAAAATTGCAAAATGAAAATAACACGCAATATGAGAGCAACAAACGAGGCACAGCACAACTACTGGGAGCAGCACTGGGCGCGCTTCATGTCAAGCCTTTGACCTTGAAGAGATGCAGAAGAAAGGACCGAGCTTGGAGGTTCAAAGCTACCTCCAAGCATTTACAGGAGTTAACTAGAAAGCAACAACTGGGCAGCAATAAGAGAACCAACAAGCCATTCGACCCAGGAAAGTTTGAGGGGCAGTGGGTCAGCGAAAGAACGATGGTGACTGAAAAGCAGCAAGGAAAGAAGGCATACGATCCACCGTAGCTGTGGACGGAGTAAAACGTCTGGCTGAAGACGTTAAACTTAGCGCTTGTTGGGAGGCAACCCATCGTGTCATAAGTAGGTTTTATATTTCTTAGGATTAATTTAGAAAATTCATCAATCTTTTACAGGTATTAGTGGTTTGAAGCAAGTGTGGGGTCGTGTGAAAAGTTTTGCAAAGTTTTGAAATTTTCAAAACCGCGCCGCGGACTTCTGAATTGCGCGACGCGGGTTCGAAACTCAACCCGATGCGCAGGGGTTGATTTGGCGACACGCGCGCCGCGGAAACGAGAAATGCGTGCCGCGGGAAACGATCAGACGGTTTTTGCCTTTATCCGGTGAGCCGCGGCTCACAACTCAAATCACACGACTCGGAGCTCTGGTGATCAAAAATTTCTTGCATTTCTTCTTGCTTATTGTGTTTCTACTACCAAGGTATGCTCTTTTAACTATATATCAGTTGTTTAAACTAGTTATTAGGTAGTTAATTTTAGGGTTTTATTCCAAAAAGTTCAAAAACGTAGAATCACTAATGCTAGCCCATCGGGTGTTTGTTTTGCCAACTGGACACCCTAGATGAGCTAATCGGAACCTAGGCTACCTTGTGGTATGTTTATAATGAGATTTAGCAGGTTAAAATGGGGATTTGGCGCCGCGCCATGGCTCTTGAGCCGCGCCGCGGTGCGGTGGGGAAGAAAAAGGACTGATTTTGCAAAATTTTTTGTTTTGTGGATATATTTTCTTTTTTGCAGATGATGTTCAGAATGGAGCACGCTTTCCTCCAATTCCCCGCGGAGTTGGCCAGTTCTGTCGAGTATACCTCACGGAGGGATGCTTTGAGGAGTCGCCGGGTGTTAGAGGCGACGGTCTTTGATCGAGATATTCTTCGGGACGCTGGGCTCTGGGGTGCGATTGAGCCATTCCTACATCGCACCTGGACCCACGAGGAGGCATCGTTCACATGCCGTGGCTGGGACCGGATCATGGCCACTGACGAGGATGTGGTCTACACAGAGCTTCTCCTGGAGTTCCTGTCTACTGTCCATTTCGCTCCCAGGGCGGGAGACCCGCGTTCCAGGCTAGTACGCTTTCGCTTGGGAGGGGAGCACAGGGAGTGCAACCTCCGGGAGTTCGGGAGGCGCACAGGCATCAACACACCAGCGGACCTCCAGCACCGTTTCTTCACCCGGTTCTTCGGGTCCTGCATTCAGGGGGAGCCGGACAGGGCTCCCAACATGGAGGTTTGGGCATCGCTGTCCAACGTTAGATATGAGGCAGGGGCCTCGAGGGAGAGCCACTTACGAGATCCTCTTCACCGTCTCATGCACCGTATCGTCTCCACCTCCATCATGCAGCGGGAGGGGGGCGAGAAGGTTTCGGGAGACGACGTGACATTTTTGTGGGTCCTCCTCGACCCATCCAGGTTCCTCCACCTCCCTTTCGCCCTTGCGACCGCTCTCTCCACTCACTCTACTGGCGCCTCCACCAGCAGTCCACTCGCCAGGGGGTATTTTATTACTCGCCTGGCCCGTTCCTATGGCATCCTTACTGCCCCCGTGGCAGCTTCTTTGACTGCTCTGCCCCCATCGAGCACTACAGCACGCACGTTGGAGAGGATGCGGCTCATTGAGCTGCAGCGCCCGGGGCAGTACATTCGGGCTCCGATCGAGCCTCTTCAGGCACCCCAGCCTGCGTACGCCCAACCCGGCAGGAGACGCCGGAGGCCAGAGCCAGCAGCACCAGAGCCGCCACAGCCGCAGTCGCAGCAGGACGATCCATCAGCCCTCAGCCGGCTGGAGGCCAAAGTCATGCGGATCGAGGACCAGCTCTCGAGGACCCAGGACCAGCTCGAGTGGATCGGGGAGGTACTCATACAGATCGTATCAGCCCAGGGCAGACACCCCCGACCATTCCCAGCCAGGTCCCACGATCACGAGGCTGGACCCTCCAGGCCACCGGGTGGTGATTGATGTACTTTTCTTTTTCTTTTTCTTTCTTTCTTTTTATTTTTCTTGGGATATATGTATAAACCGATGACACATCTATCTGTATATTATTATTTTTTCATGTGTGTTTTAATTTATTTGTTGAGTGATGTATGATATACCAAATCGAGAGGGAGTTGTCTTAGACAAGTGTGGGGTCACCGTGCCCCCTCCACTTGTCCTGACCACCGGCGTGTCCTACTGTAGCGCTACAACTCCAGCATATGAATCGAGGATCTTTTTGTACGCATTATACCTGTATTATTGAGCACCAAGCAGTCTACCGTCTAAAAAAGGGGTAACTCTTTCTCCCTTGTTTTGAATTAATTTTTGCACAACAGGGACGTTGTACGATTTTAAGTGTGGGGTGTGGACGGTCGAAAGAGATATTTTTGAAATTTTTGCAGAACTGATCAATTTTTCAATTTTTAGCAATATTTTTCAAAATTTTTAATGAATTGCAATTTTTGAAATGAATGGTTCGTGATTGTGATAGCATCAATATTTTTCAAGAAATACTGTTTAGTTGTGATCATGTTATTAGTTAGTCAAATAAGTTGAGTTTTACGAGTTTAGAAGATTGAGCCGTTTTAAGATTAGAATTTAGGAAGGAAAAGTCAATCTGTGGCCTTTGTTGTTCGAGCCGGTAGGTCTAAAATGGGTGGGCCTTATGCACCTTACCACCTAAGATCGTCTGGTCTGGGATGGTATTTCTGAAAGCTCGCTACACGGACAACATCGAAAGTCATGGACGATTCCTTAATGGCCTTTAGAATCTGAACGAGTAAGTACACTATATTGTGGACAGAAAGTTTGTAATCAAGGGTTCTTTAGAAAGCCATGAATTCCAAAGAACAACTCAGTTATGTTTTCACAAACTATTCCATTCTAACTCGAAGAGCAATAAGCTTTGAAACTAAACACATTCAAAAACTGTTCGATTCTCTATTATAATTTGTTAAAAACTCTCTTGCTTGGGGACAAGCAAGGCACAAGTGTGGGGTGTTTGACAACGCCTAGTGATATCAAGTATTTTAGGCGTTGTTGAGCCCTGTTCTTGGTCAAATTATATCAAATATGCATGGGTATTCTCACTTTTGTGTCAGGACTTGTCTGGAGAAAAAGAACAGAAACAGGGACTAAAAGTGTACAAAAAGGAAAAAGTATGGAAAGAATGAAAAATCAAGAGAAGACGTACGCGCGCCGCGGATTTATCTCCTGCGCGACGCGGATGTAAGGCGGTGGAATACATTTGAATGACGAAAAAAACGGGGAACGGATAAGTACGCGCGCCGCGGATTTCACATTTGCGCGGCGCGGTCACGGGAAATTTGCAACTATAAATAGAGACATTTCCAGCCGAAAACCCTAGCAAAGACTTGGTGAAAACATCGACCTAGAAGCTCTTTGACTCGAGGATTCCATTTCAGAAGCCATCATTTGGTATTTTTCATGTTTTAGATTTTATTTCATTTTAGTTAAACGTTTGTAAGCTTTGAGTTGAATCTTTGGGTGTGACAACCATTGATCTTCAGCTTAGGGTTCTGTTTTTAGTAGTGTTTGGTTACTGATTTGATGTTTGGATATTGGTTTTGGTGAATGAAATCATTCGGTTAATGTTAACATTGGTTTTTCGGTATTTTGGATGTTAGTTTATGTTTTGGTTATTTGTTTGTGTTTGGATTTTGTTTGTGACTTGGTTGGGACTGTTTCACTTTGCTGAAAACAGTAGCTAACTTAGTTATATTGAGCATTAAATCTTGGCTATTAGTTGTCTCATAGTACTGTAGTTATTAGCTAGTTTATGCTGTGCTTGGTTTTGCTAGTTTGAATGCCTTCAATTGCTCCTGATTCAGAGATGTACTTCTGAATTCAGAAAGTAATTAGGTCATTTGGACATAGCTAAGCTTGGCTTGGGTGTTTGAATATTGCTTGAGGTAGAAAGATAGAAATTAGTTCCTCCGACTATAGCCGTGACACTATCAGTTGGTAATCTCTCATCTAGGCTAACCACGTAGCTCCTGT
Organism: Cichorium intybus; assembly: GCA_023525715.1. Lineage (NCBI taxonomy): Eukaryota > Viridiplantae > Streptophyta > Magnoliopsida > Asterales > Asteraceae > Cichorium > Cichorium intybus. Next base: position 37,782,736 of record CM042014.1, on the reverse strand, counting down.
GGATCGACCCTGACTCCACTATACTAGTGAATGTTAGGTTATTTCTTATTTTTGACCGCACGACGACCTAGGCGTGTCAGGCACCTACCTAAGTTCACGAATAACACGCACAAAGCATGTCACCCGATCCCCGTATAGGCTAAACTAGAACTAGTGGCCACCACACTAGTCCCATGAGGGTTAGCAAGTCCCTCATGCGGTTCCCTATTGTCAGGAACGATTTCCCTAAATCCAGGACAACAACTCGTTTGGGTATTAACCTGTGATTTCCCTAAATCTGGGACAATCGTCTCATCTTTGTTATAAGGTTCACACGGTCCACCCCTCCTATATGCAATGCATGGAGGAATTATCAGAACGTCTTTCAAAACTATGTCAATATTTTCATTGTAAAACATCTTTGAAATAAATCTTTTAATGCCATGCACACATAGTTTTTATGCAACAATTAGCACATAAGGGTCTGCATGGAAAAGAAATAAAACACACACAAGAGTTAGAAGAGGGATGTGTACTCCCGGTAACTCACCTTCCTTAAACTCCAAGGAGAGTGCTACTTCTTTGCTTCCACTTCAACTACTCCTCTCCTACAAGAGATAATTTCCATTATTATTAATAGTTCTAAGACTAATTAAACTTCACTAGTTATGAGTGAAATATTAGTTAAACATTTCCTAGAAATGAGCTTAAGCCTTAGAACCCAAGGCCCAACTAGCAAGGCTCAAACTCAAAAAGTACCCAAAATTGGACAGATCCTGACACGGGCCGTGTTACCTTCGGTCAAGAACAGCACGTGCCATGTTAAAACAGCACGGGCCGTGTTAGGCTCAGTTGCAGCTCCGGTTTTGGTCATTTTCACCTCATTTTGGTCCAATTCAAGGTCTAATACAACTCCAATCTTCTAAGTATCAAAAGGACATTATTTCTACCTAAATTACACATCATTTGGTCCAATCAAATAATCCAATATCATCTCCATTGAACCAAATCCATACGATGATTTCAACTCTACTTCATAAGCTTAGATCAAGGAATGTTCAATTACATTCAATCAATTGATCAATAACTAAAGGGATTCCTTCTTCCATTGATTTGAAATCACTAGGAATAACCCAAGCTCTTCATAAAACCTCATTGAAGAATGAAAGTTGATCCAATTATCAAAGGTTTACCCAATGATAAGATTTCCCCAAAAACTAGGGTTCTTATGAATCAACAAGCATTCTAAATGGTTCTCCAAGCATAAGACAATCAAATTGTGGAGAGATAATCACTAGAATTCATAAGA